>CM059300.1:2817500-3212500 GCA_030340665.1 Neosalanx taihuensis
GCAGAACAGTTCCAGGCTCCTCACTGGATCAGGATGAATCAGACTGTGCTTCTGTGTCTGCTGTGTGTGCAGGTCTGCGCGCTCACCGCAGCGTCCCTGCAAGCCTCGCACACACAGGCTGTCTCTGAGGAGGGGATCCGTGACGACAAGAACATGGTAGGAACCATCACTCTCAATCTGCAAGTACTGTTGTCACAAAAACCGGTGCTCTTGTACCAAGTCAGACCTGTGATTGAGCTGTTGTGTTTAGTGACTCACTCAGTTCAGTTCTAAACTTGAACAATGTTCTGACATCAGATCCTTGGTGAGGTGTGGAGTCAAGTGACGGGCACGGTCGCCAAACTGGTGAGACACGGTGCAGTTGTCATGAATGCAGGGATGTGCTAGTGGGAGGGGGTGTAGAGAGACGTCGTACCTCAATCTTGCAAGATAGAAACAGGTAGGGGGAGGGGTAGCCCTGCACGGTACCAGGCACAGCCGTACAGGAATTTGGAGCCGAAAACATATACTCATGTCATTGCTCGTAGAGTTAGTTTACACCCTACAAACAAGTCTCACTCAATGTCTCTCAAATGTCTCTCAAATGCCTCTCAATGTCTCTCAAATGTCTCTCAAATGTCTCTCAATGTCCCTCAATGTCTCTCACTCTTCCATTTTGTTGGTCAATACGTTCCTCTGTCCCCTGCAGAGCCATCGGTATCCCGCGATGCGCGTAAAGTCACACTTTGGCCACCAACAGCCCTGCCCATCACATCAATCAAGTGGGGCAGCTTAAAGGGGCCGTTAGCGGCTGCCTCAGTTCTTATAATTTGCCGATGTCCCATGGCACGCTTAATCCAATCAGCAGAAGCCCGGCCATCATAAATCCCAATATATATGAGATCCTCAAAGTCCTCGACGGAAGGTTCCCACAGGCACACGACACGACTCTTATCCCACGCGTCCATCATGTATCCCGCTGGAGACGATCCCATGCGGGGACATGCTGGGTCCCCCCAGCCCCAAGATCTCTTTAAATATATGGTGTCCATAGTACTTGACCAGCTAATCAATTCCATGTTTCAGCTTAAAAGGGTGATGCAGTTAGTCTCTCCAGCAGACAGGCAGACGATAGAGCAGGAAAAAGATAAGGGAGCGAAAAAGTTTGCGACCGCCTCCACGAGAGCAAGGACAAGAAGGAAGGATATGACATGAGGCATTGAGCAATAGATATATAACCCCCCTGATAGACAGAAGACAGATATACATATAGTCAGACAGACATACAACCGGGGGAGAAAGGGGATGGTGGTGGGAGGCAACAGCACTGATCCTTAGCCGGTCTGTGTGGTGTTAGATATCCGCGCAGCCTTTAAAGGCAGTCTTACCGGACAAGGCTCAATGGGCTTGCACTAGCCAAGTCAGGTGTGTTCATGATTGATTGCTTACACTACCTGAGTGCTTGTGCTGCTAGTGCATGTGAGGGAGAGAGTGATAACATGTACTGAGGTGTGTAAATGAGTGATGATGTATACTGAGGTGTGTGAATGAGTGATGATGTATACTGAGGTGTATAAATAGGTAAAGTATACCGAGTTGTGTGAATGAATGATATGTACTGATTGTATGACTGAGTGATGACGCGGGCAGCCCGAGTGTCAGGCCAGAACCGGCGTCGCCCATTAATGGACATGCAGTAATGGACACGCAGCTATATCTATCCTTCCCCCTGACTGATCCAGCGATCTCGACTAGAATCGAGGCCTGCCTCACCGACATCTCGGCCTGGATGATCAGACACCACCTCCAGCTGAACCTCACCAAAACAGAACTTCTCATCATTCCAGCCAAACCCTCTAACCCCCGATTTCCCTATCATTTCGGGATCTGCAACAGTGACCCCTTCATCTTCTGCCAGGAACCTGGGGGTCACATTGGACGGCAAGCTCTGAAACTAACCAGACAAAGGAACTAACCACCCAAGGTAAGAAAGATAATCTGTTACAGTTCATGAGTATTCTTATCATACATTATTTAAACTCCCTCACAGCACACATTGCCGCAGTCTCTCAGTCATGTAGATTCACCCAGTTTACAACATCCGGAAAATCAGAAAATACCTGTCTCAACATTCCACCCAACTGCTAGTCCAAGCCCTTGTCCTCTCAAAGATGGACTACTGCCACTGGCTACTAGCCAGCCTTCCTGCAAGTGAAATCCGTCCCCTTCAGAGGATCCACAATGCAGCCGTTCGTCTGGTTTTCAACCTACCCGGACGCTGCCATGTCACCCGCTCCTCATTGCCCTCCACTGGCTTCCCATTATGGCCCGTGTCAGATTCAAGACCGTGGTGCTGACCTTCCGAGCAGTAAACAGGACTGCCCGAGCTATATAAACTCTCTCCTCCGGCCCTATAGCCCCGCCCGCCACCTACGGTCGTCTGCTGACAACCGTCTAACGGTACCCCCCCTCAAGAGTGCCAGAGCCCAACACAATCTCTTCCACTGCCTGGCTCCCCAATGGTGGAATCAATTCCCCGCATCAGAAGAACAGACTGCCTCCTCACCTTCAAAAGAAGGCTTAAAACTCACTTATTCCGAAAATGTAATGGCACTTAGCCATTACTCCTCAATAGTATGGTACTTAATATAATTGAATGTCTCACCAGTGTTGTTTTGATCAGAATCAGAAGAATTCCTTTTATTCGCCATGCAAGTTACACAAACACAGAATTTACTGTGGCAGAATAGAGCAAACATAACAACATATCTCTCAGTCACTCTCCCTTCCCCTCTATGTCTCTCTATGACTCTTTCCCTGTCATTTTTTATTATTATTCCTATCATGTATCCACTTGAATCGCAGCAACACAACAGTGTAAACTGTGAGTATGCCATCACTTTTAGATCATTCATTCCTCTCATGTTCACATGTCAAATGTTACACACTCCAAAGTGTCCAGTTTACTGGGTCAGTCAGCTGCTCTCTCAGGACTCTTGTCACCTATATGTTCTGGATAAGATCCACGACTTGGAAGTGTTTACTTCTCTTATTCACAAATATAAAACAGAGAAAGTGGAGGAGAAGAGATCTGCAAATAACGTGATCATGATGTAATGACGACACCCCCCAAAAGCTGCGTTCAGCAACAGTTACGCAATTGCTGGGACTGTGAAGTTTCAAAATAGTCCTGGTGTGTTCCCGTAAAATAGTAGAGTTGCTCAACTCCGTGTGGTCAAGTATTTTTTGCATTGTGTGTCGAAGTGTGTGTGTGTGTGTGGTGTGTGTATGTGTGTGTGTGTGTGTGTGTGTGTGTGTGTGTGTGTGTTGTGTGTGTCTGTTTGTGCGTATGTCCCATCTGGAAGTGGTTAGCTGTAAGAGTATAAAGAGGTGCAGAACAGTTCCAGGCTCCTCACTGGATCAGGATGAATCAGACTGTGCTTCTGTGTCTGCTGTGTGTGCAGGTCTGCGCGCTGACCGCAGCGTCCCTGCAAGCCTCGCACACACAGGCTGTCTCTGAGGAGGGGATCCGTGACGACAAGAACACGGTAGGAACCATCACTCTCAATCTGCAAGTACTGTTGTCACAAAAACCGGTGCTCCTGTACCAAGTCAGACCTGTGATTGAGCTGTTGTGTTTAGTGACTCACTCAGTTCAGTTCTAAACTTGAACAATGTTCTGACATCAGATCCTTGGTGAGGTGTGGAGTCAAGTGGAGGCGGGCACGGTCGCCAAACTGGTGAGACACGGTGCAGTTGTCATGAATGCAGTGATGTGCTAGTGGGACTGGGCTGAGGCGTGCATGTTGTCATGTTGCATGTCTATATGGAGCTATGTGTCTGAAATTGAGGTAAATAGTCAAGTCATCTGTCTGAATCGGCTACTTAACATTGACACCGGGCAAAGGTAAATCGTGCTGGATGTTTCTCTTGTGTTTCTGTTCGTCAGGGTTCCAGGATTAAGAGACAGGAGAAGAAAAAACCACGAACTCGTCCGGGATCCAGCAGCGCTCTGGAAAACGTCACTATCGCACCTATTCTCGAACAATCCTCATAAGATGTTTCAGTTCAGAGAAGCAACATGTGCCATCTTGGGGCAGTCGTAGAGCCACTGATTGCAGATGAAGAAGTCCCAGGTTGATGTGCCTCTTCCTGTATTACACTTCCATCAGAAGCGTCTGCTCAGATTCAGAATACTTTAATGCTAATAAGCTAATGAGCGTCAGTGGTTTCTAGTTGTTTCTGGCTGATATGTTCACTTTCACGAGCCCTTCAATGCATAAGATCATGCAGAATTTCAGTTTGGGCAGAAAATGATTTTATGTGTTTGTCAGATTCAAAACGTAATTTCTGTTTCTACCACTGGGTGGCAGCGGTATTATAAATGTTGTATCCTGCACATCTTGTTATTCAGAAAATGTGTGCTTGCATTGCTTATTTTACGCTAAATAAAGTCAGTGGCAAAAATGACATATGAACTGAGTACAATTATTTACCTCGCGGACCTCAATAGTCAGTGCTTGTTTCCGAAAATACACTCAGATCTTTTAAATCCAGAAAGTGCGTCTCTTCATTGGGTGTGAAATATTAAACATACATCTGTCATATTAAACAGACACACAGCAGAGAGAGCGGGGATTGGACGTGTATTAAAAATCGATGAAAAACTGTTACAACTCAGGCTGTCCTCCACGTTCCAGTAGAGCTGTTCATCTGCTGGAGTCTGTCACTGGGTGGTGCCCTGGGCTCCGTGTCAGTGAGCACCAGTCAAGAGAAACATATTTATTTGCTGTATTTGAATGTTGCCAACTTATTCCTCGCCCTTTGCCTCATATTCATCTTGTGGTTTGTGAAATTATTGATTCACGGTTCATTAAAAAAGAGTATCTTCCATTGGCAGTTGGCCACATCTCTCTCTCTTTAATTTTGTTCTCTCTTTTTCCATTACTTTCTCTCTTCTTTCCCTTTTCTCTTTCCTCCTCCCCTGTCTCTCTCTCTCTCTCTCTCTCTCTCTCCCTCTCTCTCTCTCTCCCTCTCTCTCTCTCCTACCCTTAGTCAGAGTTATAGTTACAGAGTAACAGTACAGTGAGGTGACATTCCCAGAAGCTCATCAGTTGATCCAGACCAGACTGCTGGTCTAGAACCAGGAGTACCAGGAACCAGGAGTTCCCAAGACAGAGGAACCACCCAAGGTAAGAAAGATAATCTGTTAGCGTTAATGAGTATTCTTATCATACATTATTTAAACTCAAACTGTATAAAAGCATACAGTATACAATGTTTAATTATTTACTGCAAGATTCTATACAGCCATTGTAAAAATAAAACGGTCAAGTTTCACTGAAAGGCTTCACCATTCTTGCCATTTATCTAAGACTTCTTTTGTGTTTACATATACCTGTGTAAGTTGCATTTGCAAATCCTATGTGATGTTGTTCAGCTAATTAGAGTTTGCTTACCTAGTAAACAGACTTATGTAAATGAACAAGAACCAAACACAAAGACCTGTGCTACACAGTAGGGGTGGATCCTGACAGAAGTCCTTCTCCATCTGGACCAGTGGAATGTGTTTGTTTTGCTCGCCATCACGCTTTCTTTCTGCAAGTTTGGAGAAAAGAGTGAATTTAGTTTAGTTTTTCTATTCATTGATTTAACGGTGACACTGTGGATTTCCACAGAACATTTTTTAACTAGCATGAAACTTGGATCTATTAAATAGGTTAATTATTACCGACTTTCACTCACTTCCTGTATGTCTTAACAGGTTCATCCAATCAAAATGGATCTTTCCGAGGGAGAGGACTACGACTACCATGACAACATGAGCCTATTTTACCATGACAACTACAGCTATGAGGACTACCACACCGTATGTGAGAAGAGTGATGTGCGCTCCTTTGCCCGGGTCTTCTTGCCTGTGGTCTACGTCTTCTGTGTGGTGTTGGGGCTGGCTGGCAACACCCTGGTAGTGGCCGTCTACGCCTACCGCAAACGCTTGAGGACCACGGCGGACGTGTACCTCACCCACCTGGCTGTGGCTGACCTCCTCCTCCTCTTTACCCTCCCGTTCTGGGCCGCTGATGCCGTGCAGGGCTGGGAGCTAGGTGAGGCTCTCTGTAAGATAGTTTCCGCTTCCTACACAGTGAACTTCACCTGCTGTATGCTGCTGCTAGCCTGTATTAGCCTAGACCGCTACTTAGCCCTGGGTCAAGCTCAGGGAAAGCTGCAAGGAGCCCTGGGAAGGGCTCTCCACCGACGGCACAGCTGGAAAGTGTGTGTTGCTGTGTGGACCGTGGCTTTGCTCTTGGGCCTGCCTGAATTGATCTTCTCCACAGTGAGAGAGTCCACCAGCAGCAGGATGGTGTGTGTGACCGTGTACCCTTATGTCATGGCTCAGGAACTCAAGGCTTGCTTGGAGGTGCTAGAGGTCATCCTTAGCTTCCTGCTTCCTCTGCTGGTTATGGTATACTGCTACTATCATGTAGGGCAAGCGCTACGGGGTCTCCCCGAGCAGAGCAGGGGCAGGAAGTGGAAGGCAGTGCGGGTGATGCTATTGGTGGTGGGAGTTTTTGTGGTTACCCAACTGCCGTACAATACGGTGAAGGTCTACCGTGCTATGGACTCAGTCTACATGCTGGTGACCTACTGTGACGCGAGCAAGGCTCTGGATCAGGCAGCTCAGCTCACAGAGAGTTTGGCTCTGATCCACTGCTGTTTAAACCCAGTCCTTTACGCTCTGGTTGGGTCTTCTTTTCGTCAGCATGTGATGAAAGTGGCCAAGATGTTTGGAGAGAAAAGGAGGAGGAGGAGAGGACAGGCAGGTCAGAGAGAGGAGCAGGCGGTGGAGATGTCCTTCAACTCTCATTCAGTCTCTCAGGAAACAAGCACTTTCTCAATATGAATGAGTTACTGCTACAAAAATATGACTTTCAGACATTGGTTAAAAACGTTTTTTATTCAAATTAGGCAGGGTTACAAAGGACCTATAGCCCTAATATCTGTGCTCAAAAGGTTGTCGAAATGTATTAATATTGTTATCCATGTTACCTCTTATTCTGTCACATATCAACTTTTTTGTGAAATTAAATGTATGAAGTATATGTATATGGAAACCAATAAAAAGTATGTATAAATCCTACAAAGCATTTTTCTCGTTGTGAAACTGCATTAAATAAAGATAATAAAGTGATGTTCTTGCAAACAAAGCTATTATCATGGACAGGCATTGTGTGGTTAGTATGTCAGACAAGTCCTCTCCAGAAATGCGGTCAGCAAAGAATTCCTGCTAATGGTATGTTTACATCTGCTTTTTGTGTCAACAAATCCCTATTTCAGTTGTAGAAGATTTCCAAATGCCTTCCTCCTCCCCCCTCCCACCCCGTTTCCAGACGTAGTTGCAGGCTAGGCAATATTAAAGGGACTTAAAAAAAAAACACTTGTTTAGGGTGTAGTCTTACATCAAGGACTTTAGACGAGGGTACTTTACAAAGTTAGGCTACATTTCTCTTTTTTTCCCCTCACGCAACAAAGTAAACAGTGCTGCAATTATACTGTTCTAGGAAGTCACTGTTTGTTATTGCATGGTCTCAGCTCTAGCACGCACTTGCAAGGTTTTAGGATTCTTCCACTTCTGAAAAAGGGTGTGTGTCTCCCCCCAACACACGCACATGAAAGAATACCGTATCAAATACCGTCTGCTGATGGCGTGACGGCATTCACTCTGTTTCTTGTGAAGAGTTGATTTTTCTGACCTAAATTCCTCCGGACATCTGAACCCCACATTTCACATCATTCTTCCGTGTGACAATAAGCAGGAAGGCAGCCTCGGCCCTCCAGGACCAGACAGGAACAGACAGTGAGCTGCTTTGAGGATGAGGTAGTCTCGACGTTCCTGTCCTGATCTCAACCTACAGTGAAGAACACTTGATGGCTTTACTTCCAATGCCCTTGTGAAAACTATAGGACTTTGGTGAGTCTCAGGTGGCTATTTGTTCAATCTGTTAATGTCTCGGTTTCTTTGAATTGAGGTCATTCGTTTCCTTCAGGAAAGATTCAATAAAATCGGCCTGGTTGAAATCTGAGCTAGAGCTCGATATGCACACCATTTTGTCAAAAATATTTCCTTTTTGTAAACTCACAGGTGATTAACCACAGGAAGGATTTTCACCTCGCCATGTGTTTGCACATATGGGAACTCTTACCATTCATCCATCTGCAAACTGCATCCTACAAAATAACACATGTGCAACATGTGCAACTTTCCACATTTTGGGGTTTCTTTGATTTTCTTAACACGCTGGACTGCTTGTATTGTGTTTTTGAAATGGTCAAAGAGAATTTCTTTTCAAAGGGGTTGATTAAAGTTGTGAATCTCCATGACTTTACAGTTTCACAGCAGTTTAATGTTTATTATAAAACTTTGGTCAGAAAATGTGCAAATGTAACAACAACAAAAAGTTATTTTGATTAGATAAATTACATAACATTCAAAAGTGCTAGATAAGGCACTTCCAATTGGTCTATGAACATAAAAACAATAATTTTCTAAAGGCTGATTGAATCATCACAATAAGGCTGTTGACTGGCATTCTTCAAGTTAACATAACTAGAAAAAGGAAACATTTCCTTATAAATTAAGTAGAAAATAAAATAAAAAAAGTTTTATCTATTCAAATATATAACTATAAATACTTATTAGGAAGAAAATCTTTTTAGCCTATGATATGGCAGTGTCACAGTCATTTAGAAATAATAAACAGTAAAACAGTAACGATTATTAGGTTTGCAACGATTCCACATAAGACAATGGTTAGCAAAGAAAACAACATCATGTGAACAAATGCAATCACAGCACCAATCTAAATAGTGATGGGACATACTGCCTGTTATCAGATAATACTCTGTAACTGTATGAACAGAGTCACTAAGACATCTCAGTAAACAAATGTTCTGTGTCTTATAAATCTGTTAAGCATCTAGTAATTGGTTAACAACAAGGAAAGAGAACACTGAAGTTTGTGATTCAGGTGTTGAAAAACCCTGCAGACCCCCCCCCCCGAATCAGCAGTTTTTGTACACATCTACATCCTACGGTATACGTGTTAAATATATCATTATTTACTTCTAATTGATTCCCATTTACTTTACTGCAGGACTGTGGATGAGCAGTTCGAATGTGGCAGTTGGAAAATGAAACAAAAAATGAAACAAAAACCTATATTTGGCCAGGAGACCGAAACCAGGAAGAGAGGAACGAATGCAAACCGTTAATACAGGATAGGCAGTGCACCTGCTGCTGGTAATACCAGCCCTTTTTGGGAGGGGGACAGTTTAGTAATTGAGAATCTGAACGTCGAACAGGTCACAGACTCCTTCGTTGTCATCAAGGTTGAAGTTGTAGTCCACAGCCGAGCTCGGGGACAGACGCAGGAGAGGGAACACTGAAGGAAGAGGTCAGAGGTCAGGATGGACACCTCATTATGGATGGGATTATTATTTTTCATGCTTTAAATTCAGGCTCACCATCTGAAGACATGAGCTCATCTATCAGGTCAGCAACTCCTGAGGGGGACAAGAAAATATCACAGGGTAACACAGCAGTTTACAGCAGACTCACCCTCTCTCACCCCTCTGTCCCCCCCGGCTCACCCCCCCCCCCCCCCCCCCCCAGACTCACCCTCTCTCTCGTCCTTCATCGGATCCCCAGTCCCTGGTTGGAGCTTCAGCAGGCTGCCCACGTCCAGCAGTGACTGCAGCTCCTGGCTGGACATGTTCCCCTGCTGCTGGGGGTCCGGAGCAGATCCAGGCAGCTGCACGACCAGGCCTGGCTCTGTCTGGCTGTGGCACTCTGCAAGAACACAAGACAGCCTGGCTGTTAAATACAAAGATACGTTCAACTTTACACAAGCCTAAACAATGAGTCATTTAGGAGTCCATTTAAATGGCATTAACATTCTTTCCCTCTTCAAGCTTGAAGTGATTTCAATAAGAAGGCCTAAACTGCTGCAGTGAATATACCATAACACAAACAGACATGTGAAGCACTCCATCCTGCCCTCATATCTGGAGCTCGGCCTTATTTCCGTACCCATCTGCATGTCAGGGGGGGTGGAGGAGGGCGTCAGGTCGTCATGGCGCACCAGTGGCGCCATCTTGTGGCTGAAGGATTGTCCCAGGTTGTGCGTTCCACCGGAGGACGGGGTAAGGCCCTGGCTCTGGGCTGAGAGGGTGGGGAACGTCTGCAGGCTGGCAGGGGTGGTGGGTGGGGTTGGCATGGAGGACAGGTCCTCCAGAGGGGGCACGGAGAAGACCACGGGCTTGGAGGATTGGTGCTCCCTGTTGATGAGCATCACCTTGATGGGAGCTGACTGGCTGCGCAGGTTCACCTGGTACTTCTTCTGACCCTTCTGACCCTGGATGGAGACGGAGGAACGTTGGAGAGGACACAGACATAAAAATAAGACGATGTTCTAGAATATTAGGATGTCCAGGGATGCGTGTGCATATGCTTATACCAGGGCAACACTGGCCAAGGAAAATGTCAAGCTGTGTGGAGTTTTTCTATTTGATTGGAACATACTGAGGGGCATGAGACAGGATCAGCAAGACAAAGAGAACTGATCAAACACAACAGGCTGCAGACCAATTTGGAGCGAAGAAAAGTCTCCTTCTGGAAGAGGTTTACCCAAGACTAGGTTCTTATGTGCATTTAAATCATCCCCCTTTTTGTCTAGACTTGTTGGCTCATTTCTGAGAAATATGGGGAAAGAATGTTTGTGGGGGGGGGGGGGGGGGGGATGTTTAAATTACCGTCTCTGGCATCGGAACCTCCAGCTGGGTTCCGGAAGGAGCCACCACAGCCAGGAGGGTGTCTCCCACAAAGGCATCGCACACATCCTCATGTGAAACGTACTTATATGTATGCAGGGTTAAGGAAGAAAGGAGGGGTTCCAGGGAAGAGGAACAATCGCACACGAACAACCGTGGAAAAAAAAAACTAGAAAAACCAGATCACATGAATTACACTTGCAGCAGACGGAAAGCACACCACAGACACAGTACACCTGTAAGAACTGCTCCTCTATTCACAGGGCGGACAATAGAAAGAACGACAAACGCATTTTTCTCCGGACTAATCTCGGAAATATCTCATGACCGTTTCGACAGTAACAGAGACTGTGTGCATGTGTGTCCAGGAGGTAAACAGATATGGGCCTTGAGAGCTGAAAGGCAAATTAAAGGGTAAATAAGGAGAATTAAGTCGTTTTTTTGTTTGCGTGTGTTTTTTTTTCTTGTGGAAAGATATCGGCTGACAATGCTGTCCTCGTTCATGTGCGTGATGCTCTGCTCTAGCCAGGCCTTCTGACTGTCCAGCTCCATCTCTTTCCTCTCCAGCTCAGATATCTGAGCCTTCAACACCTCCACCTTCTCCAGGACCTCCTGGGTCTGGCAGCCCAGGTTCTCCCCCCTAGAAAGGAAACACAAAAACACGGCTTCACACGAATCCTTTCCCTCATGCAGGTTGCAGGCTCTGCTCAGTAAAATCTCGCTAACCTCCACTGGATGATGTTCTTGGTTTTCTTCTCGATAAGCCCCACCCCTTCCAGCACGTTGGTGATGTCGTAGATCCTCCTCTTCTGCCGCACTGCCAGACTGTCAGCAGCCTGTGGATTAAGATGAACAGAGACATTTTGTAGGCTTGTTCTGACAACTTCTAACCAAGTGATTGTTCACAAAGATGCTGGCGTTATGGCAGCCAGTACTTCTAGTGCAGAAGAAAGCCCTGAAGCAAGGGGAAAGGCTCTTAATTCATTCAAGACTACAAATCAAGCTTTACAAACAAACCAGCACTCTACACACCGAAAGGACTAACAATTACAAGAAAGGAGGTGGAGGGGGGGGGGGTTGAGGAGCCTTGCTGAGTAAACATTAGCTTGCTTTGGCGCGCAAGGAGCGAGGGAAAACTCCTTATCATTACAGGGAAATGAAATGAGGAAAAGAAAGAGTGAGACTTGGCATCTTGGTGAATACTGAATACTTTAAGTGCTTAAAGGTGTTGGTAGCAATAGTCACACTACGAGTAACAGCTGTAGTACTGCAACATGAGCTGGGACTAAATGCCCACCTGTATTACACACGAATGGTTTCTTATTTCATAAGTAAGACGCGAATTTCGGGAAACAGGAGCAAAGGTAACGAGACAGTTAAGGTCAAGTGAGGTGGGACAGACGAGAGGGGGAGGGGATGAGGGCGAGATGGGGGGGGGGGGGGTATGCGCAGGTGTCCCCTGTGGGGGGAACCACTTTAACCCTGTGAGCCCGTACGTATCATATTTGATACATACATTTCTGGAGCTCATTGCATCACCATCAAACGTAAACTTTGCATGAAACCCTTTTGCATGAACTCTTTTACATGTATGCTTCCCCGTAGTGGACATACTTCGCTTTCCCAATGTTTGGATGTGTGCTTTTTCTGTCATTCAAAGTGGGTCGCATCGTGCGAGCGCACATCTGTGATACTCACCATCAAGAAACTTAGCCATTTCATAGTTTTACGGTCAGAATTTCTCTAAATTACTTAGCAATAATTTTAAATGGACAGTTAGTTTGTCCTTAAAACGTTGTATTACTCAGTTTTATAATTACAGTTTGTAGTTATATCGAGCAGAAAGTCGGGTATATCTGTCCAGTGTTTTACATGGATTATGTCTTCCATAGGCCATCATGCAGTGTTTGGATGAGTTAAATACACAATTTATAGATTGAAATGGGTTCACTTAGAATTTCACTTAGACTATCCATATCCATATATAATTTTTTTAATACCTGTTGTATCAAATGTGATACAAAAATATATATTTTTTAGCATTTCTTTTTGTCAAATTTCTTTTTACATTTTGTCAAAGGGCCAAATAAATAGTTCATATCCAAAAAATTAGAATTTTCTGACCATTCTTTCATAGTTCAGGGCTTACAGGGTTAACAATTGAATTACCTTTTTGCCGTTATGCAATGTTTATTTTAAATCGCTGACTGGTGAATACGTGTAAATTGGCTCGCTGTTGGCCAAGCTACCTGGGGATTTAATAATGTTCATAAAACGTGACGGTAACAAAGACTAACAAACTGACTTTAAGCCGAGAAACAAAGCAATTGAACGCTTCTCAACCCAACCAACTTTATCTAGCTCGTACAGCACTGTCCTGCGGCAGTCCACCTGAATGACATTAATCACTGCACCTGACTTGACACCGACCACACGGTGCTGAAAGGGGGCTAAGCTATCCTTTGTTCACATTCGCCGACTGAACAGCAAAAGGCAAACCGACAATTCAACAAACGAAGCTTGACCGTGACAAGTCATGTGCTGTGTTTCCAACTGAATTTCCCAACTGACCACTTTGAGATCAAGCACGCCGTCCTTTGCCTCCTGCAGCAGCGTCACAAACTTGATGGTAAGGAGACCCAAACTTTTCTCGTGCCGACTGGATCCCCCGTTCGACTGGCTCGAGCGCACGGACTCTGCCATTGTCTCGAGCTCCACTGTAAGAAACGTTTCTTTCCACAGAAAACTCTTCAAAGCCGTCTTACACGTCTTCGTCAGACAACGACCGTGATTTACGAGGAGCTGTAAATTCCCCTAATTTACCTCAGGAAGAGGGCAAATCGGTCTGAAGGCTTTTTAAATGAACGGATATTACGTTAGGTTACAGTTGTCATGACAACGACAGCTCCTTGACTCCACCTCTGCCCCCGCAGTCACACCCCCTTTAAAAAGACACCTCATTCAACTTCTTCTGAAATAACTTTTCAAGATAAAGACAGGTTTATAATGACTTTAGAAAACCACAATACTTTTATTGCGATATTGACGTTTCTTGATATAAAAACAATTGTTAATAACTTAAAAAAATTTACAAAACCTAAACTTGGCACAAGGGATGAATTTAGAACTTTATCTCCACTTTTCGCTTTCCAAATATTGATAAAGATTTAATCAAATGAGTTTAATCCAACTTCCTCAACCTCAGATGTGTAATTAATCACTGAGGTTAGAAGTCTTTCAGCACGCTGGTCAGTCGTCTCATTTTGTCTTCCATCGTTTTCTTGCTGCTCTCTGTCTCCTCAAGAAGCTGACGCATCTCCTCCTCCACCTGAAACACTCTCTGATTGGCCTGTTCAGTCTGTTTCTGCTTCTCACTAGCCAATCGCAAGAGCTCTGTCTGATGAGACACCTGCAAGGACTCCAGCTGCCTTCGAAACGCATCATCCATGCTGTGGAGCTTCTCAACCACAGCTCTGAAGGACGAAGAAAACAACACAATCCCACGCTGAGCTGAAAGGATAAATCATTGATGAATAGACATTAACGTATTTTGTTGAAGTCTCACTTGTGTGCCTCTGAAGCCTTGTCTCTCTCCTCCAGCAGCTGGGATTCTTTTGAATCAAAGTTGTCCTTCATGCGTTTAACCTGGGTCTCTAGCCGGCTCAGCAGGTCTGCCTTCTCTTGCCACTTCTTATTGGAAGCACTGTGAGACAGGAGATGTTAAACACACACATGCAACACACACACCCTCTCTCTGACATGCGCACACGTGCACGCACACACACACAAACCACTTCCATGTCTCTCTCTCTTTATCTCACACACACACCATCTCTCACACACACACCATCTCTCTCTCACACACACACCCACAGCTACCTGTAGGCCCTCTTGACCTCATCCAGTTCCTGCTCCTTATCCTCCAGCTGCTGTTTGAGCTCCTCCTTGCGGAGGCTGAGCTGCTCCAGCCGCTCGCGCAGCTCCACCAGGGGGCCCGTCTCCTCCTCCAGCTGCTGCTGGAAGCTCCTCTGGGCCTGGATGCCCTCCTCACGCAGCCGGCGCACCTGCTCATCCCGCTCCTGCACCGCCTGCCCACGGGGAGGGAGGGAGAGGAGGGGGAGGAGAGGGGGGCGAGAGGAGGGGGAAGAGAGGCAGGAGAGGAGGGGGAAGAGAGGCAGGAGAGGAGGTGAGGGGCAGGAGAGAGGGTGAGAGGGAAGTGAGAGGGAGGTGAGGGGGTGGGGAAGGAAAGATAAAAGTTACGTGGCCGTGACACTGCTGACGGTAGTGATAACACTGACGCCACTAGCTAGCCCGCTAGCTTGTTACCTCTTTGAGTTTGCGGATGGTCTCTGTCTGGTCATCGATGACCTTGGCTTTGATCCTGAGAGCATCGTTGTCCCGCTCGTTCTGCTTCTTCTGCGATTCCAGCTCAGTGGACAGAACCTCGACCTTCGCCTCCAGACGACCCCTGTCCTGAGCCAATGACACGCCTGCGTGAGAGAAAGGGAGGAGTCAGACACGAACGGGTCAGGGATGGGACTGGATGTATGAGAGCTGGGTTACCAGCTTGATTTGGAAGTGAATATGGAAGAGAAGGTTAATGGAAGAGAAGGTTAACGGCAGAGTGCCTCAACGTCCCGCATGCTGTCATGACACAATAAAACAAGAAGCTGCCCAGTCATGGCAGTTACCCCTGCGTAGATTTACACGTCCACAAGATGGCAGTAGCATAACATCTGGTCCTCTACAGTCAACACAGCGTATGACTCCTGTATCATTACCTATTATCGATATTGGTTAAATAGTGTTGTACACTACAGGCACCCGGCAGACTGGAGCCGTGCTACCTTGCTGAGCCAATTCCTGGCCCCAGATCTTCCTCTCGGCCCTCAGGCCGTCGATGACCGACTCCTGGGCGCTGAGCTGAGCCAGGAGCCGGGACTTGTCCTTCTTCATGAGCTCCAGCTGCAGGTTGAGACGTCGGTCCTGCTCCAGCCCCTCCTCCAGGGGGCGCAGACGAGCCTTGGAGGGGGAGCAGAGGGACAGAGCGTGACCAGGGGGATCGCGGGACAGACGGAGACACAGACACGGAGAGAGAAAGAGAGAGACAGGTTGCGAGGAAGAGAAAGAGAGAGACTGGAAGAGGGAGGGAAAGAAAGATACAGGCAGGCAGAAAGACAGAGGCAGAGGGACAGAAACAGAGAGACAGGCAGAGGGAAAGAAAGAGAGAGACTGGAAGAGGGAGAGAAAGAAACTCGAAGAGGGACAGAAAGAGACAGGCAGAGGGAGGAAAAGAGAGAGACAGGCAAAGGGATGGAGAGAGAGAGAGAGGCAGAGGGACAGAAACAGAGAGACAGGCAGAGATCCAGACAGATAGCAGGACGGACAGAGGTCACTCTCCACAGAGGAAGCCAGATGGATGAGAAGCTACTGCTGCAGCATATTTTATCACCGTCAGTCTCTGGGGCTTTTCCCTCTCAGCCTTTAACCGAGACGCTGACAGCCTCCTAGACTTCCGGAATCAAGAATACCTTGAGCTCAGAAACGGCGTCTTTCCTAGTTTTGATAAGCTCAGCAATGCGGTTCTTCTGTTCTTTGACCATAGCAGTGAGATCCTGCACCAGAGAGCCGGACTGTTTTTCCCTCTGCTGGGAGCGGGTCAAGGCCGACCTGACCTCCGACAGCTCCGCGCTCAGGTGATCACACCCCTCCTTCACCTGCAGACAGCGGTGGAGGGCGGAGGAGAAGGTATTCAAAACACTCTTCATAAGCTCTGCTTCAAAACACTCTTCATAAGCAACCTTCACCATTCACCTGGACGATGCAGTCTAGTCAGAGTATTGCTGTTGACAGTGCAGGCAGACAGGCAGAGAGCAAAGCAATTCTGTGTTCTATTTTCCAGTCAGGGTGGAAAGATCATCTGAATGACATGTATTTATAAAAAATGTCAGCGAAAAAGTAGATCTGATTTGACCGCACGTGTTCGAGCATCTGATCTGACTCGATGACTCTGGTCAGAACGTTTACATTTTCATCAATCAATGTCTACGCGTTCCTCAATCAAAGATTATACAAGGAGGCCATCTAGAAAGGCTGTCTGTCTCAATTAGACCAGCAATTTGTAATGTACTCAAAAAACTCTGTGGTTAAGGTCAAAGTTCTATGTGTTGCAGAATTTGCAAGGTGGTACCATACGTCTCTCAAAAGAAAGAGATTGGAAAAAAACAACAATTAAGGCTTTTCTTAACATTTCTTAATATATCGGCTATATTGGAATAGTTTTAATGTACAGTGGCAGGAAATATAAAGGGATAGAGAGAGTGAAGAGGACAAACAGGCATGAAAATGTTAGCCTAGGTGACTACAAACTCTCCACTGCTAAGACACCGGCGCACTCCGACAAACTACGATTTTAGAGTGCGATGAAACTCTTTGATCTAGGCGGACGTTAGCAGAAATACGTTACGGTGTTTGAGCTGAGGAAAGGGGGGAGGAGTCAGACACGGATGGGATTGGACGTTTGACAGATCAGAAGAGGATAAAAGGAGACGGTGACGAATCAGGTCCAGACCTCAGCGAAGCGCGCAGCCTCGATGCTGAGAGCCATGCGGAACTCATCCTCCAGGGCGGCGTACTGCTGCCTGCCCTCTGCCAGCCTCTCCTCCAGCTCCGACACCCGCTGGGCGTGTCTCCGCTCGGCAGACTCTACCTCCCTCGCCACCGCCTCGCGGAACTCCGCCCCACCCGGCAACAACCTGGACTCCAACTCTTTTCTGTGGAAAAACCCGCCCCCCAATCATTTTTGTTGTTGTTTTTGTTTTATTAGCCCCTTTGGGAGACACAACCTAGTTGTCTGCAGACATGTCAGACAGGGTCTCCCGTAAAGCAGCACTAACTAGCATGAACATGTGTGTTGTTTTACCTGTACTCCTGTTCCCTGGAGGTGAGCAGATCCTGCACCTGCTGCAGCTTGTCTTTGTGCTGCTTGGCCAGGGCCTTGTGGATCTCCACCTCTCTCCTCATGGCTGCTGCCTTGTTCCCCAGCTCCTGATGTCTCTTCATCTGGAAGGTCAACTTCACCGGTCAGGGACTCAGAATCTTCATTGTCCGTAATCACAGGCGATTATGGCCAAATACACTGACTGGCTGAGTCTGGCAAACTGGTAAACTGTCCTGATATTGAGGTCATCTCTAGCCCAGCTAGCTACCTCTTCAGCCTGCTGGCGGGCCATCGATGCCTCCTTCTGGGCCACACTGTCCTCCAGGCTGCGTAGCGCCCTCTGCTGGCAGGCCTCCTGCAGGCGAGCCTGCTCCAGCTGCAGGGCCACACTCTGGCTCTTCTCCTCCAGCTCCTCCACCCGAGCCTGCAGCCCCGAGCGCTCCGCACGCTCCCGCAGGAGCAGCTCCTTCAGCCTGCGGCCAGGAGGGAAAGAGGGAGGGGTGGAGAGAGAGAGAGAGAGAGAGAGAGGAAGGAGGCAAGGGGAGTGAGGAAGGGGAAAGTGAGAGAAAAAGAGAGAGAGAGAGAGAGAGAGAGAGAGAGAGAGAGAGGAAGGAGACCGGTGGAGAGAGGAAGGGGAGAGGAGAGAGAGAGGAGGGAGAGGTAGAAAGAGAGGAGGGAGAGGGGGAAGGGGAGAGAGAGAGAGGAACAGGCACAATCATCAAAGAAAGGAAAGAGCGAACAAAAGACGGACAGAATTAGACAAGGTAGAGAGTGGAAGATAGGGGGGGGTGAGAGACAGGGTCATTAGTGCTGGCTGGGAAGCTGCAGTGGAGATGGCAATTAAGACAGATTCATGCGCCACCACTGACATATGCTTGTCACCGTGACTGGCATAAGCCCGATTTATCTTGTGAGGGTGAAGACAAGGGCAGTCCATCAGAACAAAGCCAACACACAGTAAATACGCGGCCATCCATCTCTGCGGAATTCCTCAAACGGATGCGTTATATCGAAAGGTTTTAGTCACACAGGCTCTCTGAATGCTTTTAATTATACATAATTAGGGCTGGCTGTATTCACTGCCAAGGCACCCGCAGGTAAGATCAACTGTAGATAGGTGTGAAAGCTCTTACTGATGCAAATGTGCCATGCATTCACCTTCTAGGCAGGTGTATTGCTTTAATGTCACAACAAATGAAAGGCTGAAATTTCCAAATCTAGTACATTCACTTTAATGTGCCATTAGTGCATTTGGGTCCATCTAGTAAGGCAGCGTTAATGTGTCTCAGATGTTTTTATGGGCTGTACCGGAAAGAGAAGAAGAATGTGTGTGCGGTGTGTGTGTATTTATGTGTACAGTATGTGTACATGGACAGAGATGAATCTGTGTGTGTGTGACCTGTCTGTGGTGTGTGTGACCTGTCTGTGGTGTGTGTGACCTGTCTGTGGTGTGTGCGTGTGTGCGACCTGTCTGTGGTGTGTGTGTGTGACCTGTCTGTGATGTGTGTGTGTGACCTGTCTGTGGTGTGTGTGACCTGTCTGTGGTGTGTGTGTGTGTGTGTGACCTGTCTGTGGCGTGCTTGTGTGTGTGACCTGTCTGTGGTGTGTGCGACCTGTCTGTGGTGTGCGTGTGTGTGACCTGTCTGTGATGTGTGTGTGTGACCTGTCTGTGGTGTGTGTGTGTGACCTGTTTGTGGTGTGTGTGATCTGTCTGTGGTGTGTGTGACCTGTCTGTGGCGTGTGTGTGTGACCTGTCTGTGGCGTGTGTGTGTGACCTGTCTGTGGTGTGCAGGGCCAGGCTCTGCAGGTCTTTCTCCTGGCTGGCTTGTGTCTGCAGGCTCTTCATCTGCTCTGTCAGCTTCCTGACAGCCTGCTCTGCTTTCCAACGCCGCTCCCTCTCCTGGTCACGCTCCTCTACGATGGCCTGGCGCACACGCACGCACACGCGCACACACACGCACAATCAAACGCACACACACACGCACACGCACACACACAAGAATCCTTGATCATCTGCTGAGACACACTATTCCTACGTCTCTCTGGGTAAATAAGATTCTGCTTAACTAAATCAAATGTAACCATAAGCACAACCACAGACACACTCAGACACTCACATAGAATATAATAAACATTCAGAGAGTCGCACACAACTGGCACCAAAATCGAATACCTTCCTGCCATTAATCAGTCAAAGTACAAGTCCATGGTGAACAGTAATGTCTGAGTCCTCGTCCATCCTTATTCATACCCTGTAGGTCTCTTCCTCCGTGGGCCGGCTGCTCCTGTCCCCCTGGGCTCTGGGAGGGTCCAGGCCCTTCCTGGCTGGCCCCACCGTGTCTGCAGGGCCCGGGGCAGCAGCGGGGCCTCCCCCCTTCCTCCAGGGGACCGCTGCACACTTTGAACCTCTGCCTTTGCGGCTTTCTGGGTCGCTGCGTGTAAAAAACGGTTTATTTGAAACAGCTGAAAAAGTTACATTGGTTTTATTTTAGTGGGTGTCTCCAATTAACTGTCTTGCTTTTAAAAGTTTTGAAAATGAGTCTTGAGAGAAGTGGTTCTGTTGACCGGCAAACTTTTCCCTATTAACACCACCTTGTTTTTTTACAAGGGCGTCAGACTGCCAAAAACCAAATGAGGGTGAGGTAAAGCAGGTGTCATGCGAAGCTGATGAGGGAAGATGAGGGGGCAGAGCCAGGCTTGCAGTGTCATCTATCACATGTAAGAGATGACAGGCGCGATTCCAAGGAGTGGAGGAGGAGACTTTAAACCATGGGAGGGAGGGAGAGATTGATGGGCCAACCTGGCGAGGATCAGGGGAACTCATTATATCGCCCGGGTACTCATTATGCTGTTAGCTCGTAAACAAGGCTGAGAAGAGAAAGGCTCTGTATATCTCTCTAACCCTAACATATACGTAGACTGTCAGTATGTGAGTATTTATGGGCCACTCTGTTTCGGAACTATTTAGATCAGTGGAGTCAAACTCGTGCCATCGAGGGCCAAGAGGGTGCAGGTATTTGAAACTAATGATTCAGACGAAGGACAAGATACAATTTTGTGCATTTTGCATGGTATAATAACACATAATGTTTATATCATAATCTTCAAATGACAGGTTATAATGCTTATAATGTAATTATAATTAATCCATGCCTTGTGTTTTATAGTATCCAGTGACTGTATGAAGTGTAAACAGGCACATGGAAGAGAAGGGCTCCACCTGTCTGTTCTCCTGGCCCTGGCCTCCTTAACGGGCCTCTTCCCTGCAGCTCTGCTGCTCCTCTGCTGGGCTGCCAGGCCCCTGGAGCCACGACGGCTCTCCTTCCCGCTGTCACACTCGCTCTCTGACGTGTTGTCAATGTCCCTCCTGGGCTTCCGTAGCTCCGGCAAGTGGGCGGAGCTGCTGCTGGCATGACTGGCAGGTTTCTGAAAAAGGGGTTGACCAAGGGGGTCAAGACAGGTAAACAATAACATCCCAAACAAACATCTTTGATAATCCGCCAAAGAAACAAAACCAAGGCTGGTGGGTAAATGGTTTAGATGGGTGGGGACGGTCTTGTACGGACCCAGACTCACCTGGTGGAAGAGCTCGGACACCTGCTGTTCTAGTTTTTGAATGCGCTGTTCGTTGTAGGGGTCTGCTGCTGGGCCGGACTGCCATGGGCGGGGCTGTCTGGTCGGTGTGGGCTCAACAGACCCCACCCCTTGGCGGTGCTGGCTTATCCCCTCAGTAACACGTGGGGTGGGGAGAGGGCCATCTAACTTCACCTGAAATGACACGTGTAAACATCAGACAGAGCAGAGCCTTTCTGAGATACTTCTCCAATCCTTGATAACACCAGAGGGAGCACAACCAATCCTGTTTAGATTTAGATTCGTTTGATTTCATTCCAGCCCAGTTAACAGCGTAAATGTAAATGTAACACGCCAATAGTAACATCCATTATTACCAGGTCATTAGCACTGGTGTCTGACGAAAGCAAGAATTCCACATAGTCATCCAGACCAGGGATATCGATAGGACAGCCCTCTGCTAAAGAAGTGTGGTTTCCGAGCCGGTCCACCCTGTCCAGACTAGAGATCTGAGGTAATGCCTGGAGCACAGCCTCCCTGTAACCTGACGAAAGACAACACACTCAGATAAGAAACACAACAAACACCACAGCAAACAACACAAAGGTCTAACATAACAACTATAAATCATTCAGAGGGTTTTACCTGGCGAACTGCAAAGAGGGTTATCTGTGCCATCCACGCACAATGTGACTTCCCTCAAGTTCTGCAGTCCCAGCATGCACTGCAGCAACTGGTTCAGGCTCCCCAGGCGGTTGCTATGGAGACTGAGGTGTTTCAGCTTGTATTCGGCCCCATGAAGATACAGTAAGCCTGTGGATTTAAAGTGCTCAGGTGTTAATATAAAATGTGAATGTGATTATATATGATGCTTTAAATGTAGTAAATGTTAACCAATATTTGTATGGAGTCATGACCCACCTGTCAGGTCGCTTATATGATTGTAGGATAGATTTAGTCTGGTCAAGTTCACTAGTCCATTCAGTCCTGTGTTCCAGCAGGAAAAGGTGTTAAAACAATGTTGCATTTGTTACTTCTGCGGTAAATCAGTTGATATTCTGAAGCTCACCTTCAACTTTTGTAATTAGGTTGCAGGACAAGTTTAGGGTTCTCAATGAGGCGAGGGAGCAAAGTCCTTCAATACGAGTAATGTTATTGGATGACAAGTCCAAGTGTCGGAGACGCCAAGATGACGTCAAACCCTCGAGTTTAGATATTCGGTTGCAGTGAAGATTCAGTGACGTCACGCTGCTGTTCAACGGGACCTCCAACAAACTTGAAAAATATTATATTTAACAATTATATATATACATGATAGAAGAGTTGCAGGCCAGAAGTCTTTTTATTTTTTTAGACTACTGGAGTTTCAATAGATTATTGTAAACGTGTAGGGAAAGGTTAACTGGGATTACCTTGATATGTTCTTGTCTATCAAGCACAACTCTCCATCCGCCATAACCTGAAGCCTTTACTAGACGTGTAACAGGAATATTTATAAAGAATTGAACTGCTCCTAACCTTACATATCTTTGTATTTTAGTGTGTTTTTTTAAGTCAATACATACAGATAATGCATGCACACGTCACTAGCAATGCTTACCAATCGTCTCCACAACAGTCCTAGAATGCAGACAGACACTTATGCTAACTTTTTGCTGCACATATTCATGCAAGCCCCCACCGGTGTCTCACAAAGCAGTGTTTCCATAGATAAACACAGAGCTAAACGAACTAAACTTCTTCACAATAGTTGAAGCATTTGTTTTTCTGTTACCGCCGCTTCAGTTGAATTCGCCGCTTTCTGGCATCTGCAACCCGCTGGCCACTTCCTGGTTACGCTGACTCAATGACGTAGCTTCCGTTTGTCAGTGGACCCCTGGAAGAAAAAGTTAACACTGTGCCGCAAAGCAAGGAATCTATGGTTCTATAGTGGGATTTTAGGACTGTCCAACGATTATCACGCGAACCGAGCAATGTGCATTGAGTTGTAATTCTGTAAGTGTCCGTATCAGAACCAAAGGACGCGCGTGCCGCGGGTAACGTGTGGATGAGCGCCTCGAGATCCTAAATAAAAAAACACCAGATTCGCGATTGATCCGTTTCAGAGATGCTGAACGGGTAGGTAGAGTGGACATAAAAGGTTGTGCACGAAAGGTAGATGCCATAGATAGCTCTGCACCAGTCATATGAAAGATTGCCTAACCCATACACATTTAAACTGGACTATCATCGGTTTACCCAGGGGCTGCAGGCAGCAGACCATTAGGGAAACAAAGGAATATGTAACTAAACCCATTTAAGTGTATTGGGCAAAATATCACACAAGACTGAAAACGATATTAACACTCGACGTGTATAATTATATATTGGCATTAGATGCACGCTATTAAATAGAGTAATAATACTGCGAGATCATGTATATGATAATGCCCTCCCCCTACAAAGGGGTGGGCTTGTATTTCTTCTTGCTATGAAAGGAATGACTAGGAAATAGTCACTTGAAATGTAGTCCCCACAAAATGAATCATTTGATGCTAGGATGTACAGAACTGACATTAGATGGGGGTGCCTCTCATGGCTGTTGGCAAGTTGTGTTAAGGCCAGCTTTTGTTAAGAATTTGAAGTCGTGTAACCATTTCACAGCCATACATGTATTGACTGCAGTCTTTCCTTCCCACAGGATTTTGGGTTCCACACCTTGACCGGGCAGGTAAACGCACCAGTAGTAACATGCCTCGCACCACCCGGGCCCAGTGGGAAAGGCAACGTGAAGCACACGGCCGTGCACGTGGAGCTGCGTGCGCCAAAACACTAGATGAGGAGGCCGCACAGAAGCAGGCTCACCGCCGGGCAATCAACGCGGCGTGTGCTGCGAGGGCTAGGGCGCGGGAAACGGCCGAGAAGAGAGCAGCCCGTCGCGCCAGGGACGCGGCGCGCATGGCTCAGGTGAGGGCGCGGGAAACGATAGAGATGACATTAGCGCGTCGTGCCAGAGATGCTGCGCGCATGGCTAAAGCGAGGGCACAGGAAACGGCCGAGGAGAGAGCAGCCCGTCGCGCCAAAAACGCTGCGTGTGCTGCCAGGGCGAGAGCACGGGAATCGGCGGAGAAAACAGCAGCCCGTCGTGCCAGTGACGCGGCGCGCATGGCTCACTTTAGGGCGCAGAAAACGGCTGAGATGCAGGCAGCGCGCCAGGCACGGAGCAGGATGTGCCATCAGGATTTGCAACCTTACACGTTCTGATGATAGTGATTTATTTGAAGAAGAGATTCATGGTCATTACAAGCCAGACACTGAGAAAAAACACACTTCTTCAATGTCCAGAGTGCTCACAATGTGGTGCCCTTGTGTAACATGTCTGTGTTTGTCACTGTCTGCTATGAAGAAGTGATTTTATGCCTAAGAAATATCCTTTAGTATTTGATGCCATGATGACACACAAGATGAAGTCAAATATGCTTTTGATGTAAGATAACCTTCTGCACATTCAACTCAGAACTCACTGGACGACCACACACTCAGTGTCAGAAGATGTTATGAGTGTTCAGAGCATAATCATGCCAAATCACCTATTGCTGTATGATGTACATTACCCTAACAAGTCCAGAAACATTGATTTATGCAGTCATTCACACAGTGAGCCATAGTGACCCATAGTGGGGTAGTGAAAGATGAGGGTCGTTAATGGCTATTGGCCATGCAACGACTGATTTAACCAATTACCTTCAGTACAGCAACTGCCCTCATTAACCTGGGGAAATGATGATCTTGTGTTAATGAAAAGAGGGAATTAGACGCACCATCTGTTGCTGTCCCGATGTCTCTCAGTCCGGATAATTTGAATTTCAAGGGCATTATCTGACTGCCTAAATAAGGTTGAATAAATCTATCCAAATTGTATGTCTTTTAACGTACAGCATCCTGTATGCTGGGAAATATGTTGGTATAAATTCACCACAATTATTAAGGTCCTTCAAAATGTGGTTTACTCCAATAAATTATATATTTACTGTACAACCGAACAAATTAAAACACATACTAGTCATCACATTCCCAAATACTGTGCCACCCCTACATAAAAATAATCTTAGCTTCAAATTTGTCAAGCATGAAAAGAACCATCCCATAATAACGCCTTTTCTATCCGCATCCCTGACAAAACAATCTTCTCATCTTGAAGAAATCTCATTTTGATTTTGCTATAAAAAAAAATCTTTTACCTCTTCTTAATGTGGACAGAGGACCACAGAGCAGTTACATTACTTCACATTGTATTTGATGAAACATTACTTCTTGTACACCAAATAAACCACAACAGAAGAGATAAAATGTGATAGTTACTCATGTTTGCCTTATGATCTGAGCCCATTTGCCCAGAAAAAAATGACAGCCCTCAAGTGCTACCGATGTCTTAATAAAGTCAACAAGCGCAATGTTTTGAGTCCTTTTCTTTGCAGTTGTTTTCTTCTTTGTTTCCTTTAATAATTAAGGTCCTCCAGGCCGTGATGCTGCTGGTATCAGGTTTTATAACTCCCAATAATGCTTCTTTTTGTCAACCTGAAGGGAAGACCAGAAATGAAAAAAAAATCACTGGTATCATCCTCATCTCTCATCTGTCATGGCATGATTGCTGACATCAAAAGAAGAATCATGGGACTTTTTGCTGTTTGCTGCTGTAAAGAAGATTAAATAAGAGTTTTTTCTTGACAGGTTACTGAAAGATAATCAAAAAATAGTCCTGTTGTTGTTCAGACACTAATTCAATTATTTTCAGAGTTTGGTCAGAATAAAAACAATACTTGAAAAATGCAATTAAATGATTGTATACTGCAAAAAGTCAAACATACCTAAACCTGTTCAGTTATCTATGTCCGATATGTGGTTATCTATCTGAAAGCCAAAAAAATTAAATAAACATTAATAGTCCTGTAATTCCTCCCACCTTCTGTTAGGCAGACATTTCAGTAACTCAGTTAAATACATAATCCAAATCTTAAAATTCTTGTCTGATACTATACTCTGTCATGTATGGGAGATGAGCAAAATGTCCCATCACAGTGGGCTGATATTGATCCGTTCACCATGCCGTTGGTGCCATCATCGTCAAAGTCATCTTCGCCTCCGTCTGTCATCTCCCCCACTTCCACCTCCAAAGGGCCTTCTGTGTCATCCTCTCCAGAAAGCTCTGCGGTCCCGCGGAGAGATTCATATACCATATCCTGTTTTCTCTGGGCCTCTAATGTGGAATGAAAAGAAAAGAGGGTAGGAGAAAGACAACCACTGAAACATTCAAGAACATTATTATTTTGTACAACACAGCTTTAATAATAAGAAATTCAACTTTTAGTGCAGGGAAAAATTGCGCATTCGGAGAGAATACTGTGTTCGAGTTAATTTGATTTCTGCGGGATCTCTCGGCCTGCGTACCTGGCTCTGTGCGTTGTTGTCTCTCAAACTTCTCCAGTCTCCCCAGCAGGGAGTCGATCCTGGTTTTGATCTGAGACAACTCCCGTTTAATGGTGAGGAGCTGGTCGGATTTCACTGAGGACAGACGCACGAGTGAGACAGTGTTTACCAGGCATATGAGAGTTTTGGACTGGACTAGGCCCTGTTGTTTTCCACTTAAGGTCTCACACACATAACACATCAAAGCAACAGCTGTACAGATCTATCCTTTAACTCCAAGGATGTCAGTGATAATGAGATGAAAACATCTCTGGCTGAAAGAATAGTGAACTAACATGATGTTGTAGGGTGGTGCGGAAGAATGCATTCGATATTTCCTAAGTTAAGGATCTATCAGATACATTGTAGGAAAGGGATAAGGAAGGTGGAGGGATGGAGAAGATAGGGAGGATGGAGATAAGGACGGCATAAGAGGAGGGGAGGGTCCATGACAGAGACAGGAAGCTACAGAGACGTACACCGTGGGCCTGTGGCCGAGGACCCTGGGGTGAGCAGTCGAGAGGAGGAAGAGGAGGAAGAGGAAGATGAGCAGGTCCGGACAGAGAAGGAGGACTTTGCTCTGCGTACGGATGGGGCAACGACTCTGGAGCGCTTGATGGGGATCACTGCCCTGGTGGGTGGCAGCACACGCCCCTGGTACTCAAACAGTCTGGATAGTTTGAAGGGGTCAGGGGGGCAACATTCAACAACAATTATAGTTGCGAAAAAGAACGTCCCTCTGTCACGTCTGGTCGACTGACGTTGGAAATAAGATATGTATTAATACTGTAACTAAAAACTGACAAAAATCGTACATTTATGCTGTTCAGTTAGTGTCTTCCCCGGTTACGTAAGACTCGTAATGTGTCATTTAAAGTCCTTGTGAAGAGATTGGCCTTTATGTATTCTGCATGCTTTCAAAATCGACAAAGTAAACAAAACCATAAAAATTCATTGTGAAGATGCATGCACTTCCAGGTCTGCGTTAAGCGGAAAGCGAAGGCGACTGACATTCTAAATGTGCCTAGACAGCTAAAAGAACCATTAGCTGACAAAATGGATGGAAATAAACTCATAATGACATGCACTACCATTCTTATTTGTTTCATCTTTCATGCATTTCAAAGTACGATTCCTTCCAAGTCTTCCTCTTAAGCAGTAACTTGATAGGACGTGGAAAAAGCGAAGGTAGAACATTTAAAGATTGAAAGGGAGGGATGAGCGAGTTTAGGCACACAAGGAAGGACTCAAATAAGAGGAGGACAATTATTCCACTTTTTTGATGACACCAATTTACTTTTTTCAACAGCTATTTTACGTAGTGAATCACAAATCCATTCAGACTTTCCTTAAAAGCTGCTGTGGCTGTTAGCAGTTTTCACATACCTGCTGTAGAAATCATCTCGGTAGTAATCATAGTCAAATTCATAACCACTGTAGGAAGAAAGGATGGCTCACAATGAACAACTATTGACTGCTGGTGTACTTGAATTTGTAAGAGGGCAAATATAAAGGGAAAGGAATCTTAATGGGGATGGAATAGAGCGAATACATCCTTACCTGTAGACAGATGACAGAGTACGCTTTGAACCAATCTTTGGCCTGTATGGCTTAGGCTCTCCTGCCATGTTAATGTCTGTAACAGAAACATGACATGTTAGACGTGTTGGAGCAACATTTTACTGCACTGTAATTCTACAAACTGACAGAAATACGGACACGGAGCATCCATTTTCATTCGTAAATATAGACTTTCAACTAGAGATGATTATATTTGAAGACACAGAAATGTGTCTTGGAAATGAAAATCAGTTTTGACAGCCTAGTGAGGCAGCGCTGGATAACGTCAGACAGGTCCTGTCTGCCACTGTAAAGGCGTTAAACAAGAACTCCTCAGAGTGATCCTACACTGCGGTTTCACGCCAAGTTCAAAATTGTTTTCCTGAGAAAGTCTTCTCAGACTGACAGTTCATGCACCAAAAATTTCAGAATAAGAGTGTCTGTAGGGTGTTAGAACGCAACTTTCTTGTCAGGTTTTCCAAGCCTGGATAAAAAAATGTTTTTGTTTTTTTTTACCAAGACCTCTGGCAGTAACAGAAAGCGTACAGACATGGTGTGAAAGAGCACCAAGCACCTCATCACTGGCTCAATGTGAGTGGCGGCTTCTTTACTCGCCAAGAACTGTGATGTGAGTCTCGGAAGGTTTCAGTGGTTCAGCGTTTCTTCTTGTCTTTCTTTCCACTCAATCTCCACCCAATCAGCCTTGAGTGCTTCCCAAGGTCGAGCCAGAGACGCAGGACGCAGCAGCTGCAGCTACACAAACTTGACAGACAAGCTCCTTGCTTATAACTGACTCACCATTCATGGCTACGAAAGAAAACTAAAGAAGCCAGTATTTTCATCAACCTGCTTTGGGCAATGAGAGCCTCTGTTATAATAGTTAGATAGGATGTTTGATGGGCTGTTGAGTTTCCTGTTCATTCGGCAAATATTGCAAACTCTAATACTATAAACCTTTACTTTTTCCATTCCATGCTCCAGAAGGAATATGTGGTCACATTTAAGCTCCCCAAGTGGAAAATTAAAAATGTGTGGCACAGCCATGCAATATTGTACTAATGGATGAAACGGTGTGGTTTAATATCGGCAATGTGTTTTTTTTCTTCCAAATTAGACTGGGTAGACATCAGTGATCATTCTAACTATAAAAGCATATCCTCCAGGTTCCTGCTGGGGTCACTAATGACAGAGAAGAGCACACAGAAGCACTCTAAATCAATGCCAGTGCAATCCAGTCAGGGACACACTGAGCTATGATTAATTGTAGCCATTACTATAATCATATACAAATGTTAGAGGATGTGTTCACATGCTCTCAAAGTGAAGAAGAAAGATGTGGGTAATGTGTTGCTATAGCAATGGATTGAGGAGTATGGTGTGGTGACGGGATTGTATTGGTTGAGAACCTTTTGTCATGTCTAGTTGTTTTGAACTTGGAAAACGAATATAAGACGAGGGATAACGTACTGTATCGAATTAGACGTGAATCTCGTAGGTACGACTGTGCAGTGTGCAGCACATCAATCACATGTGCTGAACTGACTGTAACAATGACTGTCCAAATTGATGACATCATTATGTCTTTCACGTACCTTTAAGTCTCAATAATGTTCATTTATGTAAATGTACGGAATATTCAAGCACACGTTCACAAACATATTTGTGTGTGCTGTGTGTAGATGTGTTAGATACTTATTATCTTAACATGTCCTTGAGGGTTTTTTATGAATGGATCATTGAAGCAGTCATTATTTTGGCAAATAGTGTTTGAAGCAGGGCGCCAGAAAGGACTGAAGTCAAAAGACACACACCCCAAAAGTCACACAAATCTTTGTGTGATCAAAGTAGTGTGAAGGCTATTGCACTCCAAGTGTGTCGTTTTTCTTTGCCCATTGATAATCAGTAGGCTTTAGCTCAGCGAGATATGGTGGTTCGAGCAAGAACCACTCAACCTTGGAATGAGTTTGAATGGGAAAATCTGTCTCTGAGTGTGTGAGTCATTCTAATTATTTAGGTGGGAATCAGTCTAATCAAGGTCATTTCTGCACTGTCTACACACACTGGGAGTATTAGGAGATGGCTGGTATAGTCTTCCATCGTTCAAGGCCGTGGAGACTTTTCTTTTTGCGTTCTCTCAGAACAGGAGGTCATGTGACAGATGGGGATGGAAGAAGGGTGGTGGAATCTGTCGCCAGGTGGTGACCTGCAGGTCACCCTACAGAACAAACTGTCAGCTTGTCAGCTTTGTCTTGATACAGCTGTCACACACTGGACTTTCAGCTGGTTTAGAAAGAGTACCTCCTTGTTAAAGTGAAGTACTAAGTTTTTTTGCAGCCTATATTAGTATTTTGTTGGCGAAGTTGGTCACGAAGAAGCTAGATGTTTTTAATGACGGTAGCGTACTGCTCTGCTGCTGAATTTGGTACTCTATGTTCCCCATAGATCCATTGAAAACAAAGATTGTGAGGACATTATATGACCAACACTACTGGCTCTCCTCAGCATGTTGCAATTTACTCTGGAAAGATAATGAGGCCACCAAGGCTTTTACAGAACAACATCAGTCCGAAAAATACATAGTGTATTCCCAGCCCTTGTTAGAAACCTCACTTTGTTTGGTCTTGGGTTTAGCTCTATTGAATGATGAAACCTCATGAACAGTACACGGTCCAAAGGGAACATGATTGAAAGTCTTTTATCTGGTCCTCTTTACATTTCTCCTGTCTTTCATGTTTTTTTGCATGTTTTTTTTTAACCTCGCTTTTCATGATGTAACAGTGTGAGTGGCGAGTGCAATGTTCTGTAACGATATGTCTACCCTGGAGTCTGCTCATCTCTTTCTCCACAGTGTGACTGTACATCAGTATGTGCGCTCCTCCACCTGCACATCTGTTCTGGAACTTTGATCTCTCATTAATGAGTCTGCTGTTCTGGAACAGTTCCTGAACACCACAGGAGGCACCTTTATATTCAGAGGGCTGTTCATCCCTTGGATTGGCCGCCTCGTCTTCGAGGTTCAGTGATTCAATGTTTCAGGATAGGCTGATTTAAAGCGTTTTGGTCAAAAGACCTAAAACTGACTGATTCTAATTAGGCTGTCTGCTATTCTAGATGACTAGGCTGTAACAATTGGAAACACTCCACCAAAAACGATTACAGTAGAACGTTCATAAGGTATTTCTCTAACTAAGCATGCAAAAATCCCTTTGTTCATGTATAATTAATAGCTTAAATAGTCTATTATACATGGTTTGAGTGTACAAGGACTTCGGGGTACGTTTTACCCGTTCTGCTTCAAATGCAGAGGAGTTCAAATAGTTTTCAACGACGAAGGTATTGAGTTAGTAGCCCAGGTGCTATGGTCGGTTTGATAAAGCTCAATGTCATGTCACGTTTGACTCATCTAACAAAATGGTTGGTACAAAGGTACAACTACGGGTCAACAAATGGGTCGTAATACATTAGCAATGTTGAACAAGTCATTTAGCCTCAGGTTAGGAGCCTGCCCCTCCTGTGTTGCTGTGATGGAGAATGAACAAGGTAGTTCACTGTGGCACCGAAACCTCTGTTTGGCTATCAGTGCAATAAAGGTCAAATTAAGCACAGCCTAGGCTACTTGTCAAAACAACAAAAAATAAACTAGATTTAAAAAGCGCATTTAAAAATAATTCACGAAATAATCAGACATAGCCTACGTCTAGCCTTGTTTTCCAATGCCAATTTCACCTAAAACTGACATTTTCTGAAGCTTCTCACATTTTTAGACTCCATAAAACATTTTCTTTTACAGCAAAATTCGATCAATTCCTCTTCTGAACTAGTTCGTAAACGACGATAAATGTTTTCAGCATACTTACATCGCTGATTGCGGCGCCGGCTTTTGTACATCGTAATGACAGTGAGAAACACAGTTTAATGCCGGTGCAACAAAGCTCCGCTGACTACGTGGTGTTTCCTTTGCTCAAAACACCCAAATCAAATACACTGGAAGGCACAAGCAACACTGTCCCCTCAGACGAGACCATTGCTGAACTGCTTAAGGGGGGTTCTCCATGTTTTCTCTCAACACAGCGATGACATCCACAGACCAGAGCTCAAAAAACACAAAAACCTCAATCACACATTTTCTTTAACTGTAGTTTAACACCAACATGCGTCAGTGGTCGTGGAGGTAAATACTCGCTTAACCTGGTCATTCAGCCTTGTGACACATTCATTTTAATTCACATTTGAATGAATCGTCTACAAAACAACAAATTACTAATGTAATCTCATACAGATCATGGGGTATGATACTTGTGGGTAACTGAAATACTGACAGAAATTCCATATGATCATGTAGGCCTAATGTGTGTGGCAAACTAATGGTAGCTATCCATTTTTAGTATTCAAACTCACTCTCATTTAATTGTACTATTAACGTCAGGCTACATTAAAAGGGGGATTATGCTTTCCCCTTAATGGGTTTACACAGGGCAAGAGTTTGCATTCTCACACTAGTGACAATAAAACATCCATGCATAAGCCCTATTCAATTAAGTATGGCAGTCACATGAGACTTGCCTATCCGCTGATGGCCTGTAGACTACAAATATGTCTTCGGTAACAAAGAAAATACTCTAGAAGGTTCCCCAGCTGTTCCAGCAATTAAAGCCTGCTGAGGATGAAGTCTCTAAATTGTTATATCTAATTACACTGACAGTGGCTGTGCAGCTGTCCAGCCCCTCCAGCTAACAGTCTTAATAGTCTCTCAGTTCTTTTGTTCCTGCAAGAAAAGAGGGGCTTGTTATGTGCATGACAGCTTGATACTCTGGTCAGAAGCAATTTCGTTCTCCTGACATCTCACTAAATAATACATCAGGAAAATCTGTAAAGAATCAAAATGGAAAGAAATTGGTTACGTTCCTAACTGATGTGGAAATGTAAGACGTTTTGTCGACATCAAACCATTAAATCTTCATCTTAATTGTCATGAAGTATGATGCATATACCTGTATATTATATATGTATTTGACCATATCTGACACATTACCCATGGGAAAATTGCATATCAAATGTCACAGACTAGGTACATATTCCAGCATTAAAGCCTTAATTTCTTGAAGACATTTTTTAAAATGTACTTCTTAAAGAAATCTATTTTTTATGTTTTGTCAGTTCAGCACCTTGCGACTTTTGTTTTGAAAGGCACTTAATAATAAAGTTCACTAATTGAGTTGACTTATTTAAAGCTTTATGGCTTTCATCCCTGTTCCAGTTGCGCCATCTAGTGTTTGTAAGAAGTGTACGCAAGTGTCACGAAAGTGTGTCACGCAGTGTCACGCAATCGACCATCTCTTCAAGACAGCAAATAGATGTACGAACGAATACCATCGGCTTTATCACCATACAAATACAGCTGTGTGCTTCACAAATGCTGTATTATGCCTTTGCACCAACCTAGCGTAAGCTCCATTAGAGTCACAGCTCATTCGAGACAGTTTAAACTGCAGTAGCTACACCTGCCACCAGATGGCAGTCACAGACCATGACAAAGTCACTCACAAGCGCCACATCTGCTTGCGTCATCCTCAGAAAAGATTATATTCCACTGTTGTCTTTATGTGACCAGACAGACATCTTCATCAGCATCTCTACGGTCACGGGTCACATTAGTGTGGACCTCAGCATGGCGCACTTTCACTTGTGTTTGGAGAATGCAGGCTGCCTAAAGACCTAGCTGTGGAAATCAAGCCATGTCTAATTAAATGAAATTGAGTGAATGATGAGACTGAGCTGAAATATCTCCTGGCTATTATGGTCACTCAAGCATTCCAGTGTCTATTCACCTGCAGTCCACACCGGAGGAGCCTCACAACGCAGCCCAGCTCAGTATTACTTACAGCGAACAGCTCAGCCAGGCTGCTGAGCAGAAGTATAGGCAGTAGGTGACATTTACCAGAGCCACATATCAAACAAGGGCATCTTCAGTTCATCTGCAACATACTAGCATGCATACAGTTTTCACTAGTCTTTGTTTGAGAGTGGCTGTGTGTGTGTGTGTGTGTGTGTGTGTGTGTGTGTGTGTGTGTGTGTGTGTGTGTGTGTGTGTGTGTGCGTGTGTGTGTTGAGAGAGAGAGAGACAGAGAAAGAGAGACAGAAAGAGAGGCAGAGAAAGAGAGAAAAAAAGGACAGAGATTAACAGGCTGCAGTAATCCCAGTTTGAATATTTATGTTGGAAAATTACCTTAAATTCCAAACTGTCTAAAAGGGAATACAAAATAATGCAAAGTTTGGATTTTTACACGTATGTACGTGGTACGTGTACGTAGTCACATGCTTGCCATAAACATAAACACAAGCAGCATCTCTGCAGGTCTAGTCACAGATGCGGCTCACATTTCCTTCTGATGTGACATTTTCCATACAACCACAACACAACAAAGTCATATATCTGATATGCCATACCAACATGGCTATACAAACACTAACAGATCTATCACACCAAACATATCTAATCCTACTCTGGCTTCAACATGAGCCGTATGAAACGCTGTTCTGCAAACAGAATGCTCTCATCTGTCTCTCTCATTCCTAACAGTGTGGCCAAACATGCACGGCAGGGGAGGACTAGGATGGAATTTCAGATACGACCTCGGGAACCCTTATTCATATTTAATAAGAGTCAAACTTAGAGAGATTTTATTTTTCACAGAGGAAGGAGAAAAACTAATCAATAAGTAATATAAAGAAGATTTATTGTACACGATTTTAGTGCACATCTAGACATTGGTGCAGTGTGTGGATTCCTTTCATCTTCCTCTCCTGCTGTCCTCCAACTCCTCATCCTCTCTCATAGTTTATATGGTTCCTACAGTATGCACAATATGACATATCCCTCCATCAATTGACGTAAGAAGTGAGAAACAAAGGGTTGCGTTCCAACCTTAAAGCTATTTGAACACCTTGTGTTCTCTGCGGGAGTGGGCTTGCGACTAAAGAACACAGGATACAGGACGATATAACACACTCAGACACACACACACGTGATTAAAAAAAACCCCACACACACAAACATCCAGACACACATTTCTTTACCCATCAATCACAGAGCAACCATATATCATCATGCATACAGAAGGTTGTTTTATTTATTACCTAGGGACTGCCCGGCGATGACCCTGTTGTTTTCTCCGGCCACGGCTGCCCGGGCATTCCTCTCGCTGACGTACTGGACGAAGGCGTAGCCCTTGTGGACGGAGCAGCCCACGATCTTGCCGTACTTGGAGAAGATGGCCTCGATGTCAGGCTTGGTCACCACGGCCGTGTTCAGGTTCCCGATGAAGACCCGGGAGTTGAGGGAGCGAGGGTCATTCTTATTGGTCACGTTGCTGGTCTGGGTCTTACCAGTCATCCTACACACGCACACAATTCAGCTGGGGAGACAGGAAGAGGGTCAGCGCTAGAGGGGCGTGGTCAGGAGGACTAGGAAGTAACACGTTAACAATCATGCACTCGCGCACTTTCGCTTCTCAAGCCTGGTTATGTACAGATACAGGTGTAGCATGCTTTTATTCTTCATGGTGTTCATTCTTTATTTCTGTTACTGGGTCATTTAATTGTCGGCCTCCTCAGGGTTTTCCTGAGATGAAAGAGATGCTGACATGCAGGAGGTGAGGGAGGCCTCGGCTCAGGAGGAGGGAATCAAACTTGGACGACCAAAACGGACGACTGTTACCACACCTTCATTGACTTTGTCGCGCTAACATCCCTCCCCACCCCACACCTTCTCTCCCCGCCTCTCACCTTCACCTTTGGTGTCAGAACAGTAATCACGTCTGGGAGGCAGCCTTTTTCAGAGGTGTGGTTTGTGTCTTGTATACACTTTTGTCATCAATCTTAATATGTAGCTGATTGGTGAATCCACACCAATGACCAGAGCAGCACACTTTTGAAAAATGAACAAGGGGAAACGCAAAGTGTCCTCGTTTTTTTGACTTAGAGAGTCGTAAATGGACACAGCTTGGGCAGAACTTCTGACTCGTCTCTTTTCCCCCACATCCAGCCTCCTTCTACTTTAATTACAATCAATTCCCACTATAATCTTCAGGGTACAAAAGTATCACTCCACAGGGCAACAGACCGTTTTATAAGGAACCTATTAAAGGAAGCTACTCAAAAGTAATTGGTTCCTGGAATCTTCCTTCAACCATTTTGTCCTTTTTTTGTCAGGAAGTATATATTGTGCAATAATAATAAGACCGAAGCAATTACAAGGCTGCCTGTCACATATCTCATAGGCCACTACAGTCATGACAAGTGGTATTATGTCACCAAGCCTTATTGTGGAGTTGAAGTGTGTGTGAAGTGTACCAGAAATCAAGGCTGAGGCAGTTGTGGACATGAGCCTGATAGCTTGACACGTCCTTTAGCTAAGTCCACACGCACGCACACACACACACAAACACACACAGACTGACAGACATACATTGTTCTCCCTTGGTCTCTATCACACACATCGTACTTCAGGGCTGTGTGATTTGAATCATTAATGGACATTTTTGTTCATTTCACCATTGTCAGCTTTGAACCACAGCACATTATGAGTGCAGTTAGAGTATGTTATATATGAAACTCAAGAGGCCATGCTGTTATATCCATTAGACCTAGGCTATAGAGACTAGCCCATTAGCGGGCTAATCAACCAGGCGGGTACATGTTAAGTAGGTTTAATTGAGAGAAAAATTAGAGCTAGCTTGCTTCCGTTCATGCTAACTGGCCACAGCATATTAGTCTATTGACCCTTTGCACGTGTCATCACGCTCGTCAGAGTAACGCCCACTCTGCCATGACGGACGGCAATAGTATTCCATGTGCGCGGTAAATGTAGAGAAAGTCTCCCTTGTTAAGCCAAGTTTCATTGATTTTACCTTTTAAAATGGTGATATCATGTTGATATCGGTTGGCTGCACTCACAGGCAAGGCTGTAAACCCAAATGAGCCTTTTTATCATCATCGTATAGCTTTTTATCATATACCTGCTGATGTCTGCATGGGATAGTGGGAAACGTAATTTTGATTTCTTTAGGTGTCGTGTATATGTAAAGAAATTGACAAATAAATTACTTGACTTGACTTGACTTGAAGACGGCAATGGGTAGCAGCAATAAATCGTAAGAATTGGAAACCCTCAAAGTACGCACAGATTTGCACAGACTACTTTTTACATTGTAAGTCAAATGTATGACATTTTACATGACGCAAATTTTTTCGTTGTGTTTTTATGCATGTCACGTCTTTAACAATCTATTTACAGGGTGTCAAGTGACTGAAAATTAACTTACATTAAAAAATGTCATTATGGATGGTGCATTCATTCACAAACTAATTGCACATATAAGTTATTAATAAATAAAACTCGGGTAGATAAATAATTTGTTAATAAAATTGTATATTAGTGCAAGTAATTTAACTTATTATGTGCCTGGTGAGCGGGAGAAGGATCCTCCCATCTGACGGGAGTAACATTTAAAAACTAAGCCCTGAAAAGTTTGCTTGGTTAGCAACAATACGTTTGTTTTCAAATGTTTTCAGTTAGATTATCTCTGAATGTAATTATATCCTGTATGTTTTATGAAGATTACTTTTTTGAAGTTTTTTTGAAGATTTTTTGATTATGTGATTGATTGAATAAGCACATGAGCAAAAAAGTTGACTTGTATTGTACATCAACAGTCTATGATTAAATACTATGTTTTATTCATGCCTGGGAGTTGGTACAAATCGTAGGGGGTGAATTTGGGTTGGCAAAAGTTGGCGATTTGATTAAATCGGTGAATATGGACGGAGGGAGAAGGTACGGGTCAGTTTTTAAGATAGCGATCTCGACTTTCGCCAAATATCGCGCTTCGTGAACGCCTAAAAGATGATTTACTTCCACTGACAACCGAACTGAACATGCCCTAGAAGAAGTCATGCTTGCTGACAAAAATAATTGCGATCGCTGTAAGTTTAGAGAGACTAGTTTAGAGAGACTAGTTTAGAGAGAGAAGTTTTGTGCTCCCTGCAATGCTTCGTTCACTCACTCTTGCCGTCCAGCATGGCACACCCACGTGATCATGTGACGTAGGTGCAAAGGGTCTATTGGTGGCGAGCGGGAGTGAATGATATCGTTGGGCGGTAAGTGATGAAGAAGGTATTGTATACCCATGAGCTGGTTGTTTATGAAATAGATCAGTGCGTTATCCTCAAATAATTTCAAAGGTCGTGGACATTGTGGACAACAAAGCGTCAACCAATAAGATTTCAGGATCGCAACTAACTGCTGTACATATCGCATTTCAATAGATTTTCCAATTTATTCGCCCATATTGACACAAAATTCTCTGTGGCGTCTGATAACTAGCCTGCAACTCCACTTAAACGTAACGTTTTTCCAGTATAATTTTTTACTAACTTAATAAAAAAGATCAGAGCACAGAGATATTCAGTCGTTGCTACTGCACGGTGGAAGGGTTGTCCAATTGGGGAAAAAAAGAGAGAACTTCAAAGGGTTTCCTTTACGATATTCATGAGGCTTCAAATCCTCAAAGCCTTTTAAAAAAAGCATAACAAGACTGCTGGCAAGACAGTCTTGTGGAGACTGTCCCAGTCCAGAGACACTCCAGCATCGCTTCAAACCAGCTCCAGAGAAATTCTCAGAGACAGAGAATGTATCCAATCTCATACCTGGCTCCGACTCAAATGATTAATACGATGTTGTCTAATGCTTTGTTGATGCCGTCTATTAAATGGACCCATTGTTTTCATGTTATCCCAGAAACAGAAGCGCTGACTGACTAGCCAAGAGTTTATTCGGGAGTCTTTTATCATTTCAAATACTTGAGGACTTGGAGTTTAACTGTTTGTTGTGATCATGCTAAGTACGACTGCATCGCTGGCCCTTCAACACAATCAGACCTCAGGCCGAAGTAAAGTATTTGGAGTCTCGTGGGAAGAAACTGCGGGCGGGAGAGAGGAGAGGGGGGAGGGACGGTGGGGGGGGGGCGGGGGGGGACAGGAGGGTAAGGAAGGCCCTTTTAGCACGCCCATACTCCATGTGACTCACTCTGCTGTCTGCCAAAGATGAAACAGCCCTGTGTTCGGTGACATATGAGGAACAGACACACGCCTCACTCTCCTGCTGTACGGTGCACGTTACCTCTCATCCCCCATAATATGGTGACAGTTGACAGCTGAAAATACCAGCGCCAATGTATCATTATTAAGGGAGATGCTAGTCTGTGACTGGCCTCCTTCATTCATTTCCTGTCAACTGCAATATATCAACATTTGTCTCGCATACTGAAGGACTGATTCTTGCCTTTACAGGAATGCACCCCGATGATGTTTTGTTTACCGCTTCAAGTTAGTTAATTCTTCTATTTGGTTAAGAAACAGACAAAAGGATTGCTTGGGAAATTGGACGACTGTTAACAGTTAAATGTTTCACCTGTAGCACCCAAGGCCACTCTATTTAGAACGTTCTGTCCTTTAAGAAACAATGACCTTTATATTGCTTCTGTTCTACATCCTTGTTCCACTGCAGTCATGAGTTATTCAGATAATTCCTTAGCAGCAGAGCAGCTATTGCTGAATCATTAAACACACCTCAGTTAGCAATTAGGGCCAAAATCATAGAGCTACTTACTGGGTCCTTCAGAAACTAGTTCAACAGAACTCAGTTGTGTTTAATCACTCCTTCTGGACCAAAACAATCTGCTGCTTCACTCATCTACACTCACAGTGCAGGATGTTATGCCAAACTAGATTTTAGAGTCTATTGACTTACAGCTATACCGTATCGACATCCAAATAAATCCTATCCTTCATTCTCTGTTAGTATACGTAAGGTGTGAGGTGCTTCACATTAACATAGAGACAAAGGCAGACAGAGAGAGAGAGAGAGAGAGAGAGAGAGAGAGAGAAAGCGAGAAAGTAAGAAAGTGAGAGATGATGTATCACATCGGCTGAAGCCTTACCGCAGTGGGTTCAAATCCAGCCTGGGCCATTTGCTGCATGTAATCTCCTCTCTCTGCCTTGCTTTACTGTCATTCTATACAGTCACCTTAAAAATAGTAACGGTTGAATTGCCCAAAGATATATTTTTAAGAGGGAGAATGGGGGGTGCAGGTGGGGGTGGGTATAATGGTATGGTATAATGGGTTATGGGAGCAGAGGACTTCAAAAAGGGGAGTGAGGGGCCTTTTCAATGCCAATCATCTTCAAGAAGCTTAAAACTGGGCCGAGGACCGGAATATCAAAGACCAAATTGCAGGAGAGACACAGATAGTGTATAGGAGTTAGCAGTGAGTCGCTGTACATCTTCATAGATATACATATTCCTTTTTTCTCTTTCCAATATTTTTGTTTGTGTTATATTCCATATTAGTTAGTGTAGGATGAGCATACATACTCTAACAGCCCAATCTCTCTACCTTTTTTTAACAAAGTGGGAAAACACCCGAGCTTTATGGGGATGTATTCTGATTCAGATTATAAAATAGATATTTTACACACATTATGACACCACAGACAGATGTAGGGAGAGGAAGAGGGGGGAGAGAGAGGGAAAGAGAAAGATGAGAGTGAGAGAGAGTGAGAGATAATCGGTTTGATCAATCATATCTGCATCCTATCATTAGAAATTGCTTTGAGGAATAACTGCTTACAGTAGATGCAGACTTTGATAATGTGGGCGATAGCTCATCTCAGGAACTTTGTTTATCACACTGTCCTGAAGTCACCCAGTAATTACATTAGTTCCACACTTCTAATAACTCTTCAAATATTAAAACACAAACAGCACTAGAATGTGTGCTTAACGCTTAATCTTGTCAGTGACGAGTTATGCCCCTCATAATGAAGTACAACATTTGTATCCCACAGAACATGGAAACGAAAATCAACAATGCCTTCCAAATGGTTTTCAGCACTTAAAAATGTAAGCAATCCAATATAGCACATCGTAATAATGCAATACATTCCAAAAAGCTATAATATATCATTTGAATTCCCCCCACTACCTTCGCTGAAAAAGAGAGGTGAAGCTTTGAATATCCAGACTCTCCTGCTGTTTCTCTGCCAAAGGCCCAGTGAACATATGCCATGCTTTCGCGTACCTCTTGGCACATGGATATTTCTCCATTTCTTTAATTTCACTCTTGTGTGGATGCCAGATATAGCTTCCATTCCACCAGGCTTAAGTAACTAGGTCACTGACACTGTGAGTAATTAGCTGATAACACAATATGGCTCTGCTTTTAAGTGGACGGACAGAGGCAATGTGACATTGGGCAACACCAGCACTGGGGTTGTAGTTTAAATGTCTTTAAACAAGAGGCAATGTCTGTGGGGTTCAACAAAAGTGAACTTTATAGGCATGCGGTTGTTGTTTTCATGTACTGGTTGTTGTCACCCAATGGCTAAATAAAAAATGCAAATGGATTAGAAACTGGGAGATACTCAATTTAGAATGAAGTCCCCTGGTTCAAGTTTTTTTCTCCATATTATTTACAAGAGCAGAGGCTTTGTCTGGTAAGAAACACACCGCATCAATGGAATGTATGGAAGGGAACACTTGAATAAGAACGCTGTCTGTGGTGCTGAAAGCTGTGCTGCTCAGAACAATGGTGGTATGGAACTGACCATGGTTCTGAAACAAATAAGGTTTGACGTGAAGGGTAAGGTCTTTCTATGGCTCTGCACTGGAAACACTAGGTTCTGTATCTTGAGTTATCTGAGGGTTTGTGCGGCCATGCTGAAACAGATGGATCCCATCTGAGTTGTTTTGTTAAACATGACATTTTCATGATGAGCGGAACACACTGAACCTTCCAGAACACAGGAAATGGAATGGGGTGCATTGGTATTGGTTACTGCAGCATGTATAATTCAATGAAGTGCAAGTTTAAACGGTTATAAATACATGTGTTCAGAGAAGCGTATACAAGCAAAAGTGTAGACACACAAACACAACAGAAAGACACAAAACAGAAAGACACACTCACACAGACACTAAGAGGTAGTCAGTCCAAGCTTGTCTGGATTACATGCCCTATCATGGCACAGGATAGAAATTATGCCAGGTATCCTCCTCCCCTCCCTTCATCTTCTTCCCCTCCCTCCCTACCTCCCTCCCTCCCTCCCTCCTCTTCCCCTCCCTCCCTCCCTCCCTCCCTCCCCCTCCCACCACAGAACAGAAGTTCCTTCCTCTAACAAACTTCCTTCACACTCACAGACATTCATTTCAGGAGAAACATTCAGAGGCTTGTTTCTCTGAGTCGCTGTTCCAGGGCCAGTCTCACCCGCATCACCAGCTAGAGATAAGTATTGTCTGCATTAAAGCATATTTCATGCTTGGTTTCCCCCACCTGTTTCCAGACCAGCCTGCCTGTCTGTCTTCAAGTCTGGTGCATTGGATTTCTTCCCTATCTTCAGTTTAGCCAAACTTGAGCTTAAACGTAATTGGAAAATAACTGGATTCTAATGTTATTCATTGAGATAAATTTAGCCTGCAAAGTGGAGTTTGGTTGTCAAGGTCAAGTGATTGATCATATTTGTTAATTAGGCGACATGCGTTTGTATTTGCATACGAAATTATACCGCATAACTGTGGGGCTACTGCACCACCTGCAGTACTGTTTACTTTAACACACTGAATTATACCAATAAAATGTGTAGTCTATTGCTTTCATTATTGTATATTACATATTATTATAAATTCAGATTACATTCCACAAAAACTTACATTTAAAAAGTTCATTAGAAATCGTACATGTATGTCAATTACAGCCTATCATAGGAATATTTTCACTATGGGAGTAGTCATTTGATCATGCATAGATATTTGACGAAGTTTTAGGAAACAGTACGGGCTTGAGTGGAGCGTAAAGTGGTTTTAAAAAGTTTTTCGAATGAAAGTTAAATTCTCACCTATGCCAAAAAGAAAATCCTCTAAGGTGAAAATCAAAACACTACATTTTCAGCACTGAGAACAACATCAGGAACGTGGAGAAAAACCAGAATCACACCAAAATAAGACATGACAACTAGAAAAGGTAAGAAAGAATAAAAGACTGCGTCTTTCTTATCGGACTGATTCTGAAAGGAGGCGAGAAAAAAGGTTCGCGAGCACGTATTTATCAGCGGCTGTCGCCGGAGCCCCAATATTGCGCCTCCAAGATTTAAATCATTGCATGCAGAAAATGAGAAAACACGCGTAAAACCATAATTTCCCATGTCGACACACCAAGACAAAGAAGAAAAAAGAGGACTCAAAATAGCTTACGAAAATGGCAAGAACAATTGTACTCACCGAGCGGGAGTAAAAGGTTTCAATTAAAAACAAATTGGGCGTAAAGCGCTGTGTGGCGTGGTGGAAGCTTGTGTGTGGAAGCTCGAGCTCTGAGTCCCTGGCGCTCGTGCCTCTGACTTTGTCATGTGACAGGGGATTGGATTGGTCAGTTTGGGAATTTATCCACGCTTTCTACTGCCAAACTATTCCGTATAGCAGCCGTTCTTCACGCTTGTGATTGTGTACCAGCAGGAGATGTGCAAACCTCTTCGTGGTTTTGATTGGAAGATTTAGACCAAATTCCTGAGAGAATAGGTCGAGAGCGCGATCAGGCAGTTTCAAAACATTCTAGAACATATCCTTTACGTGGTGTGTTTCAGTCTTATCAAACACAGAGTAGTCCCATATCATTATTAAAATGAATCTGTGGATATATTGAATAGTTTGCACTAACAGGTCATTTCAGTCATGAACTATGTAGACAAAAGCATATACATGGATAAGAGGATCAATCACCAAGTGATTGACAGACAGGCAGTGGATAATTACTATGACATATTACTGACCTATTTAGGCCATTTATTAACTAGGACTCTGTCATTTAATATTCACTGCTATGTTTGGATTGTAGGTTTAATGATTCAGGTTTATGTTTTCTTTATTTGCCAAATGAAAACACACATTTTGTGGCTACTACCAGAGCAAACAAAGTGACACCAGGTACCCAGGTAAGAAGTAAAACATCCAGTAAGAGATCATCTTGGGGTAAGCTAAGCGAGGGGGGGGGGGGGGGGAGGGGGGAACGGACCTATTCAGTTCACGCCCGCTGAAACACATTTCTGAAGGACATTCCAATTCCAGACAAACACAAGACTAGCAGGGATGGCAACGTTATCGTTTCATCTCCTTCCACTCTCCTCTGCCCAGTGCACATGGTAATGCCTTGGCCCCGCTCCTGAGTGTGTGGAGGGATAAACAAACAGTAGCTGGCAGAAAGCTAACACGCTCAGCTAGCTTCCCCGGCCGCCCCGGCCGTGTCCATGTGTCCGTACGGCTACAGCACGGTTGGACGTTCAGGAGGAGCGTTGAGGCGGTTGGGCTGAGGCTACGCTACCTCATGTACCTCTAGTATGTTACTATGGTGAGCAACTGTGCAGAACATCTACTCCATGGTGAGGGAGGGCGAGGAACGTCTGTTCTTTTCCGAAGTGTTCCAGTGAGTAACATGCATTCTATAGCGAGGAACTGGGAGGAACATCTGTTGTATAGTTGTTGTTGTGTTGACCAAAGGGCTGAAACTGAAGTAGGGACAGAGAGATGAAATAGAATAAAAGGAAAAGTGTCCAACATGTCTGTTTGGCTCTCACACAATATCCTTCTCAGATACATCTACCACTGTAAGGAAATAAACACATTCAAATGGAGTAAGATGTACGTACATTCAATGTACTGTAACTAGATGTTTTGTGAGTGCAAAAGCAAAAATGTAATATCAACAATTGAATATTGTGGCAGAAACATGGAACGAAAGTCTTTTGTGATGGCGTGTCCTCGATCCGCTAGGGCACGATTCAAGAAAATAACTGCCACTTATTTCACCGGTAATGTCAGAAAAAAGGTTGTTTACTTTTCTTTGTACCTTCCCTGCTGGTTTACAACCTGGAGCTACTTTACTTTTTTATTTTTTTTGCGTTTGTGAATGCGTGTCCTTGTTTGTGCTTCTGTGTGTGTGCGTGACCAACGAAGTGAAAACCTTACATGTTCACACACTGACATTTCCCAGGATCTGCCAAGTTTCTCGCTGAAACCAAACACACTTGACATTCTAAGACCCACTCCGCTTGGCTGTCAAGGCTGTCATACGACACAACACCAAGAAATCACGAGCACATAAATGATACCACGGTGAAACGCTTCGCTCCATGAAATATGATTTAACCTTCCTTTGTTGTGGTTCAAAACAAAAAGCATTATTCTAGTCAACAGCAAGACAAACCGTATACTTATGTTCAGAAAAAAAGAAGAAGAAATAAAATCCGTTATGGATTGTGATCCCAGTTTTTTGATACAGCAATGGTTTAGACAGGTAAAACCCAGGTCTGAGCCTCTAACATTAGAGGTCAGTCATTATGAAATCATTCTTCCTGACTCCACTGACTACTGTCTGTTGGAGTTTGCGTCCATCTGCTTGGTTTCTGTCTCAATCTGGCCTCCCCATATGGTGGCTGCAGCCGCCCTAATGGAGTTCACAACAAGGAAGAAAGAACTAAAACTACAGTTCAGCTCAAAACGTCAACCGTGTTTTGTAGAGGGAGAGTGGTTTGTATGTATTCCAACGCTGAGATGTACAAACAAATTCACAATGATCTGTTTCCTTAGAATGAAAGAAGTAAAACTAACATTATGAACCTGTTGTTTGTCATGCAAGCAGTATGGGTAGTACCATTTGGAAAAGGTACAGTTGGCACTGTATCAAACTGAACAGGGAGTCAATATTGCCAGCTGACTGGAGCCAGCTCCCGCAAGATTTGGCTTCTGCTTGATGTGCGAAGGCTGTCAGTAACCCAGATTTGGGACATACTGCAAATGTTGCATGTCATCCCCTCTCTCTCTTCCTGGCACTTCCTGTCTCTATTTGGGGAAAAAAGAAAAAGAAAGAAACTACCCCCACACACACACACACACACACACACACACACACACACACACACGCAGTGACTCATACTACGGTTTCTGGCAGAAAAGGCAACTGAGGTGAATGTGTGAAGGGTGAGGTTGTGTTCTGATTTCTCTGCTGAGACAGATACTGCCATGTCAAGTCTACCTATCCTCTAGGGCAGGGGTTAGGGTTAGGTCCTCGACGGCCGCTGTCCTGAAGGTTTTAGATGTTTCCCTGCTCGAGGACCAGGATTGCCCACCCCTGCTCTAGGGGATAATCTTGGCAGTTAACTTTGATTTTAGTGCTGACTCCACACTATTATGCAAAAGGATAATGGAGGCTGGAGACTGTTACTTATCTATTACTCTGCTGTAGGGTTGGAAGTTCAGTTTGGGACATGTGGCGTCTGGAGACTCGTCTTCCCTCCAGATGCCCAACCGCTCTATCCCATAGAGGACTGGAGTCTGGATTCATTTAGATGACAAAGACATTTGAGGGCGCTAATATTCTCTTCTTCACCGTTCCAATTGTAAGAAGACTGACAATTCTCTCGCTGGTGATGAAATGTTCATAAATCTTCCACTGAGATTTTCCCAGCCCCCATTTTTGCAACCGCTGCTGAAGCTAATCACTACTAGATTATTCTGTGTCAAATTGAAACCATTCTATTAAATACTTCCATACGTATAATACGCCTATACTGTACAAAACTATTGTAGCACAACAATAAAAAATATTGCCGCTGTGCTTGAAATCTCACAACAGTGAGGTTTCCGAGGTTCCTAATCCATCCAGACAGATCGCTCAGAATAGCTTTGTCCTGTTCAGCACTCGTCATGACCCAGCATGCCCCTGTCTTCCAGCCCTCAGACCCTCAGCTTGAAAGCAGAGCAGGTTCTGTCGGGCTGACCAGGAGCTGGTGGATTACGTCTTCATGTCAAGTGTGCGGAGGGGGGGGGTGGAGGGGAGGGGGGGGGGTGCTAGCATGACAGAGCGTCTCAGGTCCCCCCTCCAGACTGGGAGCAGAGCGGTACCAAGAGGAGGAACGGTGGGATTCATGAATACATCAAAGGTCAGGTGGCGGTGTGTAATGGAGGCAGGGGCTTATGGAGATGAGCAGGTAGAGCTGTGCTGACATTGCCTTTTCCTTTTTGATATTTCAAACGTACAGCAGCAGAGGAGGAGGAGGAGGAGGTTTTTGGAACCAAGCCGGCTAGGCGATGATCTGACCTGAAGCTTGTTGTCAGGACTGATGAAGCTCAAGCATCAAACACGTATCTGTACGTGTGCTTTGCTGTTTCTGCGTGCCTCGTTTTCAGAGTCCCGGAGTGGAATAGAAGTCGGATGTAAAGTGAGGTCCGGCGCAAACAGGATGTGCCGTCTCTGTCACGTTATTGGACATCAGATGGGTTAAGGCACCATCACGTACATGCCGTCTCCTCCTCATTCATTTACACTCACAGTTTGCTCTGGCTAATTGCACGTCTGCTAAATGACACTAAAGAAAACCTTGATGTTGACACGTGCAATACATGCAGGAGCTCTGCCATTGCGAAGTAATTAGGGAGGAACAGCAGGCACCATCCATTCTGGCTGCAGTGGCTCCCATTCTCCTCAAAAGGAGCCTCGCTGAAGAAAAGATTCAGGTTTAGGGTGAGTTCAACGTTGGTGTTCTGGTATTGTTTATTTTACCTGTGACTGAGAGGGATCTCTTCTCTGAGAGAGCATCTTAATATGTAAGAGTAAATAGGCTTTTCATATAGATTCAGGCTTTCTAACCTGGTTCGAATGATCTCCTGGTTCCCAGAGACGGTGCGTTTGGCTTTTTCTTTTCCTTCTTTCTGTTTTCTTTCCGATGCCTTCAGTCCCCTGGTGACGATTTCCTCCCACGCGTTGCACATGAAAGACCGAGAGGCCGATTCCCTCCGAAAGGCAGCAGGTCTCCACCTGAAACTGAATCTTGACAATAATCGTCCTCTCCACGTGTTTCCATCTGGACGGAAAGTTTAAGGGTTCTTCTCCTCAGCTGAGGGCAGGTCTGTTCTCGTTCCATATGCTTTGGCATCGTTCTGTCAAGGCATCTGATACACGACGCACTGAAGGGGGTTTATCTCACGTTATTTCAAACTCCCAGTGACCGTAAATCACTACCTCTCTCACCGGCCGAAAGGACTGCAGGCGCGCGCGCACATGCACACGGACACGCATACGTACACACAAGGACAGGACAAACACACACACACGAACACAGACACACTCACACAAGTTAGAGGAGGCTGCTGAGGTATGTTCTCACTGTAATGGCTTTTTCGACTGAAGGAAACTATTTTTTTGTTTCGCCTTGACATCTGGTAAACATCTGGTAGCCATAGCACCTGGTCCTTTACTGAGCTCTGGTCAACGTTGCTTACCGTTAACGTACACTGAACATAAAACCCTCATAGAACGCGCTGTTCAGCTACTGCAGTAATGAGCATCGGCTGAACTTGTTCCAAGCTACGTTCTGGAGACTGAGATTCGTTTTTCGACCCCCCCCCCAAAAAAATCTCAGAAAAGCGAGATTGAGCCTTCATTCAAAGAGAACTCCATATGAGTTCTCTGTTCCCCCGTCCCCCAAGAAAGAAGAGAGAAGGATTTGACGCCAAGCACAGTGTTGCTGCTGTGTAAATCACGCTGTGAGAAAAAAAACAAGTCCCAGTGGAACCACTTAGAGTGCCTCTGTGTCTGACGCACCGCAGAGAAGAGAGAATTCTAGCTTGAAACAGGTGGATGACGATCACCACAGTCCCCACAAGACGTCTTACTGTACTGTCCCCCCATCACAGTGACGGGAGGGCTTTCTCAGGTGTTCACTGGTGATTTCGAGGTGAATTACGAGTAATTACAACATAAAAGTGAGTCAGATGGCTCAGCGGGTTAAGGCGTTGGCCTCATGATCGGAAGGTTGTGAGTTTGAACCTCGGCTGTGGCTATGTGATGTTGTGTCCTTGGGAAAGGCACTTCACCCTACTTGCGTCAGGGAAAATGTCCCTGTACTTGCTGTAAGTCGCTTTGGATGAAAGCATCGGCTAAATAAGTATTTATTTATCTTATTTATTAAAAAGAGCATTTTGAGTAGAGAGACACCGAGGAAGGGAGGTTCAACAGATCGACAGTTCAAGTTCTGTCCTGCTCTGGATCTGTCAGCCTTGCTGATGTTTACTAGGGCTGCAGCAAGCTGTGTCCTTCCTGGTACAGATGTGGTGTGACTACGTTACAGAGGAACACACCAGCAACAGATGTTTTCGCCTTCCTGCTGTGGAGAGCGGACAAGATTGATTGAAATGAATGGGAATGCTCTCTGAAGCCTTCAGAGGAAAGCGTGTTCAGATCTATTTTCGCAGTCGGACTGTGCGCGTGTCGGGGGGGGGGGGGGGTGAGAGCGAGGGGGGTTGGGCGTGTGTGTGTGTGTGTGCATACATGTGATCTCTTAGTAAATAATTGACACATCTACTGTGAAACAGAAAGCCAACACTTCAGTCAATGTTCCTCTTTTGCTACTTAGGTGAGGACATTTCAAACATTTTTTATTCATTTTTTTGCAAATATGGATGCCTCCATGTTTGAAGGGTCATCTTCAGTCTCCCGTGAAGACCGACCGCTTCAAACATTTTACGAACGGTCTGTCGCCTCTCTCTCAGGCTGTCTATGATTTGATGAGTTGAATGCTATTTCACTCTGACTCTACAGCCCAATTCAGAACCCCTGGGTTCTACAGACACTCGAGCTCAGGCTAATTAATGTACACAAGGATAATTTTAGGTCGACTCTTTCACTCACACTCGCTGATCCTCATTACGATTCATGAGCCAGTTTGATAGGAGCTAATGCTGTTCCTCTGGTCTCCAGAGGTCGAGTAGTCAGCAGGATTTGTGTCCGGGCTGCTAACCACAGCAGCTGAGCCACTCCTGGGTCTTCACCAGCCTCTGAGACCACAGCTTAGTAAGGAGCTGGGCGAGGTTAGCCTGTCAGCTAAAAAAGCCCCCCACAAAACCTCAGCGCACTCAGAATGACAAGAAGCTTCTGATAACATGGATTCTCATTGCAAGCCAAGGTTTTTTTTTTCTCTCTCTCTCTCTCTCAGTCTCTCTCTCTGTCGGTCTCTCTCATTCTCTCTGTCTGTCTCTCTGTCTTACTCCATTCTTCTTTAGCTCTCCAAACACAGCTGTAACTTAACACAGTGAGACAGGGCGGAGGACTTCAATGGCAGAGCAGAGCCACAGAAGCGATGCTCAACAGCATGTTTGTGAAGGGGGGAAACAGATCGATGACAAATGCTGTCAGAGCAGCTCAGTGTCTCGTCGGTCTAGATTGGGTTTGAAAGGCCATGTGTCATGTGGTTAATGAATTAAAGAGGTGCACTGCCAAGTCGGATCAGGGCATGTGACAACCATCAATATCTCACATACGCTGCGTTTTCCCCCGGAGGGAGTGATGGAATGGAACGTCACAGGACAAGATGGCAACGTCCTAACATCATGTACTTTTGGAACATGCTTGATGTGTGTGGTAAATCAAATCTTTCACTACTACCCACATACAGGGTTACAGGTATATTGATTATAAGGAATTGCTTTATTTCAGTCCTTTATCAGCTTGACCTTGGTTTTGGATTTAACATCTAAGGTTGTTATGTTTCAAACAGCAAATTCAAATTGTGAAGTGAGAAGGTTTATACAGCTCTGACTAAGTTAACAGTAGGTGAACACTAGTATAAGCAAGTCAACAGGTTAATCTACTTCATGCATAACATCAGAAAGTTTGAACATAATTGCTTGATACAATATAATTACTGGCCCGAAACTCCACAGGGGTTATTGAAAGAGAAAACAGCGACAGTCCGATTTCCTCTGTTTATTTATTACCGCCGATGTTTACGTGTGAAAATAGATTAGTACAGGCAATAATATACCAGACTACACTTCTCTGTGGGACTTCTCTACACAATTGGCATCGTACTGTGAGGCTCAGCGATGTTTTTAAATGGAAAAGTAATGAAATCTTCACGGAATACAGAACGCAGAGTTTTAGTTTGGTATTAGGTTTCATAACCTCAGGTGACTGCAGTTCACTAAGCTACGTCTTGTCTGTATACGTCAGGTTTCACAGAGCCTCTCCTGGAATCTTCTGGAAACAAGGAAACCATTTCAAACCAAATTCCACCTTATTATGCCAAAACAACTGAACAATCAAGCGTGCAATCGGCAAATAAATGGCAAACACATTTTTGACCTCAGAACAATTCATAAGATTCTGTTAGTTCACTGATCGAAGTCTCTGTCCACCATTTTCACCTTCCTTTCATCTTCGATCTTCTCATCCCAAACCAGAGATTTTAACAGTCCCCCAGACCACTTTAACATGCTTTATTCGACAACAACAAGCCATTACAACAGCATTCAGGTTCTCAACCTCCAAATCAATCCCTCTTTAATCATCCCTACTTTAAAATTCCATCACCAAAACAGTTCCAGCAGTAACCTACAGCTGCAACACAGCCTACAGTCCCAGACACCATAAAGCCATGCAACCTATAAACACACACTCCCTGCCAGCCAGTTTGTTGTGTTTTACAACATGGACGCTGGACTGATGCTGACAAATCAAACAGTAAGTAACACATCAGTACCCTTCCACCCCTGCTTTTATTTGTCCCTATCAGAGAGACAGAACTCGGCACATACAGTATATATAGAAAAGGAAATTAAATTCTGTGTCTCATAACGGGAGATGACTCTGTCAGTGCAGCGGAGAGGGATTCTCTGTGGTTCTCTAAACGGAAGGTTAAGACATTCCGCGGGCGTCAGACGGTCCTCTGAACACACAGATCTCCTCCAGCCCACTCCAATTTCTGATTTGTACAGCTGGACACCAGCCCAAAGAGTTATTAGTCCATCTCAACTCCCTTTGGCCCCGTCAGCCATGTAGCTGCTTATGAAAGATCGAGTGAAGCCTGAACAGAATAAGTGTTCAGATTGCGATCGTAATTTAAGGTTACAGCTCTGGTGATGTTCTGAAGACATTATGAGACTGTTTGTGCTTTGTGAACAATAAGCTAATTAGCATGACATAGAGTTTGGAAACATGGCACACATACAGGAAATCCTTTTTATAATTCAACATTGAGGCTTTTCAATCCTATTATCATGTAATATTAAAATGCTGCTGAAGGAATTTACAGCATAGAACCAACCCCGTGACAGAAGGAGACAGGCAAAACTGTAGGCTCAATCTCATTACATGGAATTATCAGTCAATAATTAACAGTTATGCATATCTGAGAATATTCATTTTGATAAATACGTTCCACATACTGAATTGCTGAAAGTCATTGTATGAAAGTATTGAAATCTGAATGACAATCAAATCGTTCTCAGAGGTGTGAAATTAATTCACAAGATATTCCATTTCCTCTTATTTGTTCGTGTGTTTTTTTGTTGTTTTTTTCAGACGGTGATTTGATCTTGAGCCTTTGGAGAACGGCTCTGATGCAATTCGATAATGAACAACAGCGTTTTCTCTTAGTCACCTTTCTACAAAGGGAGTGTGAGAGTGCACTTTCCTCTGAATCTACCATGTCATGTGGCGCTTGACTCATTACTGCTTGACAGAATATAGTGAGTTTCTGTTGCCCCCTTGTGGGAGTTGCAATACTAACTAACAGTCTCCTCCTTCGCTTCCTCACATTTCTAAGGACGCTTCATAATCATTTTTAAGACATTGAGCTGTTCCAACTAGTCTCCCTTTACTTCTACATGTAAGTTTTTTTTTTTTACTGCCGAACGCAGCTGAACACCCAAAGACGAAGATTCATTTCAACTCGAGGAGGAGAGGAGACCCCCTCCATAAAAACCAAACGTTTACTAGGGAGACACCTGCAAATTAGGGAGCATATTTCCTCCGGCTTCCACCGGAGCGTGCTGAAGTTCAGGTAGTCATTACCGTGTCCCGCTGCGTGCAAGCTGCCTTTAAAACTGTCAGCAGCGGCCGCATCCCTCAGCAGCCTGGGGTGGAGCTCGCCAGGGGGGTTGGTGACAGCTCAACCACAGGGTAGGACTCAGAGCCCTCTGTTTGACACACGCTCTTATGCAAATTGATAGCCGTGATACGGATCCCGACACCAGTCACACTCGGTCCTTAGTTTATGCGGAAAATTTGATCCAACGTCTCGATCAAGATGACACAAATGCTGGGTTTGCCGGGTCTTTTTGTTGTTTTGGAAGTTTGTTTGAACCGTCAATTCATCTCAGCTTAACTACACGTCTTGAACGTGTCATGAATGTGTTTCATTTGGAACTTGTGGGTCAGTGTCTGAGTAATTGCACTGTGATAAGAGATACGTACAGTATATTTTGGTATAGAGTTTAAGCTGTCAAGGTCACTGAAACAAAATCCCACAAATCCTAGTTTTATTTCATGTTTCTTTAGACTTTGGTTGCCGGTTCCAGTAACTTAAATGCATTTCAGTCGTAGGTTGTTAACCTATCTGCAGAAGTAAACACCATATTAGATAGACGGAACATGTCTTTATTTGGAACTTTAAAATGCAACAGTGGAGGGTGTTGGAGATCTACAGCTACAGACAAGATATGAAAACGATATTAAATACACTACAGAGAGACTGATGTTCACAAATCAATGTACAACATGGGGAGATACTTTGCATACACATGAATTATGAGTCATCCACCTTCAAGTACAGTTCTGTACTCTAGAACACACACCATCAACACAGAGAACCGCTCCTGCAGACGTGTTTTGTTTAATGTACATATTATACCTAGTTTTCTATGTGACCATAAAACCTATAGGAACGTAAATCTAACTAATATAACTGACTGCAACAGGAACATATTGGGACATTGTAAGTCACTGCGATCAGAGTTTGGATCTCAGATCTGGGTGTCGGCGTTGACTGAACCCTGTCATCTTGCTAGACTGTGTGGGAGTGTGAGTGAGCGTGCGCCACATTTAATGGCGCGCTATCATTACTGTGTTATGCGAATGGTTCACTTTTTCTTGTACTGGCTCATGTATCCCCTGAGGAAGTCTTCGAACCGTGGGCCAGCGTACTGGGGAGCAGCGTAGCCAGCGAAGGGGCGTGGGTCCACGGCAGCCTGGCTCGGCTCCTCCTTCTGGGCGGGTTCATCGGCAGCGGCAGAGGCGGGATCGGCGCGACGCAGGCGGCAGCTGTAGTCGACCTCTGGGTCGCAGTCGGGATGTGGCTCGATCACTCCGTTCCTGGAGAGGGCGGCGGGAGGAGCAGCGAACTTGCCGCAGGTGGGGTCAAAGGGGTGGCAGGCGGGGGCGGCGGGGGCGGCGGGAGGAGGAGGGTTAAAGGGTAAAAGGCGGTGGGAGACGGGGGCAGCAGCCTGGGGTTCCTCGCTGGCCTCCTCGGCTACACAGCCCTCATCGTAGTGGATATAGCAGTCATGACCATCCTTTGTCTTCCCCCTGACCCCCAGGCGAGACCGGACCTCGTACTGGGGGAGGAGCTTGGGCGGTTGGCGCAGTGCGGCGGCCGCCCTCAGCAGGCAGAAGGGGTCGTAGGTGGGGTCGCAGGGCGCCAGGGCCGGGAGGAGGGGCGCGGGGGCGGGGGGCGCTGGCTCATCCTTGGGGGCGAACTCCAGGACGGGCTTGGTGAGGCTGGACAACTTGGTGGCCGTCAGGGGGTTGCAGCCCTCGTCGAAAAGGGGGTTGCAGTGCTGTTCCTTGGGCGCTTCCTCGGACGCAGCAGCGGCTGCTGGTGGGGCTGCCACGTTGGCCACACAAAGAGGGTCGACCTCTGGGTTGCAGCTGGGGTACAGGTGGTAGTAGCCGGTGGGGGCCTTATGCACTAGCAGGGGCCTACAGTAGGGGTCCTTGGCGGGGTCGCAGCCCAGGGCAGAGTAGGATGGGGCAGGGCCAGGGGCGGGGCGGTACCCGTAGGCGGCGCGCAGGTGGTACTGGAGACACTCAACGTCAGAGGGGTTGCAGATGCGTAGGAGCTCCGTCTTCTGCTCAGCGCTCAAGAAGGGCTCCAGGATAGGGGCGTAGTAGTAGAACCCTGTGGGGGTCTTCATGGGGATGGGCAACATGGGCGTCAGGATTGGAGCTGGGACTTTGGCCGGGGCCGGGGCTGGTTCTGGGGCTGCGGTCTTGGGCACCACAGGGAACAGGCAGTAGGGGTCGTAGTATGGGTGGCACAGCCTTACAGGTGCTTCCTTGATGGCGGCCGGCATGACCAGCTTGGCTTTGGGCTTGCTGGTGGACTCGGCGATGCACTCGGGGTCGTCAGAGTCAGCGCACAACTTGTAGATCTCGCTAAGGTGGGTGAGGTAGTGGTTAAAGGTGGGACCCTCCTCAGATTTGTGCTTGTTCTGCAGGTAAGTCATGTACATACGGTCCAGATCCTCCACCTGGCAGCAGAGAGAGAGAGGGAGGGAGAGAGGGAGGAAAGAAGGAAAAGAGGGAGGGAGTACATACAGTGTACTTACTAACCCAAGATTGGCTGTGATTGAATTTCAAATGATTTTGTACCCGGAGAACAAAAAGACTTTTAATGACTCTCTCTCATTTATGTCTGACTCGCTGTCACTTACTCCTTCCTGGTTTCCAGTCTCCATGAAGTACTTGTACCACCCCCAGAAGTCTGGCAAGCGCTTAAACTGGGGCAGGCTTCTGGTGTTACGCACCAACTTCTTCAGGTTGGCCATGGCATGGCTTTTCACATCACTGGATACAGCAGTGTCTGATCAGAAAACCAGAGAATGTCAATTAATCGTTTGTAAATCTGTGTGGGCGTTTATGGATGTACCCTTGCAGGAGTTTCATCTCCTGTCCTCCATGAGCGATACATCCAGACTCCACATGTTTCTCTCACTCACCCTCCCCCTGCTCCTGAGGCCCCACAGGCACGGCCCCCAGGAACTCTGTAAAACAGGAACAGGGACATGAGAGGACTGGAACCAGATGTTGCGCTCCCCTCCTTCAGAAGGGGAAAATGCTGACCCGCTAACAAGCCTGAGTAGGAAGGAGTTGACGGCAGGCGCTAGGCAGGGTCCTGCAGACCCCCACACTCCTGCCTGGCTTTGAACACAAGTACATGGGATCGCAACGGGGGGTGTGTGTGCGCTACTGATATTGGGGGGCCCGCTGGAAGTCAAGCCATAAAACTACAAAGCAACACGCTCCGAGCAACCAAACACACACACCCACACAACAACACACACACTCCACTCCAATTATTGAAAGACTATGAAGACGACAAGAGCAGTTGACATGTTCAGCAGGCATCGCGGCTCAACACGTATGTAGTTTAGCGCCAGGGGTCGCCTTTAGAACTTTACGACTTGAAGGAAAAAGCCCAGTCAGCTGATTATACATAAGCCCCTGAAGTCGCTCACCTTCGCCAAGGAGAAATAGTGCTAGTCTGAGGTATTAATGATATACTGTATGTGCTTTTATGGCAGGGTGAAACACACATAAAAGGCTTTAACGGATGATGGTCTGAATCCATTACATTTCATCTAACGATCTGTGCCTATACATCATCCCTAACAGATTTAGGCATCTCATGAATCTAATTGTATACCCTTTATCAATGACTTGTGGCATTTGTTAATACTGTACGCACAAAGTTTGTGGATACTTTGGCTTTATAGGAGACTGCTGCAGTGTATTGTGGTTGGAGTTATTTCCTATTGTGGTGTGTTTGCCAACCAATTAACTTGTATATGACAGCTGAGACCATGAAACATTGAACATCTCACCTGGTAATAAGACAACTGCCAGCAGGATTCCAGTGTAGATCAGGGAAAGCGACGGTCTTCCAGAATGCACCATTTTGTCTCCTTTCTTTTCCTAAAATAGATGGAGATGAGATTAGGTCTCAGGAGACCCAATGACAAAAACAGTTACCTTTGAGTCCAGGGACATGACCTCTAAAATAAGACAGTCTCCTTTGACTGCCTTCTGAGGTGATTAACATTAAGTTAATCACCTCAGAAGCACTTTAAATTTAAAGTACTTGCTCTCAAATGGCACCTCTGAAATGTCAGTTTGTAGTAAGATACTGTGTATAAGTCAAGAAGATCCCTTGAAGTAAAAAAGACTTGTCACAAACACCAAACATGTTAAAAGTGAAAAGAGATCCAATCTTAAAGAGTTAGTAGACCTGGAAACTGAGCTGGCAGCTGAACTGCTGTGAATTGAGAAACTGTATTCGCTCACAACACTGTTGGCTGTGATCATAACCAGCAAAGTACAGCTAAATTCAGATACAAAAATATTTAAATGTATTCTTTCTGTCCACACATTACCCAGTTTTGGTTCAAAACAAGAATTGTCCAAAACAGGAACCCCCGTACCTGTAAAGGTGTTGAATGTTCAGACGTCCTAGGATCACCTTGAGAGCCGATGGCTCTTGTGCCCGAGTGCTGAGGAGGTGCTGTTAGTCAGAGATGTGAACACCCTATCTCTCTGCTCCCTGGATGGGACAGTTGTGCTGGGCAACATTTTTAAGGAGCCTTATAATCATTAAAAACAAAAAGGCATGTCATAGAGCTGAAGCATGCTGTTAGGAGCAATGGGATTGGCTCCCGTGGCACCGTTGGGCCAGCCAATGGGAGTCCTGTAATTAGGACAAGGTGAACAGTAAGACAAGTCTGCTGAAGGTATATCCACAGGGTGTTATTTATATGCTGGATACATACGTCTGCTCTGAGATGGAATTTATGGGCACGATGACATACAGAAGACCGAATATGAAAAATGTTCTGCAGACAAACGGCTCGTGAACGACTCTCGCTCAATTACAGTCAAACGTGACTGTGTTGGAGTAAAGATATTGGAGTGACTGTTATTGTGTGTCAATGTATATGTGTTCTGAAATAGAAGACTGCATGAAGCCATGAACAGAAATCTCACTAGTTCTTTATCCCATCTGTCCACCTCTGAGTGATGCTAAAACACCGATGAAGCCAGGGTTATGTCAAGTGACGGCCTCTTGCGTAAGAGCCATTTCACTCTGAACATAATGTATCTCCCATCCCAAACGTTGATCATTGAGAACAATCTCTTAAATTATACTTTTAAAAGATACAGTGAAAATGTTGACTTTTCTATTTCAATTAAATGTTCAGATACTCTATGTTAGGTGTGAGATATTTGGGAGAAAAAAAAAATGTTTTTCTCGTCATTAATGTACAATATGTGTTCTACTGGACAATTATTGAATTGAATGTGTCACAAACATTATTAAATGCTATTGCAGCCATAACAACCAAATAGAGAAAAAAATCACAAAGATGTGGGGAAAAGGTTTGCGTGAAAAGGCTTAAAAAGCCATTAAAAACTGCATGTGAAAGGAAAGCTCATTAGAAAACCAGACCCTTGTTGTAAAAATGTTGACGCCCTGACAACCACTTTCACATAAGCAGTTTTACTATTGTGCATGTAGTAGTCCTGTACACTGAGAACTGAATTGTATACGTTTTTTTATTATTATTCTATTATAACATTTTCAATAGCTATATTAACTCAATGTCACATAATATGCTGTATTTAATACAAAAGCATGCTGTACATATTGTGAGATTGTCAGAGTGATTGGTGTTAGCTTCAATAATTCTGCCAATTTTTACCTTTTTTTGCGGACCCCAATTCATCATTTGCCATCTGCAGTAAGTTTAAGGTAACTGCATATAGGACTCTGAAATGACATATGTAATTACTTTAAAACAGGTGTTCTTCAATGCTCAGAAACCTACAATCCTGCCTGGAAACAGTTTAGAACACGAACAAGATAGAAACTCATAATTTTTGCATACCATATATGGAGTCATTTCTGGGATTTGAAGAATTTCACAACATCTGGTGCCAGTGTTGGTTCAAACCTGGAACTTAGATGAATGTAAATGACAGGTCATTTACACTTTAAATTGAAGGTTTTGCACGTAAAAAAGGATGAAAATATAGTTTTTGTGCACTTATCTGTGAAGATATAAAAAATTTAAGGATGTTGAAACATTCTACTAGATGTCATTATCATCAAACTGGTCTTTCAAATCTGTGGAGACAGAAGAAAAGCAACAAGTTATGTCATGACATTCACACACATGCAAGAAAAGCCTTTTCCTATTAAGTTTTAAATGGGAACGTTGGGTCACTGAGGAGCAAAGGGAATAAAAGCAGAGAACTCTGGGAAAGCACTCATCTCCAGCTTCTTCCTAGGTGTCTGAGTCAAGGTCAAAGGTCAATCTGAGAACTCTATACAGACACAAACAAGACATTGTCTAATCCGTGTCTTTTTTTTGCCTTAAAACCCAAATTCATCTTTAGGAAACCAAACCTTCTGACCTCCAAAAACTAAACTTCTAGAAACTTCTAAACTCACCTCTCATGTCGGTCTTTGCATCACAATGACAGGAAGCGTTGGAGGCATGTCACATGTTAGGGCTCATAAGACAGTGGTATGCAGACAGTTCTGAGATGTTCTCAGTCTACGTACCGTTCTGTGCTTAAAAGCTGTCATCTAAAACCACAGCAACACACCAAAACAACAAAGGACAATAGCATGTTAACTGAAAGAAAATAATCTATGAAGCACACATGTATTGCATGTGTCCCCAGATAAACTAGACTCTTTTTTCCCTCCTATATCAAGTTGAATGTTTGCCAACATTTTATTTCAGACATGTGCTAGCCATCTAAATCTGCTTTTTTGAAATGCTCTGGGGGAACAAATCCATTAAGAGCCACAACAGCATTCAGTGGTGGACATGTCTCAGATATATTAATTTAATATTTTCACCTGTCGATCAACATCTTAACATCAACTTGTCCAAAACCTTCATTTAACCGCAATTTCCCCTGGATTCAAAATATCAGCGAACTGTCTGGTTTACAGAACAACATGTTCCACTTTGGTTTTGGGATGTCTTTCCAAAAAGACACTGGATGCCTTTTTAAGAGGCAGTAAAGCTGGTCCCCTAAAGTGAGCATGCACACCTAACGAGTCTAAGTGTTCCTGCAGTGGAGGTCTGGTTTGAATCCATGTGGCATATGGAGAAGGCCTGCCTGTTTGATGTTGCTTGGCCTGAGGATAAGGATCACACTCCATGATACAACTCACTTTGTAAAGAGGGAGGGTGAAGGGCAATAAAGATTTTCCTGCTACCCCAAAGCCAACAGACTTCAGGAGCCTAAAAGAGGACAGCATGTGCTAGTAGACTTTCTGAGAGAGAGTTTGTCATTGAAAAACTTGGTTGAATTCAGGTGTGTTTGACATAAGCTTATGTCATGTTCTGATTTGTCAGCAGGTTTTTATTTGGATGTTTTCTGACAGCTTATTCAAGCCCACAGATGATTTTGTGTCAAATATTTTGTGACAAGGAATGTTATCAAAATGATATGAGACACCGTGCTGTGGGACTTTCTATTAGAATACATTTGCAACATGTTGCTCTAAATGTCCTCTGTCTCTCTGTTTCTCTCTGTCTCTCTATTTATGTTTCTATCTGTTTCTCTCTATTTTTCTCTCTGTCTCTCTTCCACTTTCTGTCTTTGTCTGTCTCTCTGTCGCTCTCTCTCTCTCTATGCTTGAGAAAAATAGGGATGGTTAGATAGTTTGTACGATTTGAAATGTAACCTGACCATTTTTGTTGGGATGTTTTGCATACACGGACAACTCGGAGTTTTCGAAAAGTGAGTGGGTCCCCTTTTTCTACGTATTGTTTACATGGTGGTTGTCGAACAAAGACGTGGATTTTACTTTCTATTACCACACGATTTAGAAATGGTTTATACCAGGAGGAGCACAAGAATCGTAGCTTTTCCTCCTGCTGGCTCATGAGAGAGCCCACAGCCCAGACTCCGGTCCCTTGGCATTTCCATCCGGGATAGATGTACATTTACATGTATTCATTTAGCAGACGCTTTTATCCAAAGTGACATCAGAGGGTCCCTCTATTTCTTAACCTCAGAATTATTAAATGACATATTATGAATTTCAGGTCAGGTCCTCGCTGCTGGCTCCCTCTGCTGGTGACTGATGCCGCAATAGCAGCACGCCTTGGAGAGCGCAGCAGACATCCTGCTTTTCTTCTTTTTCAGCGTCTCTGGGATGCTGGAGGACTCTGCAAGTGTTGGGCCAGTACAGGAAACACCATCAGCCTTTTCTTGAAGGTGATGAGACAGTCTGTGTTTCTCATGGAGGTGGGGAGTTGATTCCACCTTTGGGGAGTTTAATGGCACTTAGAAATATCAGCTGTTTGTTGTTGCTTTGTTGTTACCTGTCGCTTCCTACAGGTAACTAGTGCCCGTCGGAGACTCACATTGAATTTGTAAACTGTTCATCTGAATGCTCTTATAGCTCTCCCCTTGGCACTTATTGGTTCTCACGATGTATGTTTCATAATCTGTAAACCCGCTATGTTTGGCGTCTATCACGTTGCTATGATCAGACACCGATGCTCTTTTGTAAAGCTCTCTTTTGTAAGTCGCTCATTAATTAGTCAGATTAACAACTTCCAGTAGCCAGTTCTCAAACATAAATAGCAGTTTTTTCGAGGAATTAAGAGAACAACAGGGAAGGGTTAACATTTCTGTTCACTCAAACTCAGGTTCACGTTTCAAAATGCCATAAACTTTTCTCAAACCACTAGGGGGCAGTAGAAGTCCAGCAGCGTTGCATCACATGACAGAGAAATGTCTGAGTCAATCAAGTAATCGTGGAACTTTATTCAATCTAATACTGTACCTCATGTTTTCACTTTGGGGCATAAACATTTTAATTGGATCAGTTAATTTCTGTGATACCACGAAAATGTATGTATACCTGAATACGATAACATTTAAATACAAAAGACAAAATATACATTACCAGTAGGGAAAATAAAACGTACAAAAAAAAAGATTATAAAATAAAATACATCACTGAAGCATACATTTGTCTTGGTAACATAACTTGAACGTGAGAGTATATTTAAGTAAATTGATCCAGTAAGCAGTATAATACTTTTGTTCAATAATTTTAACAGAGATAGCTCAAAGAACCTTGTCACACCCTTGCTGCCTGCTTGCGATCATTCTGCTGACGTCAATGTTATTGTTGGTGAAAGTTGCCTTGGCTTTTTCAATGGTGGCCTCTGGTAGAGTTCTCGTGCGACTCAGGATCCATGCGAAGTCCACGTGGAACAGTCTCAGGACATCAGTACACGAGTAGATCTGAGCATAGTTGTCATAGTCCGTGGACAAAATCCAGTATGGGGAATAAGGCAGGACTGTCGGACACACAGAAACACGAATGAAGCAAATGTTCAGTGACGCAATCACACTATCCTTATAAGGTCCACGAAATCTCATGCACATGCACACTCAGACACTCACCATAGGAGTAACTGATCCCTAGTTTGGCTGGGTTCTTCAAATCCTCTGTCACTCCTGTTCCCTCAATAGTTCTCAACTCTCCTCGTCTGTCCGCATTGGAATATTAAAGGATCATAATTTATATCACTATCAAAATGTCTCCTCTAATGGCACTTTTCCGATAAAAAGTCCTTAATCGAGCTAAAAATCTAAAGGTATTTTGTATTCATTAAGTGCTGATACTTACAGAATTTCTGAACTGACAACTCGAATGGTTTGATCAAGTTTCATGGTGAAGTTGGTTTCAATGCACCTTCCTTTCTCAAACTGGGCTGGCAGCTTAGCGATTTCAAACCATCTTCCCATGAACTACAAACAGGCAGAAAATAAAACACACACAGAAATTCAGCTAAAAAATCTAGTCGTGTAATTTAAGGTTGAAACAACCAGAGAAAGTGGTCATCTTTTAAGGCAGGTCATCCGTAATACACATCTACAGTACAGGGGTCAAGATAAGTCCTTATGGGTCAGATGAAAGAACAGACAGGGTGGTACCTTCTTGATGCTGAAAGAGGCCTGGACAGCTGGTTCTGGACATGGGCCCCAATGGGGCACCTGTGCGCTGATGAGGGGCAGGAGAAGGGGCAAAACTAGGGTAAAGGATAGCCTCATGGTTCTCACGGTCGATGTCATCTGAGAGGAATAGGAACCAATAACATTTGGAATAAAACACCCTGGTTGTCACGTGCATTTCTGTGTTCCAGTCTTTCAACCTCCTAAATCTACGCCCTTGACTAAAATGAGATCTGTCTGCGTCTAGCAGTTTTAAGCTTAAGCACCCAAGAGTGTGCAGGAACATTAAACTTTGGATTATATATTTATTTTATGTGTGAAATTAAACTGAACACATTAACCTCGTATCACTTCAACATAGTATGGTATATGAGATTGGATGATTGCACAACAACAATGAACACTTCTATCCACTATTTAAGTCACATGAAAATAAAATGTATACAAAATAAAATGACAAAATCCTCTCGCTAAAAAAATAATGGCAATAGCTATGCCCCACATATGAATACTGTAAACGGAAAACAAGCTATCACAATCTTTGAATGTCATGTAATTCTACATATCTACGTTTACAGGACATCCTACAGTGTATGAGTCAATAATAACCAATGTTGTCTCACCTCTGTGGGCTGTGAGTCTCCAGATCTGCTGCAGCTCTGGACTCTGTGTATTTATAAGAGACGTTAGCTGTCTCGAGGTCACGCTGCACTTAGACCCTGACTCCTGAATGGGCCCTTTGTAGACACCAGGCCTGATTTCTGACATGAAGTAAACAATTAGCTAATTAAAATCACGGGGGACCCACCAGGATAGATGTTATAAAACTATGGCCAGCTGGCCTCATCTTTCGGATTGGACGAATCCTTTTCTGGGATGTTTTGGTGAGATTTGAGAGGATTTCCAGGCCTTTTGAGGCCTTTCAGAGGCTACTCTCTTATTCCTCACTACCTGCACTGTTTTATTTGGTGGGTATTCATTTGCAGAGGGAATAATTCATGGTTTTGTTCGGAGGTAACACACAGTTTTATCAGCATGAGTGAAGATACTAACCAGAATAATCATCCCAAAATAACTTTTTATTATTTTATTTTAAGGGGAGTTTGTTGAATCAAAGTACAACTAGATGGTTACACATATTCTAACTCCTCTCCCTCGCCCAGGAGTCTCCCCCTCACTGAGGCATGCTGTCGCAGTCGCTCTGGTCGGTGACCTGGAGCTTGTCACCAGGGATGCCGTGAGACTTCAGGATGCTGCGTAGCTCCTCCAGGGTGTCGGCCGAGAGGGTCCTCTCTCTGCTCAGGACCCAGGCAAAGTCCACGTGAAGGAGGTCTTGGAAGTTGGTGCAGGAGTAGACAAGGGCATAGCTGTCGTAGTCGGTGGACAGCACCCAGTAAGGGCCAGGTCTGGAGCCTGGAACAGAAATACCATCCAAACAAAAAGCAGGATGGACTTATTCAGCTCGGTTTGAGTATTTTCTGCACTTTTTAGGTCATGACTAACTGTGAAAATTCTACCATACGTTAATGGTCTAAATCCACACAACATGCTCTTTCAAGTATTGTTCAAGAATTCTACTGTGATTGAACTCAGACAGAAGGACTAAGTTGAAACTTTGGGATGAAATGTGTTCACTGTTAAGTGGTGGAACTTGCTCGTCCTTACCTGCGAAGAAGGTCACTTCCAGCTTGGCTGGGTCAGAGGGGTCAGCCACGCGGGCGAATCCCTCCGTGGAGGTGATAGACCCGTCGGACCTGCAAAAGCATCACTCAGGTGTTCAAACAGCGCCCCCCTGTGTTTAAACACACGGACGTGTGTGTACTCACTGCAGGGACTGGTTGAGGACCTCCACTGTGCCATCACTCTGAGGACTGTAGGTGGCCTGGCTACACTTTCCCTTCTGGAAGACGGCAGGCAGCTTCTGTATGTCGTACCACCTGCCCATGTACTGCACACACAACATTAGGCTGGGTTTAAACACTTTCTGGCAGGACTGAAGGACTTTTGACTAGTATTCATTAAAAAAACAATACTCTTGACTGTGGGTTCTGTATACAGAACTGTAGAATTTAAGTTCTGAGAATGGTCTGTGCTGCAATGAAATCTTCCCTGTGTCATTTACAAATTAAAAAACTGTTCTGACGGACAGTTCACCAGTTATGGATTTTTGTCTGACATGAACATTGTGTATTCCTAGGAGACCCCAGAGTGTGGAAACCTCCGAAGTTATGGCTTGAGTGTCATCCATTTACCCGGGGGACATCGAAGCCCTGCTGGACCGGGGGCAGAGGACACGTCCCTGGGTTGATAGTCTGCCCGTTGGTGGTCCACAGGGACAGGAGGGTAACACCAAGCACCATGAACACCTGCATCTTTGAGCTGAGACAAAAGGTTCAGCAAGTAATTGTCAGAAAGAGAGACGTAACATGTGCAAACAATAAGCAGATGACCCTGAGAATGAGTCAGGAGGAGCTGATAATGTCTATGTTGTTCAAGTTCACAATGTTGTTGTTTATGGGTTTCCTTGGTTGAAGTATGCATTAACTAATAGGTTTTAATACTGTCCCAAATATATTTGGACGCTTAAAAATATGTAAAGTATTTACAGCAGGTTTTAATCTCAGTACAATGGGTACTGTACTTTGTACACATGACAACTTGCCCTAGTGGTGAAATTGGTGTTTACCTGTAGAGGAGTCTGTCTAATGGATGTGGTTACACCTGGTTTATATATGTATACACTACATAAAGACTGTTTGCATAACGGTTGTACATGTGTCAGTGTTGCGTAACAAGTGAACCTTCACATGCCACTTTAAACGGTCCCAATCTTGGAGCATGTCACCTGTGTACACACCAGGGGGGTCTGTTTCACAGACAGACTGTCACACGCACAAACACACACTCTCTTGTGACTCTACCTGTTGAGGAACACGTAAGGTTCTTCCTGATCTTTGTCTTTTCCCCTCGATGTTACACTTTTTTGGATTATGAGACACTAAAGTTATTTGTTATATCTGTTATTTGTTCTAACGTCTGAGGTTCATGTTGTTTAATTGGAACTTTAACTGAATGCTTGTGTGGTTTTTCCCTTTGGCACTTGTTTGGTTTCCCCCACAATGTTTGCTTCATAATCTGACTACCCGCAATGTTTGGGGTATCTTGTTATGATCAGTGACCGATGCTCTTTTGTAAACCTCTCTTGTGGAAGTCGCTTTGGATAAAATCGTTTGCTAAATTAATACATTTACATGTGAATATGTAATTCATTGATATGTCTACATAATTGGCCGTTTCTAAAATTCTAAACAGAACGATTGGACTAATAGTCATTCATGAAACAAGGTAGGTGGGTCATGCAAGGGCATCGTTGCAAGATCAAACAATGTTTACAGGTGTCTCCCTTCTCACCACTTGTCCATAATTAGAGGAACTGTGATAGAAAATAAATATTGGGGCCAGGGGGTGGGGCCAGAATTCTGGGTAGTTAAAGGGTAGTTTGCTATCTATAAATACACAGATGAAAATACTGAACCCAAACCACAAAGATTTCAGAGGTGCATTCTTCCCTCTTTCTCTCTTTCTCTCTCTCTTTCCTCCTATCTCTTTGTCTCTCTCCCTCTCTGTGTCTCTTTCTCTCTGTCTCAATCTCTCTGTCTCTCTCTCTCTCTGCCTTTGTCTCTTTCTGTCTCTCCAAACCTCTGTTCACATGCTGTGTTGTTGCTCTCCTCCAGGTTGAAGTAAGAAGATGCAGACTGTCCAAGTGCTCTCACTGACTCTGCTGTCCGTCCTGGCAGCCAGCGCTCAGACCTTTGTTTCTGGAAAATGCCCCAACCCTCCCGTCCAGGCCAACTTCGATGTTGCCAGGGTAACTACTTTGACCATTTTCTAATCGAACAGCATCCTCCATAGTTTAGTAGGCAGTAACAACATCAGTAGATTTCCCTTGGAGGCTAAATGAAAAATCTTGTTGACCTGTAAATTGGTTAGCCACACTAGTAGCTTGAAAAAGCAACATAGGTTGAGGTGATCTCCATGTGTCGAAAAAGTCATGTTTTTTAATAGTATGATGTGATGCTATATTACTGTAATGTGCTGTGCAGTACCTGGGCAGGTGGTATGAGATCCAGAAGCTGCCTGCCGTCTTCCAGAGGGGGGAGTGTGGCCAGGCCACCTACAGCCTGAGGGGTCCTGGAGTGGTTGATGTTCTGAACCAGGAGCTGCTGTGAGTGAAACACACTGACCTCAAACACGGCTTCTGTCAGGAACACTGGGGATATTTTATTTCATTTTCTCCCTCCCTCCGCACCCCCCTCCCCTCTCTTTCTCTCTTTCTTTCTCTGTCTCTCTGCCCTCACCCTACCTTGAGTAATCCCTGTGTCTTTTCGTCGCTTGTTCTCCTTCAGGGCTGATGGGAGAGTTAATGGTTTCACTGGCACAGCCAAGGTCAAGGACCCAGCCGAACCCGCCAAGCTGGTGGTCAACTTCTTCGAGAGTAAGCACCTTTGACCCCTGAAGCACAGAGTCCGGCTTAGACGCTGATTTAGAGCAAAAAGTGCAAAGATGCACTCTTAACTTTGAGTGCAAAGATATCTGTTCTTAGATTGCTTCTGCTTAAAACATTCACATTTATCCATTTAGCAGATTCTTTTATCCAAAGCGATTTACAGTAAGTACAGGGACATTTTCCCTGAGGCAAGTAGGGTAAAGTGCCTTGCCCAAGGACACAACGTCACATAGCCACAGCCAGGGCTTGATCTCACAACCTTCCGATCATGAGGCCAACGCCTTAACCATTGAGCCATCTGACCCCCTTAAAACAAGTAATCCTGGGTGCCAGCAGAGTATTATTTCACGTGAGAAGATTCCTTGAAGTAATATGTCAAAAAATATCTTAAAGTCACTAGCCATTTATACATCCAGCTAGATATAAAATGTGGAAGCAAGATTATTATTAGATGTAGAGTGTTTGCGGTTCCCATTTGAATGTTTGGTCTTCCTCTATGTCCTGCAGACCAGCCTCCCGGCCCTTACTGGGTGCTGTCCACCGACCATGATAACTACACCCTGGTCTACAGCTGCACAGACTTCCTGGGCCTGTACCATGTGGAGTTTGCCTGGATCATGAGCAGAGAAAGGACCCTCTCTGCCGACACCTTGGAGGAGCTGCGCAGCCTCATGAGGTCTCACGGCATCAGCGTGGACAAGCTCCAGGTCACCGACCAGAGTGACTGCAGCAGCATGCCCTAGTAACCGGGACTCCTGACCTATAGTGGGGGAGGAGGATGGAGGGATTTCCTGACACAGCATGCATGCTATATGATGTGGTTGATGTTCTTTGTGTTGTGCTGTACATGTGATATCTGTGCATTGATGCAATACAACTGCAAATAAGACTGATGTTCTTCTCACTTATTTGAGGTGTCATACATATATAATACATATATTTTCCTGAATCGTTGTGTTCTTCAGATCTTTAAAGATGGCGCCTGTGTTTATTATGCTACACGGTCAATGTCTAAAGAGGTTCGACAAGTGGGCTTTACTGATCAGAAATCCACCTCAAGCACATGTAATCAATACATAAATTCACAAATATTTCTCAGAAATGCATTTAAATAGTTCAGTTCTTAAGATTATATAAACGACAGCACACAGGTGATGAAGGATTCTAATCTGATCCCAACTCTTCCTGTAAACTCAACTTCATGCCAGTATATACTCATTTTCTGATGCACAATTGGATTGTTCTACCGCCCTTCAAGATTCCTGTAATAAACCGACTCCTAGGCCACTGTATGACCAAAATTTTTTAGAAAGGTTGACATTTTTAATTTATTTAAATAGGCTGGTATAATTTATGAGTACTCTACTACACACTCCTGTACTGTAACAAGACTTGAAGTTTATACAAAATAATTTTCTGGAAATTGTGACAAACCCTAGTCAGATAACCAAGTTTCCAAACATGTCAGTCATTAGAAAGACTGACCTACTGCCTGTTTGCTACATAAATAAATAAATATTAATTTAGCAGACGCTTTTATCCAAAGCGACTTACAGCAAGTACAGGGACATTCCCCCCTGAGGCAAGTAGGGTGAAGTGCCTTGCCCAAGAACACAACATCACATAGCCACAGCCGGGAACCGAACTTACAACCTTCCGATCATGAGGCCAACGCATATAATACTGTTTGAACAGGTGTGCACTTCTCATGCCTTCTCTATCTTGAGGGAACAGCTCAGATAGCCCTACATGTTAGAGTGGCGTCCCTTGATCAGGTTAAAACAGCACTCATCTTGTATTATGGGAGCCCTACATCTCCTACCAGCTGCTACCTGCTGCCCTTTCAGATACACATACTGATTTCACCACTTATACTGCATTTGAACCTTAACTAAATAAGACAACCAACACATCATTGTTGGCTGTATAAAAAAATTAATTACTACTAATAATTTAGTTTGTAAATAAACCAAGCCCCATAGACCTGGCTTGGCTTTACATCAATGTTCCAATGTGATTTAAACTACTGAACAATCTTGAAATATGTATTGTGCAACATGTTTTGAAAAAAAGCGCAACTCCCACTTTCTGCGACAGCTTGATGTGTAGGTCAGGGGGCGGGACTAAGTTATGCATTATCAAAACAGGCTGTGTTTTTTCCTTAAAACCTGCGATGAAACCCAATTCATCTTTATACCTTGAAGTGCAGGTAAGAAGTGTCCTCTTACTTTCCTTGTCTCTGTCTGTATTTCTCTCTGTCTTTCTGTCTTTCACTCTCTGCCTTCCTCCCTCTGTCTCTTTCTCTCGGTCTCAATCTCTCTCTCTCTGCTTTTGTCTTTGTCTCTCCAAACCTGTGTTCACATGCTGTGTTGTTGCTCTCCTCCAGGTTGAAGTAAGAAGATGCAGACTGTCCAAGTGCTCTCACTGACTCTGCTGTCCGTCCTGGCAGCCAGCGCTCAGACCTTTGTTTCTGGAAAATGCCCTAACCCTCCCGTCCAGGCCAACTTCGACACAGCCAGGGTGACTATCTAACTAGGCCGTTTAAGTTTACTTTGGTTACCGCTGGTTTGATGGGATCTGTAGATCTCCATTCATCACTTTACCTCCTTTCATGGCAGAAATATCCATGTTACCAAACCAAAACAGACATTTTCTTTACCAGTCTCCCCTGTAACATTGTCATGTGGCCGCTTAACCTCTGCAGTACCTGGGCAAATGGTACGACATCCAGAAACTGCCTGCCGCCTTCCAGAAGGGAACGTGTAGCGAGGCCATCTACAGTCTAATGAGTCCTGGAGTGGTTTCTGTCGTGAACCAGGAGCTGCTGTGAGTAGAACACACTGACCTCAGACTTCTGTCAGGCATGGTTCAGCATTAACGCTGCCTCTCCGTTTCCCTTTGCTCTGTCTCTCTTTTTCCTGTCTCACTCACTCGCTCGTCTTATTCTGTCTCTTGCCTTGTTTCTTTCTACTCTCTCGCTCTCTCATGGGTGTTCCTGTCAGGGAGGATGGAAGCATCAACTCCATCTCTGGCTCTGCCACGGCCACGGACCCTGCAGAGCCTGCCAAGCTGGCAGTCAGCTTCTTTGAGGGTAGGAACGTTCTAATCAAAGTACTTTTCCATTTCGAAATCATCCCACGACGAATTCCATGAATGCAAGTTCAAAGTCCTCTTTTCTTTTGGAGCCAAAGTCTTCCTTCCCCTGTTCCTCATCACCCTTTCCCCTCACGCAGACGCCTTCCCTGCTCCTTACTGGGTGCTGTCCACCGACTACGATAACTACACCCTGGTCTACGGCTGCACGGACTTCCTGGGCCTGTTCCACATGGATTTTGCCTGGATCATGAGCAGAGAGAGGACCCTCTCGGCCGACAAGGTGGAGGAGCTACGCAGCATCCTGAAGTCTCACGGCATCCCTGGTGACAAGCTCCAGGTCACCGACCAGAGCGACTGCGACAGCATGCCTCAGTGAGGGGGAGACTCCTGGCTCTGGTCTGGGCTAGAGAGGCTGCATGGATGGGCATCTGGCATGAGGTGTATACAAAACGTGGTCGATCTGCTTGGTTGTGATCATGCAGTTCATGAAATGTCTGTGTACGTCCGTGCATTATAGCTGCAACTGGAGAATAGAGTCGGTGTTCTGCTGTCTTATTTGAGGTGTTTTGTGTTTGCCATGCGAGTGTGGTACCTGCGTAAACGGAATTAAAACAAAACTAAGAAAAAGAAATGGATGCTGTTGGTTTTCTTTGGGTTAGTGGGTTATCTTACTGTCACACTACTTCCATCACAACAACATGTGTTTGTTTTAAGGCACTTTTGTGAACTCTTTATCACAAATACAGCTGCTCTGTATCTCACTTCATAAGGACATGATTAAGTACCCAGTCTGTGCATAAACAAAGAGTACGTGGTTTACTCACTAGATGGCGCTATGAGTTACATAGATTTTTAGCTTTACATATATGGCAGCGTGTGTGGACACCAGGCAGTTTACTGGTATCTGCTATTCCCCAAAAAGATTCTGACATATTCAAATCATGGGCATTAATATGGACTTGGCTCCTACTTTGTTTCTGAAACTGCCTTCATATTTCTTGGAGACGCCTTCTCATAACTGGAAGACAGAGCTAGGATTTGCCTCCATTCAGCCTGTAGATCAGGAATGTTGGGGTGGGAAGCAGGGTGGTCATATCTGGGTTGTGGGTGGATCTGGAATTCATCCCAGATGGGTCTAATGGCGTTTGGGTCCGGGATCTGTGCAGGGCACAAGATTTCCAAAACTTAACAACAACTTAACAACTTAACTTAACAAAACTTTCCTATATGGACTTCATTTTGTGCATGGAACCATCATCCAGCCACAACACAAAAGCCTTCCCCAAATTGTTATCACAAAGTTGAATTCATAGAATAGCCTTTAGCATGAGCATTACCAATAGGTCTGAAAAATCCAGCCCAGGGATCGGCAACCCTGGTCCTAGGGAGCCGCTGTCCTGAAGGTTTTAGCTGTTTCCCTGCTCCAGCACACCTGATTCTAATGAAGGGTCATTATCTAGCTGTGTGGAAATGTATCAGGTGTGCCAGGGCAGGGAAACATCTCAAATCTTCAGGACAGTGGCTCCCTAGGACCAGGGTTGCCTACCCCTCATCCAGCCCATTAACATCCAACTTCTAACTTTTTTTGTTTGTGACCTGCTGTTACTTCTCCATTACTCTGCAACCCCTTTGAATGCATTTCATATTTGTATTGTTTCGTAAATTTGTGTTAAAATTTAGATTCAGTTCATTAAAAGGCGCACTTCAACACTGGTTTATCTGGCGCTCAAAGCCTGTTGAATGTATGCATTTGCAAACAGGATTAGGCTTGGAAACGAGTACAGACGGTTTTCATGTAAGTGAAACCAATTTACAGTGTAAGGCACAACAAAACAATATGTATTCTAGACTTAGTAGACGCCAGACTGATTGAACTGCAGCGAGTCAGTCATTAGCAACTAGTTGACGAATTGGGGGGGAAAAAACTCATCCACAATTACCTGTGGAATTTATAGGCAGAGCTGTTTTTAAGGTTAAACCTCCTGTGATCCCTTCGCCTCACTGTGACACCATAATACTGGGTGCAAACAAGCCGGTTAGAAATCCCCTGTAAAAAGCTTACATCAAGGAGATTCTTAAATTAGCGGTTTAAATGTCCTAATACTAGTTCACTTAACTGTTAAATCCTTTATTCAAGATTTCTTTTTTGGGGGGGTTCAAATCAGCACTGTCTTGACAATATGGCTGTCTAGTTCACTGTCCAGACAGGCAGACATACTGTCTAAGTTTGTTGTCATGGTACCCAGGGAGGAAACAGACTAGTTGTTGTTTTCCATCAAACTAATCTTCAACAACATCTTGTATTCTCATCCATTTAAAAAAAAATTCAGAATCAGGATTTGCGTAAAGTTGTCTGTAGCAGTGAAAGAAAAGCTCATATAAATGATACAGTTCATTTAGTCATCTGAAATCAAACGAACACGTGTGTGTGCGCATGTATTTAGTAAGGTCAGCAGAGGTGTGTGTGTGTAATGTGCATAGCAGCAGTACAATGACCCCTGAGCCAGCTTAGCCCTACAGAGGAGCAGCATGCACGCTGGAACACCGACAGAGACACCATCTCCTGTCTACCCCTGAGAAGAAACACCCAGAACCCACCCAACACCCATACCTAGCTGCAGACTAAGACCCTTTATCCTTTAAGCACAATAGAAAAACATAACTCAAGCAAATTCAGGCCTGGCTGTAAAACCTGTGGTGAGCACAAACTGCCAGATTAGGAAGTCTAGGAGGATGATCCCAGCAACACATTTAGGAGGATTTCTAGCAAATTACCAGCTAGCATGTTTTGACCAAGAAGTGACCACAGGGAGTCTCATTTCATGAGCTCTCAAATGAGACACATGATGAAAACAAAACAACTATAGTCAGCCCCCCTTCACCACCACACCGCCCCACACACTGAACAACACCACTCCGCACCCCTTCCAACCCCACCAGTCCCCCACCATCTCCCCACTGACCCCCCTACCCAGTCCCCACCTAGCCCCACAGTCCCCACCTAGCCCCACAGTCCCCACCTAGCCCCACAGTCCCAGCCTAACCCCACAATCCCGACCTAACCCCTAACCCTCAGCTGACCTCCCACTGCCCACCCTGCTGCCCCCCCCCCCCCCCTGCAGCCTGACTATGGTCTGAGTCTTCCTTTTACCATCGAAAAAGGAAGCCGAGCATTTAGGTGTCTTAACCGCGGCCTAAAGTGCTAACAAGGGATTAGTGAGGTAAATGTTAAAAGAGGTTTAGCCTCCATGCTTAGGCCACTACTCTTGGAGTAATTACACTTCAGTCCGGGTCCGGCTAGCAGTTGGACAGGAGATCACAGTGATGTCAGGAAAGGGAGGGCTTAACTGAGGAGATAAAGGCAGCTAATAGAGATGAAATCAATCTGTATTTAAAGGTCTTTTTTGGTTAAGGCTGTTGGCACTGTGTGTTGGTACAGTTGGTGGTCAGAGGAAAGCCGATCCGTACCACAGAACTGTTGGGAGAGTTGGACAGAGACTGGGAGATCTGTCAGTTAGGTCAAGGTCTTCCTCTGGCTTTGAATTAGCATTTTATTCAGCTTTTTTGTTTGCTCACTTGGGACCAAGAGCTTTACTTTGACAGGAAGTTGAAGGTGAGTCCAATAAACTTCCATCTCCCCATGTATGAATCATTTGATGGTTTTAACTGGTTGGCTGTTTGGCTGGCTGGCTGGTTGGCTGTTTGGCTGGCTGGCTGGTTGGCTGGTTGACTGGCTGGTTGGCTGGTTGGCTGGTCGGTTGGCTGGTTGGCTGGTTGACTGGTTGGCTGGTCGGTTAGTAGGCTGGTTCATTCATAGACGATTCTGATGCAATTCTAGCATTGTTTCTCTGTTCCTTTAAATCACTTTGATTTTGATTTTGTTGGCACAGGAATAAGTTAAGAAAATGTAAAATAGAAGAGAAGAACATGTATATTAAAGATTATATATTATGATATTATATATTAAATATTAATTCACTATTGTTCTTGTAGAGTAGATCCAGCTTCAGCCTTCCATGATCACATGTATACATCCTATTTCCTTAACAACATAAAACAAATGAGAGGAGAGTGTGTACTTTAACAAGTACTTTACAATACAAGTACAAGAATGACATCTTTGATGAACCAGTTTACCATGCACATGATTTAAAATAAATACATATGAAATCTGGAATTGGGTTACAATAACAGTGTTTAGCTTTTGATTGTATTATTCGGTTTATAGGAACTTGACAGTAGCTAAACCTTTGTCTCAGAAACACTAGCATGGGGAGGATTATATTGGGCTAGACAATTCCTCTGAATGTCGGGTATGACCTCAAGGCTTTATGTACTGCAAGTCGTCAGCAATTTTCCCTTAATTCATTCTGTAATGAGATTAACAAGGCAGGCCGCAAATCCGTGTGGTCCAATTCGTTATGTGATGTCTGTCAATATGGTGCTCATTTGTGGTGAGAGAACTTTCAAATGCTGAAACCAGATATCTCCCGTTACGTTCCTATCTGAAAACATTTGACCTGAATGTGAAATATGAATGGAATGAGACTGCATTTGAACAATGTTAAAAAGTTTAGAAAAGGCTAGTTTAACCATCCATATTTGTGTAATATTACATGTATCTTGGTTTAAAGGAAACTTAAAAAGTGAGAAAATGACAAGATAACTCCAAGCAAATGTTGGTTCTGTGAGCTTTTAAACCTACAAGGCCACTATAATATGTCAGTCAACTATATCTAAGGAAAAACATCTTGTAAAACATTAAGATTGGAGGCACTTTGATGATTGACAGATGTTTTTTCTATCTTCGATGGAAGGCTTGGCCGATGATAAGAAAAGCCTTTCAGTTCAGTCAGTGTCAAGTTTGTCCAAGCCCCTCTCTTCCTGCTTCTAGGGTTAATTAGAGTTTGACTTATTTTACCAGCTGAACTGGTAAAATTATATCCTTTGTGTCTTGGCCAGCGTCTCGTATTCAAATGATTTAGTTTGAATGTTTTGTATTGTATTGTTGTAGATGGTTTGATCTAATCACTAATTAGCTGAGTTCTAATTCCTTTACACAGAGACCAAATAGAGACAAGACGAACTCTGCCTTTCATCATATCTGTCTGCTTTACAGGAGACAAATCATATTTCATAGTATTCATTCAAACACATAAATATGCATATAAGTATACAAATGTTCAATACAGAGCACTTCCCTTGGTCTCCATCTCCAAACACCTATTAAGACGATGTGTAAGCATGAGACGGATCCATCTGCTTCCTGAATTTTCTAGATCCACAGATCTTCTTACTGTGTCTGCTGCCGGCTATGTGCTGACAGCAGTGTTGTGACATTGGTGACAAGCTGGGTGTTTGCGTGCGCCACATATTTGAACATAAACCGATTGCGTCCCAGATTTATCCCCAAGGTGTTTTTAGGACATCTCTGGGGCTAATGGAGGCTAATAGGATTAGCACATAGGGTGCATTGTCCATGATGCTTACAGGCAAGGTTTGCTGAGGGTAAAACTCTAAGCGCCCGGATTACCTCCAACACATCCCTTTAAAGTGCTGTATAGCCAGGACTTAGCTAATAGGATCCTGAGGTAGTCCTGGGAGGTGGGATGGGGTGGGGAGGCCAGCAGGCCCTAACCTACACAGGTCAGCAGATGTTACGGGCAGACTGCTGGACTAACAGGGGGATTACAGCCCTTGGATTAGATTGGTTTCTCAAGGGAACTTTAGGGTACTGTGGATAATGCAGCAAGGCTGCCGCAAATCTTATGGCCATGTTTGGGATGGCGGTGGGGGAGGGCAGGTGTGTGTGTGTGTGTGTGTGTGTCGCAGATTACCCATCCTGGATTATTTTACATATTGTAAAGTCATGTGAGTGTAAAGATCTATCTGGAAGTGTCTAAATCAATTATGTAAATATGTGCCAATGACGATACCAGAGAAAATTGTACGTGGAATGTGTGCTGCATTCTAGACATGGAGACTACTCATGTGTAGGATTTACTACTTCTAATTTATAAAACTATAAAATAAACCGTGAAATTGCATTGATATTAATAGTGAGTCTGAGCGACTGTCTTTAGTGCCATGGCCACGCTGCAGTCTTTAACAAGGGCGCCCTCTGTTGGTCACATTTCAAAACAACAAGGCTTTTAAATGTGCCTTCAGGGAGCGTCCACAACTTCCACACTTTGCATTATACATGTGTTTAATTTAGACATGAGCTTCACCGCTTGGTTGTCCCTCCTCTAGACAGGTTTTCTGGAAGAGACCGATCGTGTCATGACCCCGAGGGAGCAGCTGAGGAAGATGTCCGCGCTGGGAGAACAGGGGGCGCTGGACGAGAAGCACTGGTACCGCCTGGTCAACGGCATGTCCGCTGGAGGTAACACGACCATCTCACGTCAATATGTGCAGTTTGAAAAGTACTTGTTCTGAACAACTAAATTTCAGAGTTAGCAACAACAACAAAATCTGAACGTGTTGATAAACTGTTTTGTTTCTGTAAGATCGTATTTACAGTAGAACAACACAAAAGTAATGCTGTATTACCTTACACCCAACATTCTAGAACAGCCTTGGACACCTTCATCCACAAAGGTCCATGTTGTTTGTGGGCGGGCAGTGATGGTGGCTGTGTGGTCTGTTATCCTGCAGAGCTGAGACAGAGACAGGAGATGATGATGAGGAACCAGATGGCCATGGCTCCTCAGATCCTGACCCAGGGACAGCAGAGGCTGCAGGGGGTTCCCACTCAGTTCGAACCCCGCTTCATGGAGAGGTGCGTTCTCACCGACTGTCGCAACAAACCCTCACAGCAGCCATCAGCGCAAAGTCACCACAGGAGAGCAAGACTGCAGTAACCTTTCATTCATTGAATTTTTTGAATTGCCTTGACTGTTCTATTATGTATTTCTCTCTTCTTAGAGAACTGGCCCCCCCCTCAGAGATGGTATCTTCCGATGCCAGACAGATGCACATGGGGGCACACCTCGGCCCCCCGCTACAGCCACACGCCAACGTCATGCCAGGGAGGGGCTTTCCTGGAGCGGGTAAGCCAGAGCACGTGCCATACTCATGTATGTTGTGGGGTGGGGGGGGGGGGGGGGGGGTGGATATACCTATCGATATAACTATCTACACTTGACTTGTGAGAAAAATGATTATGGTCTCTATTAGCACATTGATGACATGAAACTGCTGAGTGTTGAAAGACTTCACTGACAATATCTTTTTTCCTCTTCCTGAACCCTCCTCATCCTTCTCTCTTGTGTGAACGCACGGCAGGATATGGTTTCATGCCCACAGAGCCCATGGAAACAGTCGTTAGACGTCAGGAGCTCATTCACAAGCAGAACATCGCCAGGTAGAGTCATGAGGCGTGTCCTCCACAGCACAGACCAAAGCCTCTGATCCAGAATCATTTCTGAAGATTCACTGTGCAGCGTTCGGACACATCGCCACACTTGTGTACAGAGATGCTTAAGGTCTAACTGTCATGTAAAACGAATCTTAAAGCTTTTTGTTATGATTCATCTTCAGAATGGAGATGAACGCTATCCTGCATCAGAAGGAGCTGGAGAACGCCCACCAGAAGGGCCTGATGGGAATAGAGACCCAGCTGTATCAGTCCAACCCCATGGCGTTCAGAGGACGCCAGCGTCTCCCTGACGGCCATGACGTCTTCGTCCATCGAACCACCCTGGAGGACTTGCAGACCAACAGCCTGCTCATGTCCTCCAGCCCCTACCCACCAATCAGCTCTTTGCAGAGGGAGAGGGGCCGAAGGGTAGGAAGGAGGGCAGCCAATCAGAAGAGCACAGAGAATCACATGGCTGGGCCGAAGAGCCAATCGGAGGACAAGAGTGTGGAGCAGAGTCCTGGGGCTGCCTCTGGGGAGGAGAAGGAGGCGGAGGGGAAAGGGGACAACGGCGTGGAGGCAGCGAGCAGCAAGACTCCAACCAAAATGGACACCGAGCACTTGACAGGAACCAGGAAGAACTACAAGGAGGCGGAGCAGGTTCTGAGGAAGAGCCAGGAGTGCTGCTCAGACCTGCCCAACAGCAACAGTGGTGCCAGCGAGAAAGACCTGCCCAGTCAATGCTCAGCTTTCCAGGAGAAGTTCATGTACCCCTGTGCTTCTGGACCCTTGGCTGGGATGCCTTACATGTTCCCTGTCCCGGGCAATGGGCTCCTTCCACCAGGTGCATTCAACATCTTCCACTAAATCCATAATGTACTGTATATGAATGGGTGAATGAACGTATTAAGTTTTTTTTTGATTGATTAAAGAATACTAACATCCCAATTGATAAGCAACCACGTTCCATCAGAACGTGTGTGTTAATTATTTATTTCATTGTTTTCTTCAGTACCACCCAATCTCTTTCTCAACGGAGACGATGTCTCCTCATTGGAAGACATCCGGAAGTGGACAATAGATGATGTTTACACCTTCATCCACAATATACCCAGTTGCTCCGAATATGCCCAGGTCAGTAGCCTTGCTTGCTTCCACGCCTGAGGGATAATCCATCACTCCAGCTAATCTGTTAATCTGGGATAATGATTCTCCACAGACATTCAAGGACCACATGATAGACGGAGAGACTCTGCCTCTTCTGACAGAAGAACACCTGCTGGACACTCTGGGCCTCAAGCTGGGACCTGCACTCAAGATCCGATCACAGGTACGACACATACACACACAACCATACACGCACACACATACGCACACAACCATACACATCCACACACATACACACACACATATTCACATACATGCAGATACACTCATACACACATACACACACACACACACACACACATACACACCACACACACACACACATACATGCACCCCCACACACACACATACACACACCTCGTGTTCGCTCACCAGTCTTTATTTCCATTCATTCTACCATGTGATAGCAGAGATGTGTATTGCAGCCATTTGTAACGCGTGCCCTTCAACTCTTGTCCCTGCAAGGTGTCTCGGAGACTGGGAAACATGTTCTACATGATGAACCTGCCGCTCTCTGCCGCCGCCCTGCAGGCCACCGCTGAGAAGACTGGAGACAGGTCGTCAGAGATCAGCTCCCCTGCCAACTGCAACAGCGTAGAGATGATGGGGAGCCCTTCCACCAGGGATCCAGAGGTCCTGAAACCTACGGAGCAACTCCCGGAGTCGGAGAACCCATCTCCCCCTTCTGCCAACAGTGAGAATGTCTGAGCAACATGGAGGACGTGTCGCCAAACGGACACATGAAGTGTTTCAACCCCAAGACCAGTTTAAAGCTGCTAACTGTTTGCCTCTTACGAGCTGTTCCGTTTTCTAGTGTGTAAAACGCATTTTAAAGTGTTCGTATTTAAGTTCCTAATCGGTTGTTTGACGTGTTCTTTTTCTTTTGTCCTTTTTTTAAAACCATGTTTGAAAACGAAATAAAGACATAAAAAATACAGAGCTGTTCAAAATGACTGTGGAAGAAAGTAATCTAAAAAAGTAATTATTATGAAAGATGAAAATGTTTTGTAATATATTTTGTAAGGAGAATAAAGTACATCTGAAATTATGCTTGTTTCATGGCCATGACAGTATTCAACTGACACAGACTTCCAAAAGCATAACTATTTATAACATCGGATAAACTACATAAAATACATACATAAAAGCATCAAGACGCACCTACATAAAGTAATTCTCAGAGAGTGTAGTTTTTCTGTCATCACGGTCAGTTTCCAGTTTGGCCTGGAAGCCTGTTTCCTCTCGCGAGACTAGCGACGTTCCGAGTGTCTCCCACGTCAGACGAAGAGAGCTTGCGGATCATGGCGGAGCGGAGAAGGCAAAAGAAACGAATTCAGGTAACATTTTTCACCCGGAAGGGGGAAACGTTTTCCACTTGTGAGCTGTACCTCGTTAAGAAAAATATATTAAGCACGGAACACAATATAGTATTTCAATATTGACCAACTGGTCAGTAGTGGAAATCACTGATGAACGGATGCAGTGGACATGAGCAGACAGACTAACTCGGAGCTGCTGTCCAGCTATGTGGCTAGTTGACTCTTTATTTTGAGCTTTAAACGTGGCTAGTAAGTCAATTATTTAATAACTACGTCAAACTCGTGGTTGAGCCAACAATATATTTAAAAACATACGAAGCCTAACCAAGCTAACCTGGCTAACTTTCGTTGGCAGCTGTTGTTAGCTCAGTAGTTTGAACGCTCGAGCTGCCAACGATGTTCACTAATCTACTGAGATCTGGAAGTGACCAGATGCACTTTACCTGGTTCTAACTTGCTAACCATGCAATCTGCAAGGCAAGTCACGCAATTTGTGGTTGACTCGATATATTGCAGAGCAATCTAGCGATGCCTGTACGTTTTATTTAAGTATTTTCGTTGCTCAGTTATGCAACAGACCTGGAGCTGTCCGATTGTGTGACATGATGACATGAGAATATCTGGACAAGTTCAGCTGCGCGGTTGCATAATTCTGCGGCTTCCTCTGATAAAATGTCAATAAGGCATCCTCGTATCTCTCCTCGAGCACTTCCCATGAACAGAACAGGTCATTATGCAACCGATGGAATTCAATTCCCCTCCTTTCTTTCCTTAGCTGCCCCCCTGTCATTGAAGACACTTGGAAATGTTTCTTTGTGATCAGATTTGCGGTTATTTGTTCGATCTTGATACGTAGATTTCCAGTGTAGCAGCACTACCAATCGTCTTTTGTTCACGGGGACAACGTTTCCCCACATCCAGGCACAATCAGAGGAGTGAGAGTGAGCCTGCAGCTTAAATACTGTTGTTGATAAGTTGGTGTGTGGAGACAGACAGGGAGCCTGAGGCCTGTTGGCCAGTGGAACAGTCGCTCCATACATGACTGAGCCAGGTTGCAGGCTCAGACGCTGAGACGGGGGGCTGGGAGAGAGTGAGGATGTCTGTGGAGGGATCTCAAATAGCCTGGAAGAGTGACTGAGCTCTACCTTAACAAAGCCCTGCTTTAAGGCACATCATCACAGAGTCAGTGTGCGCCTGTGTGTTGTCAGAGCCAACTGGGCTGCAGGACAGCAGCGTTTGGCTTCCATTGTGCTGATGCTTTCATTTCGGCCATGTTGGTTTTCGGTCCGGTGCCTGGCACGGAGACGCAGTCGGACCCAGGGTGGTCTGCTGGGCTCGGGGAGGAGGCCAGGTGGTGAATCAGGGTCATCGAGTCTGCGATCCGTACCCTGGATCCACCCGTTCGTGGACCCCTGGTCCCTTGAGATCCAGGCTGCCTGTGGATGTGCAAAGCGTGTGAAAGCAGCTTCGTACGAGCCGTCTTGAAGTTGACTGGACGAAAGCTGTTCATTCTATCCATCCTAAAGGGATCTCAGAGTGGAAGGATCTCAGTGTGTGTCCGTACGGTATGTATGGTAAGTATGGTATGCTCTGTGTAACTGTGTGTGTGTGTGTTTCAGGAGGTGAGCAAGCCCTCCAAGGAGGAGAAGGCGGTGGCCAAGTACCTCCGTTTCAACTGCCCCACCAAGTCCACCAACACCATGGGCCACAGGGTGGACTACTTCATCGGTCAGAATCCTCTCTGAAACTCTCGCTAGCCGGGTCTGACGGCGCTCTGTGTCACCCGGGTCATTCTGAGGCCCATCCCTGCTGACGCATCGCAGCTTTACAGTTCAGAGTGTCCTGATGTTGCAGTTTGTAAACAGCAGAATGTCCCCACCAGGCAGTGCTGCTCATGCTTGTATTCGTAGCAGTCGTGGTGTTTATACTTGACCAGTGGGGTTGGTCCCTGTAGGAGGGTTTGGGCAGCGGGGATATGATCTTTGGACTGCAACAGTGGGTTGTAGTCAGTGGGACTGGCCTGTTGATCTCCTGTACACACAGGGACACCCTCCCACCAGGCCAGGGGCCTGTACTACCAATCAGGATTCGGCGTTAGCGAAGGTAACTTCAGGTTCAACCCAATACAGAAACCCCTGGGTTAAACCTGAAGTTACCTTGATATGTAGTATAGGCTGCAGATTACTGACTGACTGTAGTAGGGTAGCATACAGGGATACTGTTGGTTATGTGTTTGAAGTTAACCTGTGTGTTTGTGTGTGTCAGCTTCCAAGGCAGTGGACTGTCTCCTGGACTCTAAGTGGGCCAAGGCCAAAAAGGGGGATGAGGCTTTGTTCACCACCAGGGAGTCTGTAGTGGACTACTGCAACAGGTGCCTCCCTCCCTCCCTCCCTCCCTCCCTCCCTCCCTCCCTCCCTCCCTCCCTCCCTCCCTCCCTCCCTCCCTCCCTCCCTCCCTCCCTCCCTCCCTCCCTCCCTCCCTCCCTCCCTCCCTCTCTCTATCCTCTTCTCTCTTCCTTCTTATCATTCTGTCTCTTTGTTCTCTGCAGCCCTTTTGCCCCACTCTCTTTGGGGTTTGTTGAGTGATGCTTATCCCCCCCCCCCGGTCTGCCCTCCAGACTGCTGAAGAAGCAGTTCTACCATCGAGCCCTGAAAGTGATGAAGAAGAAGCCGGAGAAGGACACCAAGAAGGAGAAGGAGAAGGCCAAGAGCGACAGCGGCAAGGAGGAGGAGAAGAAGGGGAAGAAGGAGAAAGAGAAGAAGAAAGATCCCGAAGCTTCAGACACCAAGAAGGAGAAGAGTGTACGCTGCTGCTGCCTCTGCTGCTGCCTCTGCTGCTGCCTCTGCTGCTGCCTCTGCTGCTGCCTCTGCTGTGTTAGGATGCATCACACATCAGACATGACAGCTAGGCTCTGCTTGACAAGCGTGTGTGTGTGTGTGTGTGCAGGATGATAGCCCCGGAACACCAAAGAAGAAGAAAGACGTGAAGAAGAAGTTCAAGCTGGAGCCTCACGATGACCAGCTCTTCCTCGATGGGAACGAGGTGAGGCAGATGGAGGCAGGCATATGGAGGTAGAGGCAGGTGGGAGGTGTAGCAGAGGCAGGTGGAAGCTTTTATCCAGAGCGACTTACAGCAAGTACAGGAACATTCCCCCCTTGAGGCAAGTAGGGTGAAGTCCCTTGCCTAAGGAGACAACGTCATGTTTGTACAGCCGGGTTTGGAACCGGGAACCTTCTGAAAACCAGCCTGACTCCCACACCGCTTAGCCACATGATTCCACCCCAACAGGACTCTCACACCCGTTTTTACCGTGCTTCTTATGTTAAGCATTATACTGCAGATGTACACTATATATAATAGGGAGCATGCAGTGGTAATGTGTTACAGATATTGTGTGATGTGTGGTAATCAAGACTGATTCTTGTCACGCAGGTGTACGTGTGGATCTACGATCCGGTCCATTTCAAAACCTTCGCCATGGGACTCATACTGGGTGAGCGACCTGATCTAATTATCCACCAACATCCTCTTCATGCTGTTGATGAGAGCCTCTTATGTTGCGATCGGGTTCCACAGACATGACTCAGGCCGTTTGAGGACACTGTTGTGTGTGTGTTTGTGTGCTGACAGTAATTGCAGTGATCGCTGCTACGCTGTTCCCTCTGTGGCCTGCTGAGATGCGTGTGGGGGTGTACTACTTGAGCGTGGCCGCCGGATGCTTTGTTGCCAGCATCCTGCTGTTAGCTGTCGGTAAGAACTCCCCTTCCCATCATCCACCCTGGCTTCCACCCTGGCTTCCACCCAGCCCACAGATCCATCGTCAGGCTTTAGGAAGCGTCCTTTTAATGAGATTGTGGCAGGTGGCAGGATGCTTGTAGACTGAAACCGACCTCCGTGTCACTTCCTGTCTCCCCCAGCCCGCTGCATCCTGTTCCTGCTCATCTGGCTGGTGACAGGCGGGCGGCACCACTTCTGGTTCCTGCCCAACCTCACGGCCGACGTGGGCTTCATCGACTCGTTCCGGCCGCTCTACACGCACGAGTACAAGGGCCCGCGCGGCCAGAACAGGAAGAGCCAGGAGGGCAAGGGCGACGAGGGCAAGACCAGCGAGGACGGCCCATCGGAGAGCTCCGTGGCTCTGGCGGCGCAGAAGTCCGACAGCGAGAAGAAGGACGCGGACGAGGAGGAGGAAGAAGAGGAGGATGAGGACGAGAGCAAGGAGGCGGGGCCAGAGGAGGATGAAGAAGAGGCGGGGCCGGAGGAGGAGGAAGAGGCGGGGCCAGAGGAGGAAGAGGCGGGGGAACGGGAGGCGGCAGGGGCGGAGCGACAGTCAGACACGGACAGCGACCGGCCGGAGGACGAGGGATCCCAGCACAGCAACGGGAATGACTTTGAGATGATCACCAGAGAGGAGCTGGAGCAGCACACGGAGGAGGAGGAGGGAGAGGGAGGAGGAGGTGGAGGGAGGGGGGAGGACAAGGAAGAGGAGGAGGAACAGGAGGGAGAAGCTGAGACTAAGTCCTCCTCCGGTCAAACATAAACATTTCATCCTGATCCTCTCCACACCCCCCCCCCCCCCCCCCCCCCCCCCGCCCACCTGCCCACCTGCCCTGTGGTCCTTCTACAGTACTTCTTACCACGTTCAAGGAGAGAGGCTCCCATCTGTCTGTTGAGATGTTCCACTCAAGAATGCAGACCCCCCCCCCCCCCCCTCTGGATATGTACAACGGTGAAAAGAAACAGAAAAAGCTATGACAATGGACAAGAGGAAAAGAAAAGAAAAAAAGCCTTATTGTAGATCGGAAATCCCTACTTTATTTAAGAGAGAAAAAAAATGCAATGTAAAAACGACTAACAGAGTTGTCACCCATTAGTTTAGTTCATGTGATCCGACCCTCTTTGTAATGATGTTGGTTTGATTTAGTTCCTTCATGTCATGCCAGATAACATGACTAGTTTACCTGTTCTGTTGTGCGTCTAGGTTTTCTTGTCATCGTTTTTAATGTTTTCTAAGCCACGCCCCCAGCCCCCTGCCGGTCAGCACAGACGAGGACGAGCACCATCTCTGTCCTTTCTGTCACTGGGGAAACTGAACGGCCATTTTGTTTTTTGTTTTTTTGCCTTCCAGATTGTGAGTTTTCGTTGCAAAAGATTCCGTGTGATTGGTACAATCAAGGTGAGGGTGAGCGTGTTCTGAGTGACGACTTCACAGCCCTGCGTCACTGTCTCACACACACACACACACACACACACTCACACACACTCCCTCCTCATCTGACCAGCTTGCTCATTCTCAGGCCCTGATTATATGTAATATAACTGACCAATAATTCACTAACCTGGATGGACCAAATGCTCTGTGTGACCCCCCCCCCCCCCTCCTCCCCCCCATGTTGGTAGTGTGCAGAGGTTAAATATGACTAACGTGACCCCCAGCAGCTGTGGTTCTTCTACTTCATGTTTCGAGGAAGTGATGGCCTGTGTCGTTGTTGTGTACAAAAACAATGGCTGACAGTCTCATGTTCAGTCTAAGCAGGCCAGAGGATGTTTTTGAGAGAAACGATGATTAATAACAGCATATAAATGGAGGTGGGAAAGGTACAGTTCAAGCTTTGTTTTTCTATTTACTCGTAGACTGAAGGCTTCAAACATGAAATGAATACTAGTGCCAAACTCCAAACTAATTTCATGCATGCTGTTAGGAAGACAAATGTAAGCAAGGGACTTTGGTACATCTTTTTGTTGTTGTAAATCATAGTGTCAAATTCCAAACCCAGCACAGGTGTCGTATCGAAACTGTTGAGTTTAGGCGTTTACCAAAATCACGTCCTGTTGTTGATTCCATTTCCTGTATTGGATAAGCCATGGGAACAGGATGGCCCCAGACGCTCCTGCACCTCCAGGCTGGAGGCTGAAGGCTGGAGGCTGGAGGCTGGTTCTGCTCCATTAACCATCCCTGCTTCTGTTGCATCTCCTTCATTGGTATTCTGGTTAGATGGATTCACTGAGATTGAGTTTCCAGTCAATGACCAGTGACTGCACATCTACTGAAGACCAGCAGGGTAGCATTCTGAATAAGGCCTGGGGTTCGACCCTGGCCAATGGGAGGTCTGCATTTGTTTAGAGTCATTTTAGATGCTTTTTTCTTTTTTACTCATGAGGACAATATTTAAGCAAAGAAAAAATGTATCATTTATATATGGATTCTATTGATATATCGTATATAGGTATACATACTTAACAGTCTAAGAAATTAATAAACCAACTATGTTCAACATGAACAGTATCCTAGTTTACGGTGTTCATTTTCACTGTTTCAATGTGAGGCTTTTCCATCAGACTTGGTATGTTAGTGTCACACATGGGAAAGCTGTCAGGTGAAGGTTAAGGGGCCCTCCTAGCGAGTTAAGGCTGAAGTTGAATCATTTTATTTGGATTCTATTTCATCTTTCATACTGTTGGAAGTGTGGCATTAGTAATGGTATGTAGCCAGTCTGTCCGTACAGGAGCTTACTTTGAAGAACACAAACGACTCGTTAACAGGTTTAGAAACGTGCTGTTCTACACAACCAGTACAGTATATTGCAGCCGTACACACATACACACACACACACACACATTGTAATCACGTTTACAACTGCGTTGCATTCAGAACGCCTGATCCGACATCCCAGACCTGCAAACGATGAATCCAACGTCTTCAAACAAAAAAATCTTGTTCTAAGAGCTTCGTTCTTCAGTAGCATTTCCCCCCGCATCTTGTTCCCCGGTCAGGTCCCCCTAACCCCAGACCCCCTAACCCCAGACCCCCTAACCCCAGACACCCTCCCCCTAACCCCAGACCCCCTAACCCCAGACCCCCTAACCCCAGACCCCTAACCCCAGACCCCCTAATCCCAGACCACCTCCCCCAGACCCCCTAACCCCAGACCCCCTAATCCCAGACCCCCTAACCCCAGACCCCCTAACCCCAGACCCCTAACCCCAGACCCCCTAATCCCAGACCACCTCCCCCAGACCCCCTAACCCCAGACCCCCTAATCCCAGACCACCTCCCCCAGACCCCCTAACCCCAGACCCCCTAATCCCAGACCACCTCCCCCAGACCCCCTAACCCCAGACCCCCTAACCCCAGGCCCCTAATCTCAGACCCCCTAACCCCAGGCCCCTAACCCCAGACCCCCTAACCCCAGGCCCCTAACCCCAGACCCCCTAACCCCAGACCCTCCGGGCCCCCGACATGAGGGGGGATGTCTCCTCACACTTGTACGATACGTAGCCTCCTTCGATTCGTTGAGTTACCTAGTGTCAGCGTTGTCCTGAATCAGGTGATGAGTTTGTCTGTCTGGAGAGAGAGAGATCGTCGTCTAGTAGTTTTATTCTAAATATTCGGCAGAAAGTGTTGCACAGTATCAGTCTGTTGTATATGGTTGTATTCTCTATGCTGCTTTTCTGGAATTAAAATGAATAGAAAATAACCACCTTGTTTCATCTGGTCAGCTGTCTTCAGCTCCCTTAGTTGTCCATGTTGGCATTAATATCATTTTGAGGACTGTCCCACGCAATATTGAAGTATAATTTAATTGGATGGAAGTATATCTGTATGTTATCATTGCAATAAAATATAGAAATAAAACTTTGTGTTCCGGTGTGTGGATGTTATTAATCACAATGTTTGTATTCTTGAATGAATAATACTCATAAATGAATAAAATGTAAATGTGTTTTTAATTCGAAGTGTTAAGGAAGTGCTGCCCCCTAGTGGCTGAGTAACAGCATGACCGCCAAAACCATTCAGCGTCATTAAAGAACACATACAGAACTGAAAGCCAATTGACCATGAAACGAATAACAAAGAAATGCAGTATTTTAATTTAACATACTATCACAAATAAGATGAGCCTGTGTTTGCGTAACGTTTCAAAACCCTTTGATCTAAGGGAAGTCATTATCTAGATTGGTTTAGTTCCTTTGACTTATCTAAAAGATAATTAAGCATACTGGCATTACAGTAATGCCATATCAATTTCAGTCTCACTATAAATACTTAAATTTCTATATTATCACTTACCAGTTAAATATATCCTTTCAGTCAATTACAACTTTTCAACCACCATTAACACAATCTATAAATATAACACAAAAGTAACCTGTACTCTGGCAGATATGTACAAATGTACTGATCACTCTAAACAGAATGCCAGACTTCTGTTCATGGTATCTCTTGCCAGACAAGAGATACCATGCTACACTTTATCCAGACATGTCATGTGACCTATTTCCTCTCTGAACCCAACTCCATCTCCACCTATGGTTGGTTCATTTTTACAGCAGGCTAAAACCAAATCTGTCGGATTGTCAAGTATAACTACATAAACATTCACTGCAGGAGTTGATTCCAGCGTTTTTCAGAGTAGGAATACCCTGAGAGTGTTTCTGCTTGTGTGGTTCAGGCCTCTGTAGCAGGTGTAACAGTCATTCTGCCACAGCGCTTCTTCCAGCTGAACCACTGCAGTGATTCGCCAGCTTTGTGAACATGTCTGGAATGTAACCGTCTGAATCTGTTCAGTTCTCAGTGTCTGAGTCGTCGGATAGGTCATCGGCTAGCCTAGCCTGCCTCTTCCTCACGTTCCAGTGCAGGCACTGGGCCAGGCTCTCGAACCAGTCGTACACCAGATCGTGGCAGCAGATGGAGGGCACAGGGTAGCAGGATGTGGTGATCTTGATGCTGCAGGGACAGACGACAAGAGAGACGGAGGAGGAGTCAATGGTAAGAGGAAACAGGAAATCTACAAACGGACGAGAGGAACTGCTAATGTTGCGGAAGAGACAGGTTAGCGATGAGGAAGCATGACTGGGAAAAGACACGTTCCTGATTAGCCAGGCCAAGGAAGCTATTTGTCAGCGTCAAATAGGATTTGGAGAGAATGCCGCTTCTTGTGTATATACTGTGTCAATTTGTATTCATCCATTCAACCATCCACCCTCATTAATTAGTATTAGGCTGCTGTCACTTAGTGGACGTCAAATGGATGTTAGCACCAGAGACACAGGAACAAACACACACACACACACAGGAACAAACACACACACACACAGGAACAAACACACACACACACACAGGAACAAACACACACACACACACACAGGAACAAACACACACACACACAGGAACAAACACACACACACACAGGAACAAACACCCACACCCAGGAACAAACACACACACACACACACACAGGAACAAACACACACACACACACACAATTTTACAACCACGACTAGCTCCTGATCCATGAGGGTCAAACTGACAGGGACGTTTCTGAACAGGAACTGACCAGTCTCCATGCTGGATCTCCTGTCTCTTCCGGCCATCGAAGGATACCCAGGCCGTGTTCCTGGCGTCTGGGGACAGGGTTATCTGGAGGGGGGCAGAGGAGCGGGTCACTGACCCACCACCACAGCTGACAAACTATCGACAGGGAGGACCGTGGGTGACATTAAGACAGCTTAGCTCCGGTGTAAGAACCCAAAGTCAGCCCCAAACCAACCAGCTCTCCCTCTCCTCTCTGCACCTCTGCCCTCCCCTATCCTCGCTGTCTCCCCCGCCCCCCCCCCCCCCCCATGGTAACCTAGGCGCTGGGTGGTACCATGAGCTCCACGCCGGCGGGCACCACAATGGGCCTGAAGGAGAGCGAGTGAGGGCAGATGGGCGTGACCATGATGGCGGGGACGTTGGGGTGGATCATGGAGGCTCCGGCCGCCGCCGCATACGCCGTGCTGCCCGTTGGCGTGGAGACGATCACACCTGGGACAGGGAGGGGAAGAGAATAAGAAGAGGTGGAGAGGGGGCGGCAGAAAGAGAGACAGGGAGGGAGAGATGGAGAGGGAGGGAGAGAGGGGGAGAGATGGAGAGAGGGGGGAAGGATGGGGAGGGAGGGAGGGAGGGAGGGAGGGAGGGAGGGAGGGAGGGAGGGAGGGAGGGAGGGAGGGAGGGAGGGAGGGAGGGAGGGAGGGAGGGAGGGAGGGAGGGAGGGAGGGAGGGAGGGAGGGAGGGAGGGAGGGAGGCAGAGAGGCAGAGAGGGGGGGAGGAAGGGAGAGAAAGAGAAAAGGGAGAGACAGAAAGAGAGGAGAGCCGGTTTTAGATTAGATTAGATAAACCTTTATTTGTCCTCCAGGGGGGGAAATTGCAGTTCACAACAGCAGCAGGGTAAAGTACAGCACACAGAGTAGCAGGGTGATATAACAATAACAATAAGGGGGGTATAAAAAATAAAAATAAGTATTATAAAAATAAAAATAAATATTTTCCCTCACCGTCTCCCTGCACAGAGGTGATGAGCCGCCCGTCCAGGTAGAGGTCTACATTAGACAGGTAGGAGGAGGGGCCTCTGTCCACCACCACCTCATTCAGCACCTGCCAAACACACACAGCCCTCTCCCTGTTACACTGAAGTCTGACTCCACTCTAATCCTGCCTGAGAGCCATTCTCTCCTGTGACCAGTAGGGGGCAGGTCTGAGTCACCGCAGGTCAAGTTCATGTAATATTCATTTCATGTTGGTCAGTTTAGAAACCCATGTTTCTCTTTCATCTTTCAGCTCTTTGATTCTTTATCTTCCTGCGGTTGTTTAACAGGCACCGTGGTTTCCACACTGATGGAGGCTATGACTAATCCCCATTCAAACCGTTTGTTTGACATACAATCTCTCTCTTTCCATCTCTCTCTGTCTTTCCCTCTGAAAGTCACACATAGCAGGGGCGTCAGGGTGGGTGCAGCTATGAGGTATGTTGTTCCAGAGAGCGTCAGACAGGAAACATCCAGCCAGAGGCCATTAGGATCCCAGTCAGAATCCAGGATGAAAGTGACGCGGCTGTCGCCATGGCAACAGCCTCAACACAGCCCTTCGCCATCCAACTGGCTCTTATTTTCACCCTCGGGTTTATTATGACTGTCTCCATGGCAACCGGCAACCATGGCCCGAAACGCACGCGCGCGGACAGACACTGCACACACACATAAGCACGCACACACACACACATATATACACACACACACACACACACACACACATACACACACACACACACATACACACACACACATAAATACACACAGAGAGTTCAAGACCAGAGAGGGGAAATGAGTGTCTGGTTGGTCTCAAAGCTCAGGATGTGATGTCTCTGGCTCTCTCTCTCTCACACACTCACTCACACACACACACACACACTCACACACACGCATGCCTCCTACATGACTTCATCACATTAAGGACCTATGGTTTAACACCTGCATCCCTGCTGTCCTTAGACTAACAGAAGTGAACTGGGAGGTGGGCTGGCTAAGCACCATATGGTCCATGGAAATGGAAGTAACTGTAAATGATGTTTCACAGTGCATCAGTGGTCCAGGAAGTACAGACCCTCAGCCTGATTCACTGCTCATTCCCCCAGCCTGTACGGCATCTAACTGTTCTGAGAAACCCAATGAACACAGGAAATAGAAAAGACACAGCAGAGAATGATGTTACTTCCTGTCGGTTAGAGCAGTGGTTCTCAATTCCGGTCCTCAGGGCCCACTGTCCTGCACGTTTAGATGTTTCCCTGCTCCAACACACCTGATTCAAATGCATGGGTCCTTAGGAAGCTCAGCAGAAGCCTGATAATGACCATTTATTTGAATCAGGTGTGTTGGAAGGGGGAAACATCTAAAACATGCAGGACAGTGGGCCCTGAGGACCAGGGTTGAGAACCACTGGGTTAGAGTACCAGTGTTAAATTCTATGTAGGATCTAATCCCAGATGAAGACTAACAATGCAGGCTCTAATCCCTGAACTAACCATGCAGGCTCTAACCCCAGATGAGGACTAACCATGTAGGCTCTAATCCCTGAACTAACAATGCAGGCTCTAACCCCAGATGAGGACTAACCATGCAGGCTCTAATCCCAGATGGGGACTAACCATGTAGGATCTAATCCCAGATGAGGACTAACCATGCAGGCTCTAACCCCAGGACTGACCAGGTGGGCTCTAATCCCAGGTGAGCACTGACCTGCAGCTGCAGTGTGACCTTGCCAGCCTCGCTGGTGGTGTGGCTGTGAGGCAGCAGGCCGTTCTGCTCCTGCAGCTGGTCGGATCTCTGGAGCATGTCCTTCACCACCTTCACCTTCAGACGACTCCTCAGAGTGATGGCAGCGTTGCCTGGAACACACACAGAAGATACATGTATGTATTATACCGCCACACATGCTGTCTCTCTGTCTCTGTTAGGGTTACCTTCAAACACTTTGGCCACCTCGGTCTTGTAAGATTCAAACTTGAACGGTGTCAGGAAACCCAGAGAGCCAAGGTGGAACGCCATGACAGGAGGAACACTGCCCTGAAGAGGAGAGGGCAGGGCAGGGGAGGGGAGGAGAGGGGAGGGGAGGGGAGGGGAGGGGAGGGGAGGGAGGGAGGGAGAGGAGAAGGGAGGAGAGGGGAGGGAAGCAGGAGAGAGGGGAGGAGAGAGGAGAGGGGAGGGGAGGAGAGGAGAAGGGAGGAGAGGACAGCAGGAGAGAGGAGAGGAGAGGGGAGGAGAGGGGAGGGGGAGGGGATTTTCAAGAACACGTAGAACGAGTTGAACAAATATGTTTGATTTCCATCCCTCCATGCAATGAAGCAGTGCCCTAACGTCCAGACCTGGAACAGAGAGGAGGCGTACAGCAGAGTCCCATCCCCTCCCAGACAGATGATCAAGTCGATGCACTCAGAGATGTCATCATACCCTGGAAAGACACAACAACACAGGCCGAGCTGTTCAACAGAGAGCTGTGGCCTTGACGTTCCAGAGCATGCATGGCAGAGGACTCTGACCTTCTCTAAAGGTACACAGATTATCACGGATCGAGCCAAACATCTGGTCCTGGGACAGGGTGGCGTCGTCCACCACCCTCCTCTCCACGTACACCATCATCCCTTTCTCCTGGAACACAGGCAATAACAAGATGCTATCACGTACTTGTTTAACAGACATGTATTCACAGTGAGGAACAGTACCTGAAACCACCCTTTTTATAATCTTTTTTTTTTATAAATCTTTTATTACCAAGTTTAAAATATTGTCCTTAAAGGAAATGCATCTTGTGTGCATACAGAGGGAGTGTGGAGCATCATAAAAGGGATTCTAAATGTGTGTTTTGGGCCTGTTCAGCTGAACTGTACACAGCTGGGGTTGTTGTGGATTCGGTCCAGAAAAGAGTGATATCATCTACTGACCAGAGTACCCAAGGAACTCACAAATTTGTATTTGAGAATGGACTTTCTAGACTTCCAAGAAACACACCCACACCCTAACACACACACACACAGTAACACACCCACACCCTAACACACCCGCACCCTAACACACCCACACAGTAACACACCCACACCCTAACACACCCAAACAGTAACACACCCACAACTTAACACATCCACACACTAACACACCCACACCCTAACACACCCACATAGTAACACACCCGCACCCTAACACACCCACACCCTAACACACCCACATAGTAACACACCCTAACACACCCATAGTAACACACCCACACCCTAACACACCCGCACCCTAACACATCCACACCTTAACACACCCACACCCTAACACACCCACACAGTAACACACCCACACCCTAACACACCCACACCCTAACACACCCACACCCTAACACACCCACACCCTAACACACCCACATAGTAACAATGGGCCACTACCTCCACCAGGAACCTGCAGAGCTCTTTGAAGGGCTCCACCAGACTCTCATCCCTGATCTTCTTGATGACCAGCACGTTGGCAGGGGGCTTGTTCCAGGTGAGCCGCTGGCTGGCTGGGTCCTGGATGTGCCTGAGACGAACACACACAGCACAAACGCATTGCTACGGCAACACTTCTTCATCAAAAGACCAAATAAAGACTTCCTCTCCTCACACTGTACTATCCAGTTACATCTAAAAATCCTACCGGGTTTCTTTCGATTTTGACCTTTCTGAAGACATAATTTTACCATGCAAGCATCAATGGCCAGTGACTTTACAGGGAGAACATCCTCATATCAGCAAATCAGTAGTTACTCGTTAACATAACAGTAAGGAGGGATTTGATGTTGACATTGTTTGTTGAGCAAAGGTCCAAAAATACGAATGATCTTTGATCTGAGCCTTAATATGGCAATAAAATGTGCGTTTTACCTTTTGGCCTTCTCTTGGTTTGAGAGGTGGATGGCAGGCATTGTTGCTGTTGTGTGTAGTCACACTAAAGATGTCTTCCAGCTAAATGTTCTGACCCCGAGCCAAGCAGGGCAACACTGAGACGCTTGATATTCCTCAGTCTGTGGCATCATCCAAGTTCCAACCCACAAACCCCCTTGGCAACCAATCACAGCCATCCTCCCAGCCCACCACACCCCCACAGACCCCCTTTTACTTTAGAACACTGAGTTATATAAGACTTTGCCAATGACGCAACTGACCATAGACCTGGTTTGGATATTCTATTGGTGTATTCTATCTAGTGCGCATGTGTACTACAACTTTCTGTTATCTAGTTCCCATCGATGCTTACATAACTGAGGTTGGGTTGGGAAGAATACAGGCTTTGGGTCCAAAGTGAGTGGCAGGGTAAGGTCCGTGAAGAAAGTGAGCCCTCCTGTGAAAAAGAACGACATGCAGACCGTCAAAAACCCCGTCATTCCGATCAGATTCGGCCGAACATCGAGAGCGAATGTCGGGCAGGTCCCACCTCTTAGGGGAGCTCTCGGCTGTGTCTGACGCGGGGCCTGACAGCTCCAAGTGCTCCTGTTGACCTGGCAACCGAGGCCTCTCCGACTCCCCGAGCATCTGTTCGTGATCATCTTGCCGTCGCTGGGACCTTTTTCCCTCCTGCCGTCGCCGCGGTGATTTGGCATGGAGCTCGCAGCGCAGCTTGGGGGGAGAGGGGGACTCGGCTTGCTGCTCCGGCGGCCTGGCACGCCTCTCTGGGACGGCCGCCGCTGTGGTATTGGGGCCCGCATCCTCCATGTCCTCCATGCTGTAAATCATGCAGCAGTGTCATATGTAGGATGTCAGTGAGGTAACCATACTGGGATGATCAGTGCACTGTAGGCCAGCTATGTATTGCTGTACATCGCTAACAGCACTGCAGTAGCTAAATGGCAGCACAGTAGTAACGAAGTGAGTCTGAGTCTGGCCATCAAGAAGGGAGTCTGAGTCTGGCCATCAAGAAGTGAGTCTGAGTCTGGCCATCAAGAAGGGAGTCTGAGTCTGGCCATCAAGAAGTGAGTCTGAGTCTGGCCATCATGAAGTGAGTCTGAGTCTGGCTATCATGAAGGGAGTCTGAGTCTGGCCATCAAGAAGTGAGTCTGAGTCTGGCCATCAAGAAGGGAGTCTGAGTCTGGCCATCAAGAAGTGAGTCTGAGTCTGGCCATCAAGAAGTGAGTCTGAGTCTGGCCATCAAGAAGTGAGCCGCATCGGACAGCTCGAAACACGCCAGTAACTTGGAGTGTTGGACAGCACAGCGCTGTGCTACGATACAATGTGGTACTAAATGCGTGACCTTGGCTTCACGTCCAGCTAGCTGGTTCGCCTTAAACGCACAGTACATTGTGATCGGTGATGTTGGAGTTGTGTATTTGATGTTAGAGTTGTGTATTTAATGTTGGAGTTGTGTATTTACCTGGGTACAGTACAGTAGAAGCTAGCCACACTCAGTCTGTTGGTCCAAATACTGTCGTTGGCTAGGAGCAAGCTAGCCGGCTAGCAACCTAGCAGCACCTTCTGGAGTTTCTGGGCAAGGAGCGCTAGTGATGGAACAGTTATATTGACAGTGAAAAACGTTAGTTGATAAATAAATCAACCCTTTTTTTCAGGCAGCTAGCAGTGGACTGAGTTTACCTTAGCAAGTATCAAATCAGGTGACGAATGTAAACAAACCGTGTGGGCGTGACCAGAGGGGCGTGGCCAGACCCGCGTCATCGCCGGGCTGCAGCGGTGACACGTGACGTCCGAGCAGCTGGTAGCGCTTCATGGTAAATGATGAGAAGATCTGATGGTAGTTTGCCAACGTGCAATGGGTTTCTGAAAGAAATCAGTCAAATACAATTATATTACAAAATACATTAGGGAGTGGTCTAAACAGATCACTTTCATGTGATTAGTGGAGAACTGGAAAGTTCTCTTATCTTTCATACAGCTGCAGCCAGCCCCCTCATCATCTTCCTGGCACACACTAGACAGAGAAATAACTCAACACAGTCCTCCTTTGCAAAGTTCATATTCCTGTATATCTTAATGCAATATGTATCATAAGCAATAAGACTCGCATGCTTAGCATGTTTTTTTTCTCCACAATTCACACGTGGCCACGTGAGCAGCAATAAGTAATAATTACAGGGAGAACACCTGTCCACTATTTTCTTGCTAGTTTGGAAAAGCGTCTCTTATTTGAGCGTAGAGTTGCTATAGAGACCCGCCTTAAGATGGAAAACTGGACCTGCAGATGATTTATATGCAAATTATACAAGTCAACACTTAAATGAAGTTGGAACGACAACAATGGCCGAGAAAACACACAGACAAAGGTGTTGTGTCTCGCTTTCACGCTCTCCTCAAAATGGATCAAGACAGCAGTGGAAGTCAAACAAGCATTCAAGGTAGGAAACATGAGAGCTGTTTTACTAAGCTCTGCAGCATCGAAACCTACAGAGTTTGAGCTCCACCTAAACTATCCAGTGACTGAAAAACAAACAAACACACACACACACACACAGCTCTGATCTTGTCAGTCACTCTTTACACTTCCTCGTTCCCAACCCCAGCCAGGATCACTATACCTGTGTCTTCAGTGCATTTCCTCAAGGTAATTTTAAAAAAAATTTAAGAATAGAATTATCTTTGCTATCAATCGAAGTGAAATTAGCTGCCGTAGTATTTACTTGTGTAGTATTGTATGTTTAGTAGTTCTTGGGACCTACCTGATGCAGTTAAACTGGAATGACCAGTTATCAGTTGTAGACATTGTCCTATTTCTGTTTCCTCTTTTGCAACCACCATGAAACTGAGTGACTCAGCTCCTTCTGAGCCCATCTTGAATCAACATTAACGCGGCATCAACACCCATTAGAACTCACCTCAACACAATTCAACACACAGAGCTTTCTACACAACTGTTCATACCACAGCTTTCCCATACCAATGCATTTTTCAACCTTAAATTAATTTAACTTCCTCACTGGAAAGAAATAGTTCACTAATTTCACTAACTCCTGTCCATCTACAGTGTTCTTCCAAACCTGATCTGAGATATCCAGGCATCGTTATGGAAATCTTAATCCCATCCATACTGCTGGGTTTGGGAGGGAAGAGTCTGCTTGACTGGACCTTGGTTCTGCTCCAGAGGAAACACATGTTCTGGAGCTTTCTAGGTGTGTTCTCCTGTTCCCTGGCAGTGGTGGACACTCTCCTGACCCTCAGTCTCTCTGTCCTCCACCTCCAAGGAGACATTTGCATCCTGGGTCTGCGGTTAACTAGACATCACGTGTGCCTGTTGGTGCAAATCTTCTCTTACGCCTACAATGCCCTGGCTTGGCCGGTTCTGATCGCGTCTGCTATGGACCTCTTCTGGATCCTTCTCCCTGGTCCGAGGTCTGTGTCCAGGGGACTAAAGCTCAGTTACATCACAGCCACCTGCCTTTTGTGGACACTCATGTTTCTCTACGTTTTCTTGGCATCAGGGTTCCATCCTGTGTTTGGGAACCAGCCTCACCACCAACTGTTGCAGCGGTGTTGGGTGCTTTCCAGCACTCAGATACCACAGGTTACCATGGTAGTCTTCCTGACTATTGTGGGTGCAGCACTGCATGTGCAAACAGGGTTTCCCATGCCAAAGAATGAGGCTTCAAAAGAAACCAAGACCGATGCAACGTCCAAGCAGGATACAATTGCCCGCTGTTTGTGGATATTCCTCAGTACCTGGGTTTGGTTCGTAGTGCTCCTTGCTGGGAGCTTGATGCTACCTGAGGGGATACCTGCATACTTGGGACTGAACGTCCCCTGGCTTTGTTTCACCCGCAGTTTTATTATAGGTGTGTTTGTTTGCACAAGGCGGGCAGCCCCACAGTTAGAGTGTTCAGCTTTCAGTGACTATTTCTGCGACTGGACATAAAGTTCCCCGACCAATCAGGCAAATTCATAAAGACATTATGCAACACTCACAAACTCTTCAAAAGACCTGGACATGATGTTTGTGTCGACACAGGCTGTCACTTGCTAAATAAATGCCCTCGCAGAATAGTGAGGGCTGTTTATGGTGACACTAACTTAAAAGTGAATGACCCCTGAGAGTGAACGACTCCTGAAAATGACTCCTGGTAGTGAATGGTTCGCTGTCTTAAACTTGTAATAAAAGAAACAGATAACACAGGTTTGACACTACAGAACTTTACTTGAATTTCATCCAAGTTCATTGTCTATACAGGGTATATACAATATCTGAAATGAGGAGGAAGGGGGTGGAAAATAACTAACAAAACACTAGATACAACTGAGGTATTAGCTAAAAGCATTTACAGGTATGTTGTTTACTAGTAAATATCAATTATGATGAACGGTTAGAGATGCAGTGTCCTCTGCTTTAAAAAACATATTTTATATCACAACATGAGGTAGGAGAACAGTGTCTCATTTCATGCAAGAACAAACTTCTCATCACACTGTATTATTGGCAACATAGTATGCAATGGTCATTCACAGACACTGTGTTTCTTATTTCAGAATAGCATAGAGAAAAATAAAGTTTGAATCATTAAACAAAGCCATAAATATTGTAATCTTTCTAATATAATGTGTAAGGTGTACAAATCGATTAACATGGTGGCGCCTATCTTGAGTAACGAGTCAAACCTTATCGTGTTAGAAATCATCTCCCAGTTGTAGCCTACAGGCCCTAGTTCTCTACACTGTTAACCATGATGCTGCTTGTCAACCTAAACGCAACAAAGCACAAACGAATCCCTTCAACAGTTCAGAATCCTGCTTGTTTTGGATGAGCCCTACATATGTTCGACTCTTCTTCTTTCTATATATATATATTTTTTGTATATATATCAAGGGCACAACTCTTGGATGGCGCTACTACTTTATGCAAATGCTAGGAACTGTACACTTCAAAGTAGGCCAGAACAAATCTGTAATAGTGAGTTGGGCAAACTGCACACCAATTAAAAAATCTGTACAAAGCGTATCTAACTTGTTATAACACTGCAAGAAAGCCCAGCACACTGTTCCACCTGCTTTGAGTCATTTCTATATCAATATGGCATACAACCAGTTAGATACATCTGATTAGGTACAACCAGGTAGATGTACAGCACCCCCCTGTGTAGAAAATGCAGTTTACACAGAAAGACTTAAACATACATGAGACACCCCCGATACCTGTGTAAAAAAAAAAGAAAAAAAAAGAGAAAAATATAAAATAAATGTGTTGCCTTCTGGAGAGGTAATTATGGCAATAATAAAACAATACTGATTATCGTGTGATTGATGTCAACGCATCAAAACCATGCATTCTGTTATCACAAGGATGACCTTGACCAAGAGTGAGATCTCAATAAGTCCAAATGAAATGAGCACACAAACAACCTATGTGAGGACGCGTCTCCCTTTTAATCTGCTGCTGTGCTTCAGTCTCTGACAGGCAGACGGCACGCAAATATTCAGAGCATTTCAAAATGTGTCAGGGGTGGGAGGTCAGGGGTGGGAGGTCAGGGGTGGGAGGTCAGGGGTGGGAGGTCAGGGGTGGGAGGTCAGGGGTGGGAGGTCAGGGGTGGGAGGTCAGGGGTGGGAGGTCAGATGCTTTACAGTACACAGTAAGCTATCAAGATGAAATTCACAAAAATAAATGAAGTTAGTGGGGGTGGGGGGGGAGTACTGTTGCGAAAGTACTCCTGTTCATATTCCATTTCAGTCCTGTGGGTCAGGTAATCACAAATCCATGCATTTCACTCTCAACACCAATTTACACCCTTCAACAGGGCTAAACCAAATACACAACTCTGAATTCTTCAATAATTTTTCAAGCAAAACAAAATAAAAAATAAAAAATTTGAAAAACAAAACAAACAAAAACATTTAGGCTGTTTGGAGCCTCTGTTCTGGTCCAATTTATATAACCTTTTCAAGATTACTCATAAGAACAGCTAATATATTAATGACTACCATATATACAAAGTGAATATAAATCTTTAGTTAATACATTAAATATCGCATTATTTTTTTTTCAAGAAAAAAGTTTATATGGAGCAATAGAAGGGTGTCAATCTGTAATCTAGACTTCAGACATCAAAGTAGCGGTCTAGTTTTTCTTTTCTCCTGGTGAAAATAACAGTTACTGGCTTAACGTAGCTGCTAACCAATAGGAACTGTACTCTGCCTCGGCATTGATTGGCCTGTTATTGTCAAGGGAGCTCTTTAGAAATCTGCATTGAAAGGTTCGGAGCACAGTGGAATGTCTATCAATTTGCATTTATAGCAGATGCATAAGAAGCTTCGAAGTTAAGCTCAGGCCAATCCCGTCTCTTTTAAACAATTATTTACACATTCACTCTGGGATCCTGCTCACTGGCTAGAAAAGATTTTCTCCCTGGCAACTCCACAATGGCTGCTTTTCCTCATCCTCCTCCTCCCCCCTCTCCTCTTCCCCTTTCTCTCTCCACTGCTGTGGGTCGGCTCGCTCTCATGAGCAGCTTCAAAACAACAGCCAAGACCCCAGCTGATCTGGCACTGGAGATGTGTGTGTGTGTGTGTGTGTGTGTAGTGTGTTAAAGAGGGGAGGGAGCATGGTGGTTGTGGGAGGGAGAGGGCTGGGCTGGGGCTGGGGGTGGCGGGGGCTACAGAGATGGGGATCCTGTACTGGGCTCACCCTGGGGTAGTGGAGGCCCCAGACAACAGCAACTGCCCCCCCCCCCCATTCTGCCAGGGATAAAAGAGGCTCCCCCTGTACCCCAGTGTAAGGGCCACCCAGCCAGGGAAAGAGAGGGAGAGACAGAGAGAGAGACAGAGAGAGAGAGAGAGAGAGAGAGAGAGAGAGAGAGAGAGAGAGTCAGTGAGAAGGCGTCAGCTCTTCATCCCTCCCTCGTTTCCTCCCTCACTCCTCAGTACTGTTTGTTCAGTCAGGCAGGGTAACCCGGAGCAGGGGCCACATCTATGGACTGAACCGTACTAAACTCTTTCACCTGTGACCCACATCTTCATAACAAGATGACGCTTTACTGTGGGGGGGGGGGGGGGGGGCTCTGCTAACACTGAGGTTAGCATTAATATAAACAATGACTGGGAAAGGGCATTACTGTAGCATGGAGAACCTCTACTGGGAAACTCTTCCCTGTCTGATAACAAACGTCTGTGTACATTCGTATGTAAGCCACGCGCACCATGTTAGACTAGCCCTGCGCGTCTGCCAACCACAGGTCGCCATGAAATATCCCAGAAGGGATGGATTCTGACAGCTCGCAGCGAAACAGCGTGAGCAAATTTCAAAACGCGCCCCATTCCATTCCCAGAGGGGGAGGGGGGGGATCAGATTGATGCACGACCCTCCAGTCAGCCTTAAAGCTCAGGTCTTCAAGCGTGTGCGCGGGGGGGGTCCTGTCTCTGGCTGTCGGGGGCCTGTGTCCCCTGCTGTGGAAAGGAGGATGTTTTCCCAGTAGAGGGCATTGGTGTGTTTGTGGCTGTAATCACAGACAGGTTGTTTGGTCTAGAGCGAGGAGGAGAGGGGGAGGAGGAGAGGGGGAGGAGGAGAGGAGGAGGAGGAGGAGAGGGGGAGGAGGGGGAGGAGAGGGGGAGGAGGAGGAGGAGAGGAGGAGGGGGAGGAGAGGGGGAGGAGGAGGAGGAGAGGGGGAGGAGAGGGGGAGGAGGAGGAAGAGGAGGAGAGGAGGAGGAGAAGAGGAGAGGAGGAGGGGGAGGAGAGGGGGAGGAGGAGGAGGGGAGGAGGAGGAGGAGAGGGGGAGGAGGAGAGGGGGAGGAGGAGAGGAATGGCTCCAGCTGTGCAGACACACCCACATGAGGAAGAGGAGGAACAGAGTTGGCATTCGAAGAAAGCCAACCTCGCTCAGAATCGTTCATCTTCAACCTATCTGACATTCACCAGCATCTAATTTCATCTAACTGCAAACGCTGCACCCGCACTATGTACAATAAGGTTGTTTTTTTTACGCCTCCCATATACTTTATGTTCTTATACACATAGAACTTTTTATTTTTTTCCTCCCTCAGACGTTTCTTTGCAGAAGAAACTAAATATAAGGTGAAATGAAAATGTCCACTTAGTTTCCTGCTGTCGCTGGTCCGGAGCACGGGCTGAAAGCACGCGAGCGTGGCCTCCATTTTGTGTCCTTGGGCTCCGCTTGCCGTGCCAGGTAGTTGTAGTACGAAGTAGAGTTCAACTCAGTGGGAGTAAAGAGGCTGGGATCAGAGTCTGCAAACAGTCTGCAGGTTTACGACACATCAAGTCCAGTGTCCACGAAGAAGAGAGAAGGAGGGAGGGAGCGAGGGAACGAGGGGAGGAGAAAACCAGAGACCCAACTCTGAAGCAGCGGTTCGGTTTCAGTAAAACTATAAATAAAAAAAAACATGTACATCCCCAAAAAGACTGGAAATACTGTTTCAAGGGTCGAGGGGAAATGAGTGAGAGAAAAAAAAAAACTACAACAACACTTTGAAGGACTTTAAAGTGATGTATTAAAAAATAAACAATGACACGTTTTTCTACATTGCTAAAATATATATTTATATATATATGTATTTAAAAATTAAACCAAAAGGGAGGTATGAAGGAGAGAATATTGTAAAAAAAAAAAAAAAAATGTGGGACAACAAGCAACAGTTATGGGTGGGTGTGGGTGGGGGGTAAAGAAGTCAAGAGAGTTCTTCTTTCAGGCTCAAGCTGTTCTGTTTTTGTCTACAGTGTGTAGTCTGGAACTGGTGGGGAGGGAGGGGGGGTGATGGGGGGGGGGTGAGAAGGGCGGCGGCTGGTGGGAGATGAAAAAAAAAAGAGAAAGAAAGATTGATGGATCGAGGGGGGGGGGGGGGGGGGGGGCTACTTTTGGCTGGAGGCAGCCTCGGGAGCCTCCGAGGAGGCGGGCGTCGGGGAGAGGCCACAGGGGCCGTTGGAGGAGGACGGGGTCGGGGGAGGAGAGGGGCTGCCCCCCGCCGGGCCAGACTGGGCCATCTGCTGCCGGAGCTGGAGGATCAGACCCTCCAGCTTCCCCCGAGCCTCGCGCTCTTGTCTCAGCTCCCCCTGGAGCTCCAGCCTGTCAGCCTCCGCACGCTCCAACCTCTGACGCAGGTCCACCAGCTGGGGAGGGAGGGAGGAGGAGAGAGAGAGAGAGGGGAAGAAGGGAGGGAAAAGTGAGGTCAGGTTAGTCTGAACAGTACGCAGACATTGGCAGGCACTGGACACACACACACACAGACGCAAACACACACACAGTCCTACAGCCAGACAGTCTGAACTAGATGCCAGAAAGCCAGAGGAGGGAGACTGGGCTTTTGTATGAGAGCTGGAGGGGGAAAGGAGAGGGGGGGGGGGGGGGGGGGGGGGAGATTCCTGAGTCCAGCCCAGCGTAAGAGCTCCTCCTATCTCAAGATAAAGTCTAGTGGAAACACAAACACAGACTCAGTGTACAGGACAGACTGATCACACTGCATGTCTGACTAGTAGCACGCACGCACGCACACACACACACACACAAGTTGGGCTAGTGATTGGAAGGGTTGCGAGTCCGATTCCTGGCTGTGTCTACATGACATTGTGTCCTTGGGCAAGGCACTTCACCCTACTTGCCTCGGGGGAATATCCCTATACTTGCTGTAAATCGCTCTGGATAAGAGCATCTGCTAAATGACTAAATGTAAATGAAATAACAATCAATAACATACACATTTTACAGGTTGGTGGCATCTGTCTTCCTGTCTGTCTATCCTTCTGTCTGTCTGTCTGTCTTCCTGTCTGTCTATCCTTCTGTCTGTCTGGCTGTCTTCCTGTCTATCCTTCTGTCTTCCTGTCTGGCTGTCTTCCCGTCTGGCTGTCTTTCTGTCTGGCTGTCTTTCTGTCTTCCTGTCTGGCTGTCTTTCTGTCTTCCTGTCTGGCTGTCTTTCTGTCTGTACCTGCCCCCCAGCCTGCCCCCCTGCCTGCCCCCCTGCCTGCCCCCCAGCCCCCCTCCCAGCCTGCAGGTCCTACCTGGGCAGTGTAGTGGGCCTCCTGCAGGGTGCTGCTCCCAGCCTCACACCCGCAGCTCTGCTGCCTGAGCAGCTCCAGCCGCTCCTCCAGCTGCTGCTGCTCCTGCCTGGCCTGCTCCAGCCGCTGGCCCTGCTCCGCCTGCACGGCCTCCAGCTCGCTCTGCAGCTGGCTGCGCTCTGCGCACAGCTCCCGCAGGCGCACCGCCTCACCCCCGCGCACCGCCTCCAGCTCCTGGGGACAGAGGGACACGCCCTGGTCACACCCCCGGAGTCTCTCTCTCTCTGGGGTGTCAAAGCGCTGTCACACCCAGACTCTCCGTCTTATAGGTAGAATGCTACTCTTTACCGTTGCCAATAAAAAATACAGGGAAGAGTGAGTGTGTGTTTGTGTGTGTTTGCAGTAAAGTGTGTTTGTGTACCAGCACAAATGTGTGTGCAGTGTATAAGAGTCCAGTGTATAAGAGCATCTGCTAAAGAATGACTAAACGCAGGGAATAGTGTGTGTGTGCAGTGAATAGTGAGTGTGTGAGTGTGCAGTGAACAGTGAGTGTGTATGTGAGTGTGTGTGTGTGTGTGTGTGTGTGTGTGTGAGTGTGCAGTGAATAGTGAGTGTGTGTGAGTGTGTGTGTGCAGTGAATAGTGAGTGTGTGTGTGTGTGTGTGTGTGAGTGTGCAGTGAATAGTGAGTGTGTGTGAGTGTGTGTGTGCAGTGAATAGTGAGTGTGTATGTGAGTGTGTGTGAGTGTGTGTGTGTAGTGAATAGTGAGTGTGTATGTGAGTGTGTGTGTGTGTGTGTGTGTGCAGTGAATAGTGAGTGTGTGTGTGTGTGTGCAGTGTGTGTGTCTCACCAGCTCCAGCTGCAGCTGTCTCTGCAGGGTACAGTTGAGTTTGTGCTGCTGCCTGCTGTACATCTGCATGATCTCCACCACGATCCTGTCCTTGTCATCCTCCGCCCCCGCCTCCGCCCCCGCCTCCCTGCCCGTCACAGCCGACGCCCCCGAATGAGGAGGGGGGGGAGGGGGGGAGTGGGCGGCTTTCCTGCTGCCCAGGCTGGTCTCCATGGAAACAGCCCGCGGTTCGCATTCCTGCTCCTCCTCTCTCTCCTCGGCGGCGGCTCGCTGGGATTTGGCGTCCTCGGCTTGGGAGGAATCGGGAGGAGACGCATGGAGATCTGAGGAGGGAGGGAGGGAGGGAGAGCTTGAGAGGCGCAGGAAACAGAAATCGGTCTACTGACTGTCTGCTTGTCTGACTGTCTGTCTGTCTGCCTGTCTTGCCTGGCTGCTAATGTTGTTGTACCTGTGTCAGTGTGTGTCAGTGGGTGTTAGTTTGTGTCAGTGTTTGTCAGTGTGTGTCAGTGTGTGTCAGTGTGTGTCAGTGTGTGTTACTGTGTGTTAGTTTGTGTCAGTGTGTGTCAGTGTGTGTCTGTGTGGGTCAGTGTGTGTCTGGTGGCATCGTCAGGCTCATGTATTCATACATGTGTGACAGGAAACATGTGGAGCCTTCTAGACTCCCAAGTCTAAATGGGTGACTCAGAGTGAGAGACAGTGGGTGAGAGGGTGTGTGTGAAGAGGGGAGGGGGGGGAGTCAAAGTGAGAGAGGTGGAGGGGAACTGGGAGGAAGTGAGATGGAAAGCTGGTGAGAGGAAAACAAAGCTGAACTGGGAGGAAGTAGAAGAACGTGAGTAGAAAAACCTGTCAGGGAGCCACAGAGGGGGAGGTGTGAGGAAGGATGTGAAGATAACAGCTAGGGAGGGGGGGGGGGGGAGAGTGGGAGGGAGGGGAGAGAGATGGAGAGATAGTGAGAGTAAGAGAGATTGGGAGAGGGAGAGAGAGAGTGAGAGAGAGGGAGAGAGAGGGAGGGAAAGAGAGAGGAGGAGGGCGAGAGAAAGAGCGGGAGGGTGAGAGAAGGAATGGGAGGAATGAGAGCGATTTGGAGGCTGTGATGAAGGAGAGGAAGCGAGAGGAGGGAGGGAGGGAGACAGCAGTGTGTGTGTGTGCAGGTGTGTGTGTGTACTGACCCAGAGCAGGCTCCCCAGCAGCAGCAGGCAGGCCTGTCCTGCTGTAGTGTCTCAGCAGAGCTCCCAGCACTGCAGGGCTGACCTCGCCCTCTCTCCTCAGGGACACGTTAGGAGCCACCACCTTGTCGTAGGTGTACAGGTAGTAACTGGAAAACACACGCAGGACACACGCGGTTACACAGGTACACACACAGGTACACACACAGGTACACACACAGGTACACACACAGGTACACACACAGGTCCACACACATACACATATAAATACATATACACACCCACCCACCCTCCCTCCCTCCCTCCCTCCCTCCCTCCCTCCCTCCCTCCCTCCCCTCGCTTCCTCTCCTTCATCACAGCCTCCAGTTCTCTCTCCTGTTCAGGGGGGTAGGGTCACCAGGACAGGCTGCTCTGCCCTGCTCCCCCCCCCCCCCCCACAGCAGACACGTCTGATCACTACCTGAAGTCCCTCTTCTAATCCTGCTTCACCCAGCGGTCTGGACCAGCCTCCCTCCCTCCCTCCCTCCCAGGCTGCCACCAGGCTAAACACACGTTAATTCCAGCCTTAATCTGGGCCAGATTATCGGGGGGGGGGGGGGATGTCTCCAGTCACTTACTGTTGGATGGATTCACAGTCTAGGACTGTGGTGTCAAACTAGTGCCATCGAGGGCCAAGAGGGAGGCGGGGTTTTCACTTCAACCAATCACTGCCCCCAGCTGATGTCACCAAGTAGAGAAACTCATTAGTGACATCATCTGATCGCTAGTTGATTGGTCGACACCCTCTTGACCCTCGATGGCACCGGTTTGACCCCGCTGATCTAGGGGATTTATCGGAGCCCTGTGGAGAGGTGCAGCGTGGGTAACGTAGTACCTGGGATGCACCAGAGGAGCGTGGCCGGACTCCTCCTTGATGTCGGAGAACAGGCGGTTGAAGACCAGCGACGGCGGACCGTTACCCTGGAGACAGGAAGGAGAAACAGAGCCAGAGAGAGTGAGCGCTCCAATATGGCTGCCAGCCCTGGGAAAGCAGGAGCAGATGGAGTTAGTATGGGCAGCTTCAGGGAGCTGGAGCCGGTTTGTAACAGCCTCAACAGAACACAGATCTCTCATGATGACCGCCGCAACACACAGACCTGGGGGGGGGGCCTGTCCTGGTTTGTGCGTGTGGAGAGTGAAAGATGAGGAGAGGCGATCGTTGTCTCTGTGTGTGTGTGTGGATTTACTTGCATGGCTGTGTGTGTGTGTGTGTTGGGGTGGGAGGAGAGGTATTGATAGCAGGGGAGGGGTGAAGGTTGACACAGATGGGGAAGGGGGGAGGGGCTGAATGGTTGTTTGAGAAGGGGGAGGGAGGGTGAAGTGTGCCTTTTGAATGGAGGTGTGTGTGTGTGTGGGGGGGGGGGGGTGACCTGGGAGTCTGACCCCCCTGTGTAGCCGGCTGGAGAGAAGGACACCGAGGGTGGGGGTGGGGCTGACCTTTCTTCCGGGGTCGGCGTCGAGCTGCTTGGCGCCGGGGGAGCACAGCTCTGCGGGAGATCTCCTCACCTCGTCCACGGCCTTCTGGAACACACACACACACATCAGAGTGAGGACCACAGCTCATCATCTGTACAGCAGACAGCTTGGACATCAGATAAGATCATCTTCAGGTACAGTACAGCCCTCTATAACAATATGACATGTGATTCCCCGGAGTGTGTCTGCCCTGCCTGAACCCTCCAGCATGGCCACACCAGCCAGAGGAACTACACTGACCAGAACACACTGGGGCACCACAATGAGCCTTCAGAGAGGAAGACGCTGAACTACTTCCTGTTCCACCAGGAAGGGGAACTGTGTCCTACAGGAACACAGAGAGAGGGAGAGGAGCAGCATCGACACCAAGCAAGCAGAGGAACACAGAGAGTGTGTGTGACTGGGTGTGTGTGACGTGTGTGACTGTGTGTATGTGACTGGGTGTGTGTGACTGGGTGTGTGTGACTGGGTGTGTGTGACTGGGTGTGTGTGACCTGTGTGACTGTGTGTGACTGGGTGTGTGTGACTGGGTGTGTGTGACTGGGTGTATGTGACTGTGTGTATGTGACTGGGTGTGTGTGACTGGTTGTGTGTGACTGGGTGTGTGTGACTGGGTGTGTTCGGTGCTACATGAAGCACAGCTGGAAGTAGTATTTCATTTAATACAGAGACCTGGTTGTGAGACACACACACACGTCAATCTGTTTGGTAAATAGAGCTGGCACGGCTGCCTGTGGGAGCATGCGTGTAGGCTGTGTGTGTGTGTGTGGATTGCATGTGTGTAGATTGTGTGTGTTGGGGGGGGGCATGTGTGTAGGCTGTGTGTGTGGGGGGGTGCATGTGTGTAGATTGTGTGTGTGTGTGTGTGGGGGGGGGGGGGGGGGTGCATGTGTGTACATTGTGTGTGTGTGTGTGTGTGTGTGTTCCTCTGAGCTAATCCAGGCCACAGTCAGCAAGAGGACATGAGCTGATGGCCTGATGCTTATCTCTAACAGACAAGCCTGACAACACTGACTGCCTACTGTCCCAGTGAGCTGACACACACACACACACACACACACACACACACACCACACACACACACACACACACACACACACACCACACACACAAACACACCTGATCAACTGGTTGCCCAGGCACCAAGGAAACTAGACTTTCCTGCATGGAAGGGGGGAGGGAGAGGAGGGGGAGAAGAAGGACAGGAAGAAGGAAGACAGGAGAAGGCGGCGCTGAAGAGAAACAAAGATGGCCGTCTAAACCAGCAGAGGAGGAGACGCAGTGAGCACCATATTGTGCGTGTTACTGACACACACACACTCCCTCTAACGTTCAGCCACAGACCCAGACCCACCGTACACACACACACACAGCACAGTTACACTGAAGAGAAGACAACAGGCGCTCTGGTCTCTTTCTTCCTATTTACCCCTTAAGGAGTCATCCTGGGAGGCACCAGGGACAAGCTGATTACACTGCTGTACATCTCCATTCACTCTGCTGCTCGTCTGTGTGTGTGTGTGTGTGTAGTGCATAGTGTAACTACCATTGTAGTATCTATAATGATATGGATGGCTGCCTATGCCTGGTATGTAAATATGTATGAAGGCTGTAAACGGGAGGCTGTTCCATATTAGCCCGGACTCCTGGTTAACGGCCATGTGGAGGCAGGGGGTGTGTCTGCCCGTGTGTAGGAGGCAGAGGGTTTACGTGTGTGAGGTGGGGGGTTGTTTTCTCAGAGAGCACTGCAGAGGGGGGGGGGGGGATGACAATAAGCCCACTGCAGTGGTGAGAAAGCCTTGCAGATCTCTCTGACTGTCAGACTGTGTGTGTGTGTCATCGCAGGCCAAACCAACATTAGCAGCAGGTCAGAGAGAGACCTCGCATCCTCTTGACCTCTGCAGAGACACAACCACTGACAGTGACAGCGCCCCCCCCTCCCCCCCACACACACACCAGCTCATTAATCCTGGTGTGTCCATAATGGGTGTGTGTGTGTTTTTAAAGCATCGCCTGGTGTGTCTCTCCCCGTCTGTCTGTTCTTTATCCACTCTTTCTTCTACCTCATTATGCCGACATCCCCCTCTCCATATCTCCGAGCCTCCCTCCCTCCCTCCCTCCCTCCCTCCCTCCCTCCCTCCCTCCCTCCCTCCCTCCCTCCGTCCATGCCCCCCTGTCCTCCCCCTCCCCAACACCTGCCATGCTCAGCTCTGTTCTGATGTACAGTAATGAAGCACCTCTCTTATCCAGGGTGTCTGCTGTGACACCCGCGCACACACTCTGAGGGGGGGAGGGCAGGGGGAGGGCAGGAGGGGGGCAGGAGAAGGGTGGGGGGGGGGGGCAGGAGGGGGGGTAGGAGGGGGGCAGGAGGGCGGCAGGAGGGGGGCAGGAGGGGGGGCAGGAGGGGGGCAGGAGGGGGGCAGGAGGGGGGCAGGAGGGGGGGCAGGAGGGGGGCAGGAGGGGGGCAGGAGGGGGGCAGGAGGGGGGGCAGGAGGGGGGCAGGAGGGGGGCAGGAGGGGGGCAGGAGGGGGTTACAGTGCTGCATTCCTGCATGCTCCAGCTCCACACTCAGGGTCCCCCCTGCTCTGTGTGGATCCAGGCTATGTGACAGTGTGGATTAGCATTCCAGGCAGCCACTCCGGCCCGCTACACACTGCTCCAATCTAGCAGCAGCCTGCTGCAGGACACGAGACACACACACACACACAAGCTCGCCTGCACACACACACAGACTCGCCTGCACACACACACACACACAAGCTCGCCTGCACACACACACAGGCTCGCCTGCACACACACGAAAGCCTGCGCTCACGCACTCCATCTCAATGGATGTAAACACACACTGCTGGATGTAAACACACACACACACACACACACACACACTGATGCTGCGCATGGACACATCTGGACGCAGCTGCATCCCATAGGAGCAGCATGTGACACACACACACACACACACACACACAGTGTGGTCCCACAGCATGTGGGGGACGGGACACGCAGTCTAAGACCAGGTGGAAATAGTGCCCACACACACACATACACACACACACACACACAGTGTGTGTGTATGTGTGTGTGTGGGCACTATTTCCACCTGGTCTTAGACTGCGTGTCCCGTCCCCCACATGCTGTGGGACCACACACACACACGCACACACACACACACACTTTGGTGTGTTTAAAGGGAGGCAGTAATACATTTCCTGTGCCTGGTCTGCCGGAAATGAACAGAAGAAATCAAAACACATTTAACATGTAGTCATTTAGCAGACGCTCTTATACAGAGCGAATCACAGCAAGTACAGGGACTTTCCCCCTGAGGCAAGTAGGGTGAAGTGCCTTGCCCAAGGACAATACATCATGTTGGCACAGCCGGGGTTCGAACCAGGTACCGTCTGATTACCAGCTGGACTCCCTTGCACGCACAGCTACACAGGGTGGGGAAAGGGAGAGAGAGAAAGAGAGAGAGGGGAGAAAGAGACAGAGATTTGGGGGGGGGGGGTAAAGGGGGGGGTAAAGGGGGCACACAAAGCCATGCCTGTGCCCCCTGCCGTCCCCCCCTCCCCCATTCCGCTCCGCTGGCTCCTACCCTGAGCAGTGGCCCCTCTGAAGCTTTCATGTCGGGGGGGTGGGGGGTGAGTGGAGGGATGCGGAGAGATTGGGGGGGGGGAGGGGGGGTAAGAGAGAAAAGTACAACAGCCTTTATTTAGGTGCTTTTTCATTCTTCTCCGACTGGGGTAACGAGAGCAAGACGCACGCAAAGCCACACAGGCGTACAAAGGCTGGGCCACACACACACGAACACACACACGAACACACACACACGCGCACACACACGCCTTCTCCGTTTCCAACCACATCCTGTTTCAGACCAGACAGTCTGTCTGTGTCAAACAGCAGACTAGCAGGCCCTCCTGGTTCAGAGCCCAGAGTCAGCTCAGGTTACCGTGACGCTCCTGTTCAGTCTGACCATTAGGAGCTGGCTGGCTGTTAATGTTCAGCCTGTTCTCCAAGGCTGGACGTCTGCTGATGTCTAGACACAACATGTCACTTGTTTCTTCAGAAGAGAGCAGGAACACACACTGTGGCAGCCTCACATGCCCAACCCCACTACAAGGAGAGAGACACACACACACACTCACTCACTCACTCACTCACTCACTCACTCACACACTTGAGGCCTTTGTACAGGACTATATAATGGGTTAGGTATTTATCAATAAACCACAAGCAGTCCTTATTTGTCTATAGTGAATGAGAAACAGAGTCACAAGCAGGCAGCTGACACAGGATGACTCTGCAGACAGACAGACAGGCAGCCAGACAGGCAGCCAGCCAGCCAGCCAGACAGACACAGACAGAGGCTCAGATGGCCACAGCCCATGTGACTGTCTGGAAGCTGCGGCACTCACACACACACACACACTCACAAACACACACTCACAAGCACACACACGTTACTGCATCACATTACAGACAGAACCTGATAAACATCCAACACAGCACAGTCACGCCATATTCATTGTCTCGCAAAGGACACACACACAGACACACACACACACACACACAGACACTCGCACACACACACACACACGTCCACACCCAGACAGACAGATAAGAACAGGTTCATTCCTGACCAGCTTTGGTGGGGGCCTGGGGCAAATGTTTTGGCCCAAATGGGCACCATGTCTAGACAGCTGTCATAGGGAGCAGGCAGAGCTCTCACACACACACACACACACACCTACACACGCACACACCTACACACGCACACACCTACACACGCACACACCTACACACGCACCCACCCACACCCCAGTCTTTCTTCCGCTCCCTGCCAGGCTCTGTTGGTTCAGCCTGTCTGGTCTGCCATGCCTGTCTCCTGGACTCAGAACAGACCCCACCCTGGCTCCAGCTCCAGCTCCAGACAGGAAGACAGTACTGACACCAGCTACACACAGGAAGTCAGTACGGACACCAGCTACAGACAGGAAGTCAGTACTGACACCAGCTACATACAGGAAGACAGTACGGACACCAGCTACAGACAGGAAGTCAGTACGGACACCAGCTACAGACAGGAAGTCAGTACTGACACCAGCTACATACAGGAAGACAGTACTGACACCAGCTACAGACAGGAAGACAGTACTGACACCAGCTACAGACAGGAAGTCAGTACTGACACCAGCTACAGACAGGAAGTCAGTACTGACACCAGCTACACACAGGAAGACAGTACTGACACCAGCTACAGACAGGAAGTCAGTACTGACACCAGCTACACACAGGAAGACAGTACTGACACCAGCTCCAGACAGGAAGACAGTACTGACACCAGCTACACACAGGAAGACAGTACTGACACCAGCTCCAGACAGGAAGTCAGTACGGCCACCAGCTACAGACAGGAAGACAGTACTGACACCAGCTACAGACAGGAAGTCAGTACTGACACCAGCTACAGACAGGAAAACAGTACTGACACCAGCTACAGACAGGAAGTCAGTACTGACACCAGCTACAGACAGGAAGACAGTACTGACACCAGCTCCAGACAGGAAGACAGTACTGACACCAGCTACACACAAGAAGACAGTACTGACACCAGCTCCAGACAGGAAGTCAGTACTGACACCAGCTACGCACAGGAAGACAGTACTGACACCAGCTACAGACAGGAAGACAGTACTGACACCAGCTACACACAGGAAGACAGTACTGACACCAGCTCCAGACAGGAAGTCAGTACGGACACCAGCTACAGACAGGAAGACAGTACTGACACCAGCTCCAGACAGGAAGACAGTACTGACACCAGCTACAGACAGGAAGACAGTACGGACACCAGCTCCAGACAGGAAGACAGTACTGACACCAGCTACAGACAGGAAGACAGTACTGACACCAGCTCCAGACAGGAAGACAGTACTGACACCAGCTCCAGACAGGAAGACAGTACTGACACCAGCTCCAGACAGGAAGACAGTACTGACACCAGCTCCAGACAGGAAGACAGTACTGACACCAGCTCCAGACAGGAAGACAGTACTGACACCAGCTACAGACAGGAAGACAGTACTGACACCAGCTCCAGACAGGAAGACAGTACTGACACCAGCTACAGACAGGAAGACAGTACGGACACCAGCTACAGACAGGAAGACAGTACTGACACCAGCTACAGACAGGAAGTCAGTACTGACACCAGCTACAGACAGGAAAACAGTACTGACACCAGCTACAGACAGGAAGTCAGTACTGACACCAGCTACAGACAGGAAGACAGTACTGACACCAGCTCCAGACAGGAAGACAGTACTGACACCAGCTACACACAAGAAGACAGTACTGACACCAGCTCCAGACAGGAAGTCAGTACTGACACCAGCTACGCACAGGAAGACAGTACTGACACCAGCTACAGACAGGAAGACAGTACTGACACCAGCTACACACAGGAAGACAGTACTGACACCAGCTCCAGACAGGAAGTCAGTACGGACACCAGCTACAGACAGGAAGACAGTACTGACACCAGCTCCAGACAGGAAGACAGTACTGACACCAGCTACAGACAGGAAGACAGTACGGACACCAGCTCCAGACAGGAAGACAGTACTGACACCAGCTACAGACAGGAAGACAGTACTGACACCAGCTCCAGACAGGAAGACAGTACTGACACCAGCTCCAGACAGGAAGACAGTACTGACACCAGCTCCAGACAGGAAGACAGTACTGACACCAGCTCCAGACAGGAAGACAGTACTGACACCAGCTACAGACAGGAAGACAGTACTGACACCAGCTCCAGACAGGAAGACAGTACTGACACCAGCTCCAGACAGGAAGACAGTACTGACACCAGCTACAGACAGGAAGACAGTACTGACACCAGCTCCAGACAGGAAGACAGTACTGACACCAGCTCCAACCTGACACTAGCTCCAGCTCCAGCCTGACACCAGCTCCAGCCTGACACTAGCTCCAGCTCCAGCCTGACACCAGCTCCAGCCTGACACTAGCTCCAGCTCCAGCCTGACACCAGCTCCAGCCTGACACCAGCTCCAGCCTGACACCAGCTCCAGCCTGACACTAGCTCCAGCTCCAGCCTGACGCTAGCTCCAGCTCCAGCCTGACACTAGCTCCAGCCTGACACTAGCTCCAGCCTGACACTAGCTCCAGACTGACACTAGCTCCAGCCTGACGCTAGCTCCAGCTCCAGACTGACACCAGCTCCAGCCTGACACTAGCTCCAACCTGACACTAGCTCCAGCTCCAGCCTGACACTAGCTCCAGCTCCAGCCTGACACTAGCTCCAGCCTGACACTAGCTCCAGCCTGACACCAGCTCCAGCCTGACACTAGCTCCAGCTCCAGCCTGACACCAGCTCCAGCCTGACACCAGCTCCAGCCTGACACTAGCTCCAGCCTGACACTAGCTCCAGCCTGACACCAGCTCCAGCCTGACACCAGCTCCAGCCTGACACCAGCTCCAGCCTGACACTAGCTCCAGCCTGACACTAGCTCCAGCCTGACACCAGCTCCAGCCTGACACCAGCTCCAGCCTGACACTAGCTCCAGACTGACACCAGCTCCAGCCTGACACTAGCTCCAACCTGACACTAGCTCCAGCTCCAGCCTGACACCAGCTCCAGCCTGACACTAGCTCCAGCTCCAGCCTGACACCAGCTCCAGCCTGACACTAGCTCCAGCTCCAGCCTGACACCAGCTCCAGCCTGACACCAGCTCCAGCCTGACACCAGCTCCTGCCTGACACTAGCTCCAGCTCCAGCCTGACGCTAGCTCCAGCTCCAGCCTGACACTAGCTCCAGCCTGACACTAGCTCCAGCCTGACACTAGCTCCAGACTGACACTAGCTCCAGCCTGACGCTAGCTCCAGCTCCAGCCTGACACCAGCTCCAGCCTGACACTAGCTCCAGCTCCAGCCTGACACCAGCTCCAGCCTGACACTAGCTCCAGCTCCAGCCTGACACCAGCTCCAGCCTGACACTAGCTCCAGCTCCAGCCTGACGCTAGCTCCAGCCTGACACTAGCTCCAGCCTGACACTAGCTCCAGCCTGACACCAGCTCCAGCCTGACACTAGCTCCAACCTGACACTAGCTCCAGCTCCAGCCTGACACCAGCTCCAGCCTGACACTAGCTCCAGCTCCAGCCTGACACCAGCTCCAGCCTGACACTAGCTCCAGCTCCAGCCTGACACTAGCTCCAGCCTGACACCAGCTCCAGCCTGACACTAGCTCCAGCTCCAGCCTGACACCAGCTCCAGCCTGACACTAGCTCCAGCTCCAGCCTGACACCAGCTCCAGCCTGACATGGTAGCTGCTCTGTTGATGGGAAAACACTGTTTCCTCACTCCCCACTGTCTGCTGGGGGCCACAGAACCTCCTCAGCTCTCCCATACCAGCCAGACTGTTTACTCCTCCCCTCTTGGAGAACCAAAGTTCAACAACAGCTTCTTACTTGTGGCTGTTATACCTGAAATTTAATTGTAGTGTTCAGTCAGGCCATAAAACTTTAAAATGTTCTAACATGTTAGACTTTTAGGGCTGAGAGGAAATCTCACTCTTACTGGAATTTCCAGTAATTTATCACACTTTGGAATTTCCCAAAAAGATCCCCCCCCCCCCCACCTTGGCGCCCCACCGCGCCCCACACACACTTTCAGACTTTTTCGTTTCAGTTTCATTCTGGCTAAATCCTGAAACAAGACATATAAGTCTGTCACTATCACTGCAGCCTCTCACACGATCCGCTCTGGAGAGCTCAGCCTACCTGTCCGGACTTGTTCGTCAATATTCTTTGCAGGTAAGATGACGGTATTAGGTCCGTTTGTTTTACACTAGTTTGTTAAGAATTGCAATGCGAATAATTAGGCTTAAAGCAAGTGCTTTTCGGTTCAAGATGAAGTGAGAGAGACAGAAGCAGAAACGCATACCGTTGCGGTGACATGGATGACAAATGATGAATCGTGTTATTATAAGGCAGATTAGGCAAATTTATCGGCACATGTTAACAATACCTTGATCCTCCCGCTATAGTCCCTCATCTTGAGTCATCCACTCAGCCATGACGCTTAGAAGAGTGGTGCCAAATAGTTTTTTATTTTTATCGGTGAGAATAATTTGGGAGAAGCACAGTAACTGTTTTTTTTTCAATAGACCTACTGTGCTAATCTAATGTATTGTAAAATAAAACGTGTTGTTTATACTTGTTGAAACGAAAACAGAGAAAGTGTCGCTCAATAACATACAGCAGGAGTTTCAGGGTACAATTTGCTGACTGTGTTCATGTTCTAACTTGTTCTTGGTATTCTTTACAGATAAATGTGTTGACCCGGGAGTCGCCTTCATAAAAGTTAATCAATTACATGAACAGAGTTCACTTCCTTAGTGGAAAACCACTCCTCTCCGTATACTTCTTCATATTTTTGTAGATCATACACTTTAAATCTGAATATAGACCAACTACCCTGTGGATTGGAACCATGGCTTCCAAAGTGGCAGTGGCGCTCGTAATGCTCTACCTCTCAGGTTTTACCAGGGGTATTCGACTTGAAGGAAATGGGTACACAGATATTCTAATAGCTATCAACCCTGCTGTGACTGAAGATCCTTTGCTCCTTGAACGAATCAAGGTAAGATGGAAATGATTATTCTACAAGGTCAACTTTACGAAATGCATTCATTTTATCCTGAATCTACATTAAGTGTAAGGCCGGGGGCCTCATGTACAAAGGTTGCGTACGCACAAAAACGTGGCGTACGTCCTTTCCCACGCTCACGTTCAGATGTATCAAACGTGAAATGACCGTGGAAATGTGCGGTGCCCCACACCAACTTCATAGCTGTCGTACGCACGTTTCTACAGCTATTGTTCCTTTGGCGACACTTAGAGGTGATGCTGGGAAACTGTTAATAATGTGAAAACAGTCATCAGAGTGATGTGCACATCAGAGACACCGTCATGAACAATTTACACACCCAGGCGTTTGTAATCGTATAGGTGAATATAAAAGCATGCGCAAAGTGATGAAGAAAATGGTTTTAACAATGGCAGCGTTAGCGTTGTTTAAGGACCTTGCAAATGGTGCAATCCGACGTGAGCAAGCTTTTAGGGAACGCGAGGATTTACTTGCAAACAATAACGGGCTCATAAGTAAAACAGCGAAATGCACATTTGGGCAAGTGCGCATTCATTTGTTTTTATTTTATTTTATTGAAATTAGAGCTGCAAAGCTTTCTATCAAGCCACTGATTGACTCTTGACTCTAACCCTACCCCCCCCCCCCACCCCCCGTGATGAAACTAAAATAAAATGCCAAATCGGACCGGACATACAGGCAGAGATGATAACTGTGTAGAAAACTAATGAAAACTCATCACAAGCATAAACAGCGCCGATGCAGTGCGCATTTCACATTAAACACGGTGTAGCTAGCAAGCAGAAATTAATAAAACGTCTTCACACAAAACGGCATGATTAAGGGTGCCTGGCAGCGCCCCTCCAACCGATGGCGCTCTAGGCGACCGCCTATGTCGCCTATGCCAAGAGTCGGCCCTGATCTCATAAAAAGCATGCGCAATGTGAGACACAAGAGGGAAATCTCAGGTCCAGGGCCTATTTACATTAATTTGCATATTTAAATGGGGGCGTGGACAGGGAGGAGTTCGGCACCTCTGCATGTGCGCTCAATTCCACGGTGATTGTGATGTACAAAAGAAACGTGCTTGGATCCATGCCTAAGTACACTTTGATACATCTGAATTTATTTGTGCGTACAACAGTTTCTGGGTTTTGGCTTACGTCAAGTTTCAGTAGGAAATCCACGCAAGTCTTTGTACATGAGGCCCCGGGTGTCACCCTACCCTCTCCTCTCACAAGCTACAATATGGAGTTGCTGGCTGGAGTCTCTGTCTACACCTGGCATGGTGGATGACCTAGTCTACACCATTTGATGGGTCTCACCTTATTGTGTAACTTACTGTTGCATTGCTATTCATATGTTGATAAGGTGACAATAAGAAAGTGTGTTCTGATTGGTTGTTCAGGGAAAGGAATTGTGACGCAATGTTCTATGAGGGAGCAGCTCTTTATTGACCCACTCACCTCTCTCTCTCTCTGCAATATTATTAAAAAAATGATATTACAAATGAATAAAATCCAATGATGAGGGTGTGTGTGTGTGTGTGTGTGGGGGGGGGGGGGTCCTGAGAGCATTGAAAGAGCTCTGGGGTGTGTGTCTGCGTCTGTGTGTGTGTGTGGGGGGGGGGGGTCCTGAGAGCATTGAAAGAGCTCTGGGGTGTGTGTCTGTGTGTGTGTGTGTGTGTGGTGTGTGTCTGTGCTTTGAAGGAGCCCCTCCCCGGAGTGCCACAGCCATGCAGGTGGGAATACAGGAGACAAACATGACACCACCGAGAGGCTGGGAAAGAACAAGGGGTGTCACTTGTTTTGACAGTCACTGTAGTGGGTGGGGGGGGGGGAATGAGGCTGGAAAGCCAGCGTTGCACGCAGGTAATACGCCCATTACTATAATCTGAGTCATTTGACTCTACATACTTTCATGTAGCATGTGGGCTGAAGGCTAAGAACAAGCTAGCAGGCCTAAGTGTGGCGGTGCAGGAGGCCATTAAAAACACAGGCCACTGGTTAAAAACACTCCCAACATCCCATCAGAAGCTGTCTGGCTGAGCGCTGTCCTGCTGAGCGCTCTGCTGAGCCTTCCTGCTGCTCTGTCCTGACGAGCTGTTGCTGAGACCAGGCCCCCCCCCTCCCGGAACAAGGACACAGCTGATATCCTCAGTTTGAACGTCTGCCTGCCGAGTGTGTGAGTACAGACGTGTGTGTGGTGGAGGGAAAGCAACTATGAAAGCAGCAAGAGAGTGTGTGTGTGTGTGTGTGCGTGTGGTGTGGCGTTCCTATGGAAAGCGCCGGCTCTCCATTTATATCTCCATTAATCACCGTTCCCACCAGGCAACAGCACAGAACCTTTCAAACGCAAACACGCTCGCTCTCTCTCTCTCTCACACACACACACACACACACACACACACACACACACACACATACATCCTTTACAGTAGGCCCTCTTCTGCCCCCCTTTTGTCGTCATAGATCTCGGTCTCCAATCAGGGAGAGATGAGTCTCTCGGACACAGATCACTTACCTCAAGACACAGCCACATAATATCTACACCAGCTCCATCAGAGCAGCCCTGACTAGCAACACCTGTTTTGTCCTGTCAGAACTATCCCATAATCCTCTCCCGTCTCTGCGGCTGGCTGCATGGCAGGCTGGCTTGAATCTCCTCTCCTTACTCCACTCCCCCCCCCTCTCTCCTCTCTCTCTCCTCCCCTCCCCCTCTCTCCCTCCCCTCCCCCCTCCTCTCTCTCCCCACCCCCTCCTCTCTCTCCCCCCCCTCCTCTCCCCCTCCTCCCCCCCCCTCCTCTACCCCCCCTCCTCTCGCTCCTCCCTCCCCCCTCCCCCTCTTCTCTCTCCTCACCCCCCCCCCCTCCCCCTCTCATTTCCCTAAGAGCAAACTGTGGTTTCGGCTCTCGGCTGTGGGGGGGGGGGGGGGGTCCAGCAGAGCAGACATGCAAACAGGCCCGTCAGTCAGGGCTGTTCCAGTCTGCAGTGGGCTTGGTTAGCTTGTCAGGCTGTTTAGTCTCAGCGTGTGCCTGTGGCGTACGTGGCAGTCGCTGGCTGCCGTCTCTGGGCGGGGCCTATCGCTACGGTGACGGGTGGCCAAGGTCGCGGTGTTGACCCTGCGGCCAGGCAGCGTCTCTTAACTGCGACAAGGAAGAAGCAGGTCGGCATGGCAACGCAGCAGAGACGAGAGGAAACACGGGTTGAAATTACTGCATTAGAAATGCTAGAAATGTATCAAATGTAATTAAGAGACTTTACAGCCGTACCGGTGTTCTAAACTATGACTGCTTGATCAGGGTCCAGGTTCACGTGCAGAGCGAGTGAATCAATATAAAACGACCTTTGACTTGGAGCAGTAAAGGCTTTACTACTAAACTTGACCTGACCTGAGACATACCAGTGAGGCCCCTCCAGACAGTGCTAAGCCCCTCCCACCCAGCAGGGCCCTTCCCACCAAGCAGGGCCCCTCCCACCCAGCAGGGCCCTTCCCACCCAGCAGGGCCCCTCCCACCCAGCAGGGCCCTTCCCACCCAGCAGGGCCCCTCCCACCCAGCAGGGCCCCTTGGGCCCCTCCATAACAGCCTGGCGCACAAGCCAGGACTGTAAAGAGGATCACGCCTCTCTGCAGGAACCACTAGGAAGTCTTCTTTAAGCTTCCTTTGTACATTACATGTTGAACTAGATCCATGCCTGAAGCTGTTTGTTGTTGCTGTTTGTAGATTTATTTTCTGGTTTCGTTGATAATTGTTTGCGTTTGATGGTTTGGCAACAAACAGACAACAAAAGAAACTTCCATGACAAATAGAGGACAAAAGTTTGCAGGCGCGTGATTGGCCAAGCAGGAGGGCTGATCCTGACCCCATGTTTCGTTCAGTCGAGGTCTTGTGAGGTACATTTTTCACTCTGAGAGAGAGGGGGGGTGAGGGAACAGGAGAGAGAGAGAGAGAGAGAGAGAGAGAGAGAGAGAGAGAGGGGAAAAGGGAGGAAAGAAAGGGTGAAGAGAGAAAGAGAGAAACAGCGAGAGCCAAGGTCTGGTCAAACACAACAAGCAGCATTTGCGTGCAGAAGCCTGTCTAGAGTGGAGAGCAGAGCAGCAAGAGGGAGAGAGAGGGGGGGAGGGAGAGAGAGAGAGAGAGAGAGAAGCTGACCGTGACTACAGCAGGAGCCAGCTGTCCTAAGCCGAACCGTCCCCTCCCCCTCCCCTTCCCCCTGGGGGCCCTGTGTTCCTGACCGCAGTTCAGTCTGTCTGTCTGTCTGTCTGTCTGGGTGTCTGTGTGTCTGGCTCGGCTGGCTGACTGGCTGGCTGGCAGTTTGAGTAATGAGAGGGGAGTGAAGGCAGCGGGGGGGGGAGGAGCACATGTCTGAGCACAGACGGGCCTTTACGTAACACGCTCCGCCTCCCTGTCGTCTGACTGGAGCCCTGTGACCGAGCCTGTCCTCTCTTCCTCCAGCCCTCTCTTCCTCTGCCTCTCTCCCCCTACCCCTTCCCCCTGACTGGAGCCCTGTGACTGAGCTGGTCCTCTCTCTCTCTCCTTCTCTCCCCCCCCCCCCCCCCTTCTCCCTCTGACTGTTGCCCTGTGACTCTGCTGATGTCACAGCAGCGACTGGCCACATCCATCAGACTGCAGACCAGATCGATACCCCCTCCCCGCTCCCGCCTCCCTCCAGTCCGCCTCCCAGACACACACAAGTGGTCTTCTGCTTACGTAACCATCGACTTATCGGGTCATTTGGCGTCTTATTTTGTTACTGTCCCCTAATTGAGGCCCAGGTTGTATTGACGGTTTAAAAACACACGTGGGCCCCGGAGGTGCTGGGCCTTGTTTGGATTGGTTTGAGGGCAGCCTGAGATAGTGTGAGATGATACGATTGGTGGGTGTTAGATGCGTGCGATGAAGGCGGAGACGTAAGTGGAAGTGAAACAGACAGAGAGGAGGAGACGGAAGAGGAGATGACAGATAGAGAGAGGATGTCGATAGCTGGACAGAGATAACATCATGAAGAATTACAGAACAGAAATACTGAACAAGACGGCAAGACGATATGAAAGACAGACAGGCAGACAGGCAGACAGACAGACAGACAGACAGACAGACAGGCAGACAGACAGGCAGGCAGGCAGGCAGGCAGGCAGGCCGGCAGGCAGACAGAGGAAGACGGTGAGACCGAGTGCCACAGCTGCAGCGCTGTTTATGAAGTCACTGGTTTCCATGGTTTCCACATAGCTAAGAAGAGGAACCCGCAGAGGCCAGATGTCTGTCTGTCTGTCTGTACCGCAGCCTGGGGGTGTGGAGAGACAGACAGACAGACAGGAAGACAGACAGACTGCTCTGTCTGCTCTGACACCAGTCAGTATTTAGATGAGAACCACACAGACAGATCTCCATTGGGCAACGCAGCTCAGGTCTTATAATCAGTTAACAACTTGTGATAATCATGGCTTCTTCGAAGACTCAGACCAATTAAATGGCAGATCTGAATACGCCCTTGACCCATTTGCTTTTCTATTGACAGGGTTATTATTTACTGTTCAGAAGGATTTGGGAACAGATAGAAACATGTGAAACGGGACGTTTTGTTCTCGAAAGCGAACACTACTTCGCCAAACAGCCCAACCCCCAGTGTGGGAAGTCTCTGCTTCGTGCAATCAGGTGGGAGAAGTCATCGTCCCAAGGATGACGCCACGCTATCAGTCTGAGAGGGAAGTGCAGACGCTCGTCATCCCTTCAGGGCCGGATGAAGTCATTGTTTCATCTGTCGCCGGACCTATTCCTGAAAGGAGCCTTGGTCACTAGCGGAGACCTGGGCTGCTATTTCCTTGTGAGGGCTGCGTACGGCGAGGTACAAGGTCTCTACGGTCTGCTGCTGGGGGACAAAAGAGCCACTTAAGAGACCAGGGGCTTTCAACTGGCCCTCTCAGACCGAACACTCCCAACAGGAAATAGGTCCGGTCTGGGGAGCTGGCTGGGGAAGGGGAGGGGAGGGAGGGAGGGTCGTCCAGAGGACTCCACGCCCCAACATCCATAGCTACCCCTCTCTGGGAAACCTTGAACTGGGTTTCAATGTGCACATTGACACAGTGTACATGTGTGTGTGTGTACACAGGGGCTGGTGCTGCAGGTATGGGGGGGTCTGGAGGGTTAAAATAACATGCCGGGCGGTCCGCCTCTCTCCTAAGGCATGCTCTCTCCCAGGCAGACTTCCCCCTTCTCCCCTGCTGGCCTTTCACTAACATCCACATGGATGTGGAAAGTATGAGTCACTCTCACTGGGCCGTGCCGGGCGGCCAGGCCCAATCTGGAGGATGTTCAGGGTGAGAGGCGGTCAAGGGGCTGCCGAAAAGGCTGGTCTGTCTGGACCTCCCACCCCACCACCCCCACCCCCCTCCAACCCCGTTATCACGCCCCCACACGCACAATGTAGGAGGAGGGGGGCAGGCGGGTGGGAAGAGAACTCCAGAGAGTCCTGAGCAGAGCAGGGACAGCTGAGAGGGGGTCACCTGGTCGCCCGCCCCCCCCCCCCCCCCCCCCCCCCCGTCAGCACGATGGCCTTTCACACGCTCGGACATCCTCTCTGGAGCTTCTGCTTCCAGACACGCTCGGCGCCAGCGTCACCTGCTTCCTGGACCCGACAGCCACAGAGGGTTTGGGGGAGTTGGAAGCTGTGGGACTGCCCTGCTGCCTGCTGAGGACTGCTGTGGTCAAGCTGTAGCAGATGTAGGGGCTGGGTTGTAGGTGGGTAAATGTATTGTTAAGGAAACCTAGTCACAGCAGAGACAGTAACAGCAGAAAAGTCCCCTGGCAGAGGAAAACGTCACCTGAAACTGGAGTGACACCAAAACACTCCAGAGGGACCTGGAGGTGTGAGACAAGCTCAGGCAGAGATGTGTCACTAGCTCTCAGTTAACAGCTAGAGAGGGAGGGGGGGTGAGAGGGCGAGAGAGAGAGAGAGAGAGAAGGAAGGAACTAGACAGACGGAAAGAGAGAGAGTGGTGAGCTTACTGTCCGACTCACCCTAACAGTTTACAGAGTGTGTGTGTGTGTGAGGTTGGTCTGTCTGAGTGGCTGCAGGTCTGTGTGTCTCCAGCTCTCTGCCTGGTGCGTTCAGTCAAGGCAGGGGGAGGAGGGGGGGAGGAGGAGGGGGGAGGAGGAGGAGGGGCAGGAATGTGGTTTGGGCGCTAGACGAGACACCAGACAGTATTTCCGGCACACACTCTCACACACACGCACGCACTCACTCGCTCACACACACCGGGGCTTCTCCCTCACTTAGAGACACAAACAAAACCCAATGTGAACGGCACATTATGGTGGCACGCTCTCCCACCTGTACACACTATAAATAAAAGTGCTAACGCCTGTCTGCTCCTCCGCAGTCACACACTTAACCCACATTGCGCTGGGCTACAGCGGCTACACACTGCTGAACACACAAGCACAGCGTGGGGGGGTTCTCAACTGTTCTCTCTCAAACACACATGGACGTACAAAACGCACACAGACGCACACAGCTGGTCATGAACCACAACAAAACAAAGGAAAATCTAGTTTGGTCAAGAGGTGTCATGAGACAAGGACCAGTCAATGGAGGTGGAAACAATCTAGATCTTTTTTTCTCTGAACTGCAGGGAGTTTTCAATAGCGGCTCACAACTTTTTTTCTTCTCCCCCCCCCCGCCCAAATGGCGGAAATAAAGAGAAAGGGGAAAAAGCTGCAAAAAACCCTATTTAGAAGAAGAACACACCATGGGGTTCTGGTCTTTAATGGAAACTACGAGTGATACAATGTGGGCATTCTCCATGCAAGTTATTGCTGCGGTGATCCATTGAGTGGAGAAAGAGAGGAGGAGAGAAAAAAAACTGGAAAAACATGGGATGATCGAAGCCATAAAAAGCCATTCAGATAGTGATCAGTGAAGAGGTAACCATAGCAGAGCTTCTGTGACAGCGTGGCTTGTTTTGACCTTTTGTTCCGTGACATTCTAGAGTGACCCCCAGATGACCTAAGGGACAAATGATTCACTTCCCCTCTGGCTCTGCTCGCTGCCAGGCAGGGACAGCTGGTCAGGGCTTCACCCAGCCTGCCGGAGGCGGGCGGGGCCGGGCCAGACGCTTACCTGTCCCTGGCCTTGGTAACACGCTCTACAGGTCAACACTAGCTTAAGACAACACTGCCGTCTTCACACAGGGGGGGATGTGTGTGTGTCTATCTAAGACCATTAAACCCAGAGTGTTGACCTCGTTAGAACACCTATATGCTATTCTTAGTAAACACGGGCCAACGTTTAAATCCATCCACCAAGGTCTTCGCAGGCAAGGAGACCAAATGCGTGGAACAAGCAGGCTAGCATTAAGGACAGGCTGGTATCAGAGCAAATCACAGACAGGCGTGGAAAGAACAGAGAAGTCTAAAAGGAGAGGCTTACTTTGTCGAGCGACCTCTTGAGCTGGTAGTGGAACTTCTCCTTCATGTCTTCCAGCAGCAGTTTGAGCGCAGGCTCCTCGGCGGAGCCCAGGTACTTCTTCCCCAGCAGCAGGTAGCAGGGCCACTTGGCTGAGTCAAAGCCCCAGTGGCAGGTCCTCTTGTCGGGTGACTTGTGAGAGTGCATGACGAACTTCTGGGGCGAGAACAGCAGCTGGCACTCCACGCACTGGATGCAGGGCGCCTCGGGCTGGGTGTAGAACTGGGGCACGAACAGACCCTGGCACTTCCCCAGACACTGGTGCTCCACCTGGAAGCTGGCCTCGCTCTCCTTCAGGAGGCCCTGGACGGGGAGCTTGCTGGAGGCGTCGGCGGGGAGGGCTCCCCCAGGGCGCAGCAGGGCGTTGCAGAGCCGCTGGGCGTCTGTGAGGGTGATGAGGCCGCAGGACGGGGCGTTGAAGGGCAGGATGCCCAGCACTTTGAGGATGTGCAGCTGCTCGCCGTCGCAGCGCGAGCAGTACACGTAAAGCTCGTCGCACACGGCGTTGATCTGCTGCAGCGAGAAATCGCGTAGCACCGAGTTAAGGACCTGGGGCAGGCACAGACGCTTCTCCCCCCCGACGGCAAAGCAGGAGATGGACTCTCCCTCCAGGAGGGAGTGGGTGAGCTCCGTGGAGCTGTCGCAGGGCACCAGCAGGGGGCCGCCCCCCAGGATCGGGGGAGAGGGCAGAGGGGCCATGCCTGTGGGGGAGGAGGACTCCGGGCCGGTGCGTGCCGAGAAGGCAGCCGGACCCCCCAGAGAGCTCTGGCTGCTGAGGGTGAACTGGGCCAGGGTGTGTTTGAGTCCGGGGCTCAGGTCCAGAGGTTTGCTCGAACCCAGGACGTGCAGCTCCGCCCTGCCCTCCACGTCCATGTCCGAGTCGCGCTGGACCTCCTCCACCTGCTCCCTCTTCACCTTGAGGGTTCTGGGGAGAGACTCCAGGCTACGCCGCTTCAGATTGATTTCAGCCATCACCCGTTTCTTGATGGGCGCGTCTTCCAGTCGCTCCCTGTACAGGCGCTTCATGCTGCCCTTGAAAGAGGTCAAGTCTTTGAACTGGGTTTTCAGACTTGTCTGAGTGCTGGCCATGTCGAAGCACAGATTTACGGTCTTGTTTTCTCTTACGATGAGCCGGCTGAATTCCTTTAAGTGTGTGTTCTCGTCTTCTCCCCTTTTCAGATGTTACAAATCATCTGGCATTCAGATACCTGCATGGTGGAGATGATGATCGAAGATTTCAGCTATTTTAGTCTCCTTCCTGAGGGTAGACAGAGAAGGAAAGTTGTTTTTAAGACGTGGATGTAAAAGAATACAGAACATCTTAAAGAATTCAAACCGTGTTCACAAATGCTCATTCTGAAAAACTACTGTAACAAATGTAACACTTTTACACATGCTGAAATAACCATAAGGAGCATACATTTTTTATGGCCCCTTTCCTTGTCGTGGCTTAGGGGGGGTTGTATGACTATTGGCATGGCCCACTGAGCCAAATGGCTATTACCATACATCACACAAACAGGACTATTCAGTCATTCTAATTAAGCAACACACATTTGCATATATCGTTTCTTCAATAGCAATTAAGTACAATCACCAAAACGGGGCGCTGGTCTGAGCGACTAAAATATAAGCCAACGAGAGAAAGACAATTTAAGTCAAATCAAGTCTTCTGGCGTTGCACCGTAAAATAAAACGAGACGATCTGATGGTTTCCAAAGCTGCAGTAACCATACAGGGAACACCGCTGTGCTAATATCATGCTCAAGGTCTCCTTACCCCAGGCTGACCCCCATCAACTACGGGGAAAACAATTGATAAAAAGACCATTCATTCACCTCATTCAATTGTTACCGAAACGCAAAGCAGTGTTTCCCCTTAGCCACGGGATTTTGCTGACTTTGGGTATTCAATCTTTATACACTCAAATGTAATCTAAACGGCAATGGCTATTGTAACGTCAGAAAAAAATGGGAAATATGATGGATCGTGCTGAAACTTCGTCTGTTAACATTTGAAGCCAAACGGGGTCGTTTTTAGTGTATTCTCATCGAAATGCGGCAGGAGTGAACGTGAAGGATCCGGCTGGCGAAGGGTTACGACGCATTCCGTCTAGGACGATGTCGCTGGTATCTCAGCTGGATCCTGGAAGATCCTGGCTGCTGGGTCTATCCCAGCTTTACCCCTCATATCTGACAGAACAGAACCCCATCCAGGCACGGAAGCATTGTGGATGACTGAGGGGGGGGTGGGTGATTGTAAAACAGATTCCCATAGGCTGCGCGACATCAGTGTCAAGGCTGTTAAATTAAATTAAACAACTACATTTCCAATTACGACTGTGGTTATACAGCGAGCTTAACACGCTGCGGTCCCAGTCTTGAGCATCGCTTAACCCCCACAAAACGCCAGCGGTATTTCACCTCACATATATACTAGCCTACTCCTACTCGGGTCCATAGAAAAAAAGAGATCTACTCCCGTTGATTGAGAAGGATTTTTCCTCTTTACTACGAAACTACCAAGGACATCGCGACTTCCTCCGTGGAGCACCGAGCCACCTCCCCCCTGTCCTCTCCCCCCTGTGCGTACTTCGCCTCCGGTAAGGTATGCAGACAGACAGCGCTGATAATGACATTCACTGTCTACCGTCTGGAACAGGGTGACTGGAACCAGGACTAGACAACACCAGATAGCTGCACTGAAACCTTCAAATATCGGCCGAATCCCCCATTTAAAGGCAGCCTGGCGTTGGCCAACTAACTGGGTTCAGCCGACAATGTGGGACTTTAAAATAACGTTACAGTTCCAGTTACTCCATGTTACTCCATGACTCTCCAGCTCACAGCTACAGTAGACGAGGTGCTGCTGGGTTCTTTTTCGACCAACCGTCCCTTTAAAATTCTTCAAAAAATATATTTTCCGAACGTAATAATACCATGATATAGTCATTGATATAAAACACAGGCAGGTTTAAACATTCTAACATTATAAATGGCATTAGAAGGAGAGATTACCTGCACCGTTAGCTAGACTGTTCTGTGTGGAAACTAAGCAGCAGCTTGTTAGCTTAGCCACCAACAGCAGGCTAGCATAGCGCGAGCGAGCGAGAGCCACTAGTATTAGGCTGCGTTAAATCCTCATCGCGTGCCTTTCTTTCGGTAGAAACGAAGCTAAACCGTACAACAACCCGACATGTATCACACGAAAAAGGCCAGGTTTGATCCTTAACAGTACAGCGGAGAAAAGAAGAACCGAAATGTAATTCCCACTTGCCTGAACGAGGTCGTATCGGCTCCTCTCTATCGGTTCTCCTCCGGTCTGAAAAGCCCAGTCGACCGTCAACAAGATGCAGCTAGAAACAGCACTACAGTCCAGTGACGTCACAGCTTCATCACACACGTCACCCAGACTCTTATTGGGCATGTGACGGAAACGGTGCGGGGGTGTCTGTCTGTCTCGCAGTCTGGGGCTGGTGTTTACCTGCAGACTGCAGCAAAATCACAATCAGTCAGAATGAGGTTTAATCGCTATTCAAGATTTACAAACATAGATTTTACTGTGGCAGAAATGAGCAAACATAGAACATGTATGTGACATAATAATAAAAAATGAAGACAATGTAAAATACACTACAATTTTGATACAAATAACATAGAAGTACAAGTAACATAAGTACAAAGTGGGATGGGTATATATATATAGTACGGGGGGGTGTATATACACAGTAGTGCAAAGAGTGGTTCAAAAATCACAGTAGTAAGTTTTTAAGGTGTTGAAGGTGCTAAAGTAGGGGGTGGGGTGTTGGTGGAGACAAAAAAAAGACAAATGTTTCATGAATTATGAGATCTCGGGTTAAAAAAAAAGAAAGAAGAAAAAACGGATTCATGTAGGCCTAGTAGGCATATGTGCTGTTCAGTCTTCAACGTTAATGTTATATATTGCTAACCCTAACCCATCTTATTTTTGACCTTGCGGATTATTTTATTTACTGGTTTTACAAAGTTTTATGTGTTGAAAAAAAATCTTCGCGTTGACCGTCCACTGACAACTGTTTTTTTTGTTTTTGTTATGTGTGTTTAAAAACTGCATTGCCTTGGCTTAACATGCGCCATCAGAACAGGATCTTTGTTCTGTGTTAAGTCAGAAAACGAAACGTTTGTTTTAGGTTACGAAGGTCAAAACAACGGACAGTTGGGCAATAGGCTAAGAGTGCATCCTGAAATGACCCCATTCACCATCTATCTCGCTTTAGGTCTACAGCCTCTCCCTTAAGCCTCATAGGTTGTACTTGAATCTTCTCTCAGGGTTTCAGTCCATTTTCATGCCAGGCCAAGAATAGCCCGTTTGGATTTGACTGCAGGTGTTGGCCAATCCAGACAGTCTGACCTATATACATCAACCTGAGCCTATAATTAAAGGCTTGTTGAGTTTCATCAGTCTGGTTCATTCAGATATACTAGCAACAAGCTAGTTGTGTTGAGTTGAGTTGTAAAAGGAATACTGGGTACTGTAGTTCATCAATAACACATATTAGAAGCCAACCCTCCTATCTGAGACACAAAGTGGAGTTCCCTTCATCCGGAGAAACCTGGAAAATACTAAGAAATACTAAGATCTTGTGGGGTTTGAATTCAATAAAAATGATAGTTATTTTGTGGTCTGATAAAATAATTACACGTTTTGACAAACATCAAAACCCTTTTTGAAACAGGGAAAGTGTACCATTGCTGTCTTAAGAAGCAGTCAGCAAGAGAGCAACTTGATAAATGTTTGATAAAGTGGCACTCTGCCACTTTAGCACCTTTAACACCTTAAAAACTTACTACTGTGATTTTTGCACCACTCTTTGCACTACTGTGTATATACACCCCCCCCCCTACTATATATACCCATCCCACATTGTACTTATGTTACTTGTACTTCTATGTTATTTGTATCAAAATTGTAGTGTATTTTACATTGTATTCATTTTATCATTATGTCACAAATATGTTCTATGTTTGGTCATTTCTGCCACAGTGAATTCTATGTTTGTAAACCTTGCATAGCGATTAAACCCATGGATGTATTATATTGATTAAACCTCATTCTGATTCTGAACAGCTCGACCACCAGTTCACCCCTGCCTCCCCTCTCCCTCCCCCCTCTCCTTTGGCAGCAAGGTCAGCAGTTGTATTATGAGTAGATACTGGGCGGACACCCTGTCCAGTCGCAGAGAACAACACGGGGATGGATCTTCTTGTTCTAACATCCCTCCGTGTGCTGTGGCCGGTAAATGAATCTCACATGTGCAATAACATGGCCGACACTGATTGCTCACTCCGGTATTCTGGAATGGGGGTGTGAATAGCAGCATCAAGAGAGTACAGGGTTTATAGATAGATGTACTGTGGTGTGAGGGACACATTAATAGACCTCTCTATTAGCCAGGCACTGTTTCAAGTGTTATTGAGCTTCGAGCTAAGTGGACCCCAGGGGCAGACGGCACACTCGCACTATGGCCATGGATCTTTTCTTAATCTATATCATTCTGTCCATTGCTGTCATATTGTGCGTTGTCTGTGAACAATATTTACACTGTCTGAATATGGTTAGTATGTTGTCAATAATCGGAACTAAATGTCTTGTGAGTGTTCACGCTTGGCCAATAAATCTCACTGCAACATGGTTAATACTGAATGATCTTCACGCACTGTGCGACACCTGGAGTTGCCCATTCAGTCTGTAACTACAAACCCCTTAACTGGGCTCAGTCTTAGTTATACATGAAATGCATTGCAGACCATTATGCACCTCTAATTCTTGGCCAGCGGATAAAAACAGATAATTTGGCTGTGCAGATCTGCTACTTCAGTAATGATATTGGTTTCCCAGTCCTCTCTCTTTGCAGAGACTATTAGTCCACTGCAGAGAGGCTAATGCAAATCACTTTATGGAACAATGTCACATCTCGCCCTAATGATATAAAGGAGAGTATAGTAACATGAAGCTGTCTATGATCAATGACTGCAGCAGCCTTATACATATGGACTTATAGATCAAATGCAGCAGTACGGTAATGAGGATCTTGTGTTTCACTAAGGAGACTGCAATTGCTGTATAGTTTATGGTTTAATGAATCCCCTTCAGGGAGAGGATAAAATAGCGAACAAGATAAGAGCAATTAAAGCAGGATGATTTTTTTCACTCCTCTATCGTTTCACATCGTTAGAAATAGGAGGAAGCTCCGTTCTTCCCTCCTCTGGAAGAGGCCGTGAAGGCCAGACCATGGAGGCCAGACCCCTGGGATCACAGGCGAGCTGTTCAACATGCTGTCTGTGAATAAAAATACGAGTCCAGACATGTTTCTCCACAATCAGAGGAATACTTAACCGAATTAGTCGGATTTGTCTCTTATCGTAACTGGCACTGACGGTATGGCTGGTTAGAAAATTCCCATTCCCCACCATCTTTACAAATGGATGCCTGTATACCTGTGTTGTCAGAGAATAGAAATGGCCCTATGTACTGTTTTTGTCTGCTCTGCTCTCCCTCTTTCAAGGTCTTTTACCCCCCACCCCCATCTTGTCTTTCTTCCCTACCCTCACACAAGAAAATATGAGGCTACTGTAACATCTAGCCTACATTGTAACAGAATGATCACATTTCTATGACAATCTTAACATGTCTGTCGAGCTGTTGGAAAAGGCTTCTACTTCCAGTTAAAGCTTTTAAACCCTCCAGAAAAAAACATATCCGCCTCTTACGCAAACAGAAATGTAAAAAACATACCAAACAAATGGAAATAAACCGCTTTATTTCACGTTATCTTTGTGTTTTATCAGACAGGCGTTAATAAGAATCAGCAGGTTTCCGTTGGAGAGATTGAAATCTTCCTAGATACTTGCATCATTACCAGCTGTTCCCAATGTTTCTAGAGGGCTCACCCAATAACAATTAGGAGGAATCAATGTAGTGATAATTAGTTGACAGTAAATTATATCTAAAAAAAAAAACAGTAACAAAACCTGAACATAAACATAGCAGATATTATGTGTAACATACAAATTCTCAAGTGTGCTCGTTCCTCCAATCACCATGTTGCCCCTATAAACTTTTTATTATAAACTTTCCCTAAAACCTTGACTGGAAAAAGTTGCCTTGTTAACATTTTTGATCGAACACCAGAGTCAGTGTCTTCTAAGCAGGCGAGTGCTTTTATATAGATTTAGTTGTTTCATTATGAATCAGGGACTCAATTTTGAAGACATGAGTAAAAGTAGGGTCCAAATCATGGAGTATCTGATCTGTTCAACACAGACCCAGATTTAGGGTCTCACTGTCCACCTCAGGCCAATCAGGGGTTCAAGCACATAGCCCTGGGGATCGCCAATAAAACAGATCATATCCCTTACATCTAATCTGGGGTTTGAAGCACTCCTCCAGCATTTGGATTCAAACTGGACATACATGGAATGGAGAAACCGTAGAAAAATAAAACAGTGGAAAAGAAGGAATATAACAGTTTCAGAAAGGCATTGTATCGTAAAAAAATGAACAAACAAATCTGTAAATATATATATATTCTATGACTAATCTTAGGACAGCTCATCTTCCTATTGTGTATACTGTACCTTCTAAGCGTACCACCAAGACGTCATCTTTTTATTTAATTTAGGAAATTATTTATTTGGTCCTGTCGTGTGTGTGTGTGTGTGTGAGAACATAGATTGCATGGAGGGTTTTTAGTTTGGATGAATACACACAGTTAGTTCTCCAGCCCTGGGTCAACTTCTTCTCCCCACCGAACAGTTAACTATTTCTTTCACAGTTTGGCATTTGTCTATGTATATTAGTGTCAGACGCTTGGTTTCTACGGGAACCCTCTTCGTTTACAACTGTGCATTTCCTCGACAGGCAATAAACCTGTTTCTGAGAGGAAAACAGGCTGAGTTTTAACACTTCAGACATTGTATAGAGACTGCTGTGTCATTCATTAAATAAAATAGCGAAAAAATATATAAGTGTTTTTTTGTTTGTTATTCTTTCTTTAAAAAAAAGGCTAGTGTTCTTGACCCCTCCAGTACGAACGAGGTTCTGTGTGAAGCTAAACCATGTAGACAACATCACGAAAAACTGGTCTGGATGACGTCTCTAGTCATCTCACGCTTGGAGCTAAAAAAAAAAAAGGCCTTTGCTAACGTATAACCTCAATGGTACTTGAATATGTACAGATAAAATAAGCATCAAAACATCACCTGTGGAGAAGAGAGGAAGGGTTCATTTGTTTGTCTGTCCATCCTTCCTCCCTCCACCAGCTGTGTCCAGTAACATTACCAACCCTTTAGCCTCGGAGATACTGAGATGACTGGCCAAAGACCAAAAACTGATACCAGTGCAGATTTGTACAAAAAAAACAACAAAAAAAATCAAAGGAATAAAGGTATGATTTTAAGGTCTAGTGGTTATAAATGGCAGAGAGTGAGATTGGTTTGGCAAATTAGCATCACTTGAGGGCCAGATGGCTTCCAACAAAAAGATGATGATGATGATGAGGATGATGATGATGATGGTGCTGTGGCGTAACCATGCAGAGACGTGTGACCGAGGAGCCGCTGGGCTTCTTCACACGCACTCCTCAGCCGACATCAGGAGAGGGTTGATGTACTCGAACCCTTCAAACTCCGACTGGTCGATCTTCTTAACCGCATCACTGGCGCGTGGGAAGAGGATGAAAATACAAATAAAATAAAAAAAACTGTTTAGAAAGACTAATGGTGACATTCCTATTCTCGTAGGACTGCAGGTTGGGTATCATAAAATCTCCCGAAGGAATGTGGAGAAACCCGGAGGTGGTGAACTCACTCATCATCGGGGGTGAGCTGGATGGGCTCGTTGGTGAACTGGGCGTCGAAGTTGTCCAATCCGAACTCCCCGGAGATGTTGGGCTTGAAGGGAGGAACCACCTGCTTCTGTTCCATCTGCACCCACAACATTCACATCATCTACACGCTCTTCTCCTGGAACATAGTACCTTTCTTTCTCTTGTTGTTTGATCATCGTTGTACGGGGAGTGCTAAACACGTGTCCTAAGGCCTTGTGTGTATGACACAGTGAAGAAATTCGAACCTGCAACCTCTTGATCTGCAGTCAAGTGCTCTCACCGCACTGTAAATATACACTAAAAGAAAACCAATGGTTTTAGGAGTAGCAGGAAAGATCTAGGATTCCTCTCTATCCACCCTGGGAACAGCTGGTGGCAGGTGAGCAGTACTGCCCCCCTGCTGGCAGACAGGGGTGCTGCAGGCAGAGCGGGGCCAGGCCAGGGGGAGGCTGGCTGCCTGCGGAGGGAAAGCGTAACCTGATCCCTCCAGACAGTGTGACCGCTGAGTCCCAGCAGCCCAGACCAAACAGAGGAAGAGAGGTCACGCTGCCGGCCGCTCCCTGGGCCGCTCGCTTCCTCTCCAGGCCTGTCTGCCCTTCCCTCTAGTCTCCTCCTCTGGATCTCTGGCTGTCTGGCTGGAAGTTTGTCTGTCTGGCTGTCTCCATCTGCCTGCATTTCCACCTGTCGGGTCCTTCTGTCCATCTCTCTGTCCACCTGTGCTGACTGCATCTCTCAGTGCCTGTCTCAGCTGACCTTTAACCCCGTCGGTGAGTCAACCTGCCTGAGGAGACTTGGGCAGGAGGAGGGTAGCAGACTGACTGACCTCTGCACTAACTGACCTACATTTAGACTGCACTCTCAGCCTCTTCACCCCCCTCCCCTGGAGCGGTAGGGGGTAGAGAGATAACCTTCACCAGCACAACTCACTGTCTTAACAACATGGAAACGACCGTAATCTCCATTTGGTGAGAAAGAGAGAAATGGAGAGATGGAGAGTGAGTGAGATGGAGAGAGTAAGAGAGAGAGAGGGAGAGAGAGAGGGCGGGAGAGATGGAGAGAGAGAGATCAGGCAGGGGGGGAGTGCTAAGAGCGGGGGACTTACGAGATCCCAGTCCACATTGCGGAAGAACGGATGGCCCATGATGTCAGCAAAGCCCGTCTGCGGGTGGCAGCCCAGACGCTCCTTGGGCTCCTGGGGGGGAGGAGGTGACAGACGAGAGGAAAAGAGAGAGACGGGGGAGGAGGAGTGTTCATTACGAGGCGGTCGACAGGCTGGTGTGGGAGATGACAGCGTTAGGATTGATCTGCCGCCGTCTGATCGCTTGTTACCTTGTTTAAGAAGCCCTTGAGGACGCTGGCGGCTTTGACTGACAGCGACCGGGGAATTCTGATCTGTTTTTCCAATATTACTGCAGAGGGGAGACGAGGGGTCGTGAGGGTGACATATGGCGGGTGTGTGGGTATACAGGTGTGTGTGTGGAGTGGATTGCAGATGGAGGCGTACCTTGGAAGAGGTAGTCTTCGGTGTTCTGGTCAGGGTTGTCGGAACTCCCCACGATGTCGAAGGGCGAGCGTCCTGCCATCATCTCGAACATGAGCACGCCCAGCGCCCACCAGTCCACACTGAAGCCTGACACGCGCACACACACACACACACACAGCCTCGTTACACTCTCAAAAACACAAGGACCTCGGCCAGACTGCGTTATTAGTGCGTCTGGAGGTCTGCTGTTCTGCTCTCTTACCATAGTCTTCTCCGCGGAGGATCTCAGGCGCGATGTAATTGGGGGTTCCACAGAAAGTGCTGGTTGTGTCTCCAGGTCTCAAACCCTCCTGTAGTGCACACACAGATGATGAGGAACGCACACTCCTCAGGGCAGAGTGGACACACACACACACACACACACACTCCTACACCTAATAAAGCAACAGAAGGTAGCTACAAATAAATACATATTCGTAAAAATTTCAAAGGTTACCCTGCGCACGCACGCACGCACGCACGCACGCACACACACACACACACACACACACACACACACACACACACACACACACACACACACACACACACACACACACACACACACACACACACACACACACACACACACACACACACACACACACACACACACACACACACACACACACACACACACACACACACACACACACACACACACACACACACACACACACACACACACACACACACACACACACACACACACACACACACACACACACACACACACACACACACACACACACACACACACACACACACACACACACACACACACACACACACACACACACACACACACACACACACACACACACACACACACACACTCACCTTGCACATGCCGTAGTCAGTGAGTTTGATGTGTCCCTCAGACTCCAGCAGAACGTTGTCCAGCTTCAGATCTCTGTAGATGATTCCTCTCTCGTGGAGGTAGTTCAGGGCCAGGCTGATTTCTGCAGAGTAGAACCTGAGGAGAGGAGGCCACAGCTGCAGCTCAACACCAACAAAACAAGCGCCCCTAATCTGCTGACGGGGTCACCCATCTTACCTAGCATGTTCCTCTGGAAGCTTCCGTTGTCTCTGCATATGGAACATCAGGTCTCCTCCGTTGACGTACTCAATAACAAAGAATAGCCTGGGGGGGATATAGATATAATAAAATATATATATTTGGATCTTCAGTTGTTGCAGTTGCATTGGCCTGAGCTGTGAATTGGAAGCCAAGCTGAGCGTTAACGTGCCCTAAGGCAGTGGGTCCCCACCCCTGGTCCTCAGGGCCCACTGTCCTGCATGTTTTAGATGTTTCCCTGCTGCAACACACCTGATTCAAATACAGGGTCATTATCAGGCTTCTGCTGAGCTTCATAATGACCCAGTCATTTGAATCAGGTGTGCTGGAGCAGGGAAACATCGAAAACATGCAGGACAGGCGTTCCCCGAGGACCACAAAGTCAAAGGTCGCGCTCACCTGCTCTCTGTCTGGAAGCAGGAGTGAAGCCCCACCAGGAAGGGGTGATTGGACGCCTGCTCGAACACGTGCTTCTCTGTCTGGACCCAGTCTATGTCCTGCAACACAACACAGACAGAGGGTGATGTCACGGGGCGGCGTGGGGAGGGGGCGGGGCTAGAACACACCAGACAGCCGAGGGAATGACGCCGCCATCCTGCCGGGACACGGGACGCTGTCGCAGAGGACGAAGACGGGATCTGGAACAAAACTGTTTGTGTGTGTGTGTGTGTGTGGGTGGGGGGGGTGGGGTGGACAATGTTTACTGAAGCAGGTGTCAGTCCTGTAGGATGGGGGGTAGATGGAATCTGCTCAGGTCAACGCAGCAGAGACGGAGGCGTATTGATCAGCGAGCTGTTTGTCGATTCGTCAATCACGCTAAGTGCAGCTAATCAGAGCTAACTACTCCTGTCGCCACAGACGGTGTCATTTGGCGTGTCCGTCCTCATCAATCACACCGTGTCGTCAAGCTCTTCACACGCGTGTTTCCCTCCTGGCAGAACACAGTCTGAAGGAGACACCGATGGGTTTACTGGAGCTTTGATTCTTAACTGCTGGGCAGAGCTCAATACTGGAGCATTTTAACTAAGACCAACAGGCTTTAGGTTCAAATCCCTCCTGTACAACTTCTGTTTTTCTGGGAGCGCAAATAAATCCAAAATACAAGAATATTTACATATTCCATTTTCTTCTTCTTTTGGTCCAAGATGCAGCTTGTGTGTTTTGAGGCTAGGGTGGGAGACAGCCTCTACTCTGCCGGCCTTTACCCTGCCTGCCTTTACTCTGGCAGCCTCTATTCTTCCAGCCTCTACTCTGCCAGCTTCTACTCTGGAAGCCTCTACTCCGGCGGCCTCTACTCTGACGGCCTCTACTCTGACGGCCTCTACTCTGCTAGCCTCTAATATGACAGCCTCTACTCTGGCAGCATCCACGCTGGCGGCCCGGCCTCACCTCATCGTCGTTCACCAGCTCCTTCTTCACCACCTTCATGGCGTAGATGCGCTCCGTCTTCTTCAGCCGCACCAGCAGCACCTTGGCATAGCTGCCTCGGCCAATCACACGCAGCAGATCGAAGTCCACCAGACCCAGGCTGGAGGCCGACTTCCCCGTGTCTCTGCTGCTCTTCGCCTGGACGGGGGAGGGGGGGAGGGGGGGGAGGGGGGAGGGACGACACACACACACAGCGTTATCTAGCCATCTCTCTTGTCATCCTCCCTGCCGCTACAATGCACAGGCCCGCTCCATCACCATGACGATCTGTGGATGTGGATGGCCTCTCTGTGCTTGCTGCTGTCCGGCGCTGACAGAACTGAGGACCCTCTTATTCACACGCTATCTCCGGCTTCCATCTTGTTCATCTGTGTCTGAGTGTGTGTCTCGAAGTGTGTGGACCTGTGTGTGTGTCTGTAGGGGTCTCTATGTGTGTATTGTGCAGGTCTGTGAGTTTATGTGTGTATGGGAGTGTGTGTGTGAGTGTGTCTGTGCTCCGTGTGCTTTGTGCAGCGCTCCAGAGTGTCTGCTGCTGGTTGTTAATCAGAGTCCTGCTTCAAGAGGCTCTGATAAAAGGCTGCTTTATAAGCTCTGCTATAGAAAATCCATACTGACCACTGCAAGGGTGTCCTGTCACACACACACACACACACACACACACAGGGGTCATAATACTGTCAGTCTTACCTGAACACACACACACGCGCACACACACAAATACAATAAACAGACTGGGAGCGGTTTGTGGGAGCTGAAGACACTCACCTCCTTCTCCTCTCCATCATAGGTCAGGCTCTCCCTGGAGTCTCTCTTCTGAGGGCCTGATGGGGGAGAGACACCACCGTGAGGGGGGGGGGGAGACACCACCGTGAAGGGGGGGGGGGACTAAATTATTATTATTACATTCAAATCAATTCATTTTGTCCATCTCATTAATGATCTGCTGCGGCTGGGTTGCTTACAGATGGAGCCCATAGAAGTCAATCAGACAGAGAGAAGGAGAGAGACAGAGAGAGAGAGATATGGAGAGAGAGAGAGAGAGAGAGAGAGAGAGAGAGACAGAGATACAGAGAGACAGAGAGAGAGACAGAGATAGAGAGAGAGACAGAGAGAGAGAGAGAGAGAGAGAGAGAGAGAGAGAGAGAGAGAGAGACAGAGAGAAACAGAGAGAGACAAAGAGAGAAAGGGACAGAGAGACAGAGATAGAGACAGAGAGAGACAGAGATAGAGACAGAGAGAGACAGAGAGAGAGACAGAGAGAGACAGAGAGAAACAGAGACAGAGAGAGAAAGACAGATACAGAGAGAGATAGAGAGACAGAGAGAGACAGACAGACAGTGTTTTTTACCTGGCTGCTGCTCGTGGTGTTCCACAGATGCTTGTCCTGGCCCTGGTCCTATGTACGGCTCCTGAAAGTACACAGACCACACGTCAACGCGTCAACACAGATCTGGGTGACAAAACAGCCAGTGTGTATCCAGGACAGCGCCTGTCTCTGAGCTCAGCTGCAGACAGCAGTGAGCAGGCTGCACAGTGAGCAGGCAGCACAGCGAGCAGGCAGCACAGGCTGCAGACCCTGCCTCTCTCTGTTAGCTCACCGGTCGGCCACATTCCACCGTCACCAGCTTGTGACACTTCTTATGGACCAGCAGTTTGCAGTTGATGCATTTGTAACCTTGGCGACCGAGACCCCAGATCCGGTCTGTGCAGATGGCGCAGTGAGCACGCTACAAGAGAGGAGGAGAGAGACCGAGGGAGGAGAGAGAGAGACCGGGGGAGGAGAGAGACAGAGGGAGGAGAGAGAGAGACAGAGGGCGGAGAAAGAGACAGAGGGAGGAGAGAGAGAGAGGGAGGAGAGAGAGAGAGAGGGAGGAGAGAGACAGAGGGAGGAGAGAGACAGAGGGAGGAGAGAGAGACACAGAGGGTGGAGAAAGAGGAGAGAGAGACAGAGGGAGGAGAGAGAGAGACAGAGGGAGGAGAAAGAGGAGAGAGACAGAGGGAGGAGAGAGAGACAGAGGGAGGAGAAAGAGGAGAGAGAGACAGAGGGAGGAGAGAGAGACCGAAGAAGGAGAGAGAGACAGAGGGAGGAGAGACCGGGGGGAGGAGAGACAGAGGGAGGAGAGAAAGACCGAAGAAGGAGAGAGACAGAGGGAGGAGAGAGACAGAGGGAGGAGAGAGAGACCGGGGGGAGGAGAGACGGAGAAAGGAGGAGGAGAGAGTCAGGCATTATCCACACACACTAGGCATCATTTACATTTAGCAGACGCTCTTATCCAGAGTGACTTACAGTAAGTACAGGGACATTCCCCCTGAGGCAAGTAGGGTGAAGTGCCTTGCCCAAGGACACAACGTCATGTTGGCACAGCCAGGGTCCATAGCAGGGACCTTCTGATTACATTCCCGCCTCCCTAACCGCCCAGCCGCATTACTCCCCGTTGCCTACACCATAATGTATCCATTATTTATCCCTCCTGTTCTTTATCCATGTAGTGATGTTCTCCTGCGTGTTATCACTGTGTTCACGTTATCATCTGTTCGTCCTGATGGCGGACGTCAGTAAAGGCAGTGATCGTGTGCTCACCCTGTTGAAGCGCTTGGCCTGGAAGGCGTGGCCGCTGGCGTAGTACAGCTTCCTCCACCGCCTCGCCCCGCGTCTGTAGATGGACTCTGGGGGGGTGGGGGAGGGGGGATACAGGGGGTCAGGTGTGTGTCTGTGTGTGTCCTGAGGGCAGTAAAAGGCGGGTGGATGCTAACTTACTGTCTTCTCCTGGGCAGGGCATGCCTGCCTTCTCTGGTACACAGGGAAACACTGCAGGCAGAGGGAGGGAACGCATTAGCAGCGAGCTGTTAGCTTCTCCAGCACACCTCCTGCTTTCTGAAGCTGAAAGACCTGCTGCATTTCTTTTACATTCCCTCTGCATCCTTCGTTCCTTCAGGTAATGTATTCCTGCCATAACATCGAACGCTGCGCTCACAGATAAACATCAAGATAGGAGCGTGAATGAGGTGACACAGGAGGTGTGTGTGTGTCTCAGAGGTGAGGGGTGAAGGGACGCTGTCTCTCTCTCACAAGGCAGACTTTAACCCCCCCCCCCCCCCCCCCCAGCCACTGTCATTCCACCGTGCTCTTGACCTCTCACCCTTCCAATCATTTCCCGGTTTGATTAAACTAAAGCCAATCCCAGCCTGCCTTCCCCTCTCCTGCTCTCTGGGTTAACCCACAAACCCATGGCCCTGGCAATCACACAAGTTCATATCTGTGCTCGGCTCCTCTGGCCTGGCCTCCTCTGGAGTCTGGAGCCATGTTTGTGTAGACTGGGTGTACTTACCATGGATGATGAGCTCGGAGTCTTTGTTGAGCTCGTAGAGGCGCAAGGCTTCCTCCAGCTCTAGCTGAGAAGACACTGTGCAGGGGTCACCTGGGGAGGGGGGCAAAGGTCACAGGTCAACACAGCACATGACAGGGAGCCCTTCCGTGGTTGGCAGTTAGGAAGCAGCGTGTGGAAGACAGCGTGTGGAAGACAGCGTGAGGAAGACAGCGTGAGGAAGACAGCGTGAGGAAGACAGCGTGAGGAAGACAGCGTGAGGAAGACAGCGTGAGGAAGACAGCGTGTGGAAGACAGCGTGTGGAAGACAGCGTGTGGAAGACAGCGTGAGAAAGACAGCGTGTGGAAGACAGCGTGAGGAAGACAGCGTGAGGAAGACAGCGTGAGGAAGACAGCGTGTGGAAGACAGCGTGTGGAAGGGGCCGTGCGGCGTGCGGGGGGAGTGCGTGGGAGGCGGCGGCGGTTGGAGCGGGGGGGGTTCACGGTGATTAACCCCCGCGCTTCTCTCCGCGTGCCGCACAAGGATCTGACGCTAATTAGCTCGGGCAGCCTGACCTTTTCCTCAGTCAAACAACTCGACGTCACCGTCGTCGCGGTGACAGCTTCAGTGTGCCGTGACTGACTGCACATGGACAAGAAACTAGTGCGCCTCAACTGCAGCTAACGTCAGATCGTGGAGGCCGTATTTAGCCTCTCCGGCACGTACTTGGTACATACCACAGGCTAACAATAGACCTGTTCCTGGATACGGGTGATTGAAGGGATAATCAGGTATATCTGGCCATATAGTCATAATAAAGTGATTTGTATCTGAATAAAAACATTTTTGTGCTGAACTCTCTCCATGACACTGATGGTGGTTAGTGCATATTCCCACTAGGCATTCCTGAGGGTGTGTGTAAGGTAGAGGACAGGTGTGTGTGATCAGAGGACACACAGCCCTCACACACAGACTTGTGACCAGACATAAGAGGCCGTGCGGCAGAGACAGAACAGACGAAGAAGAAAAAAAGCGGCCAATCGCAGCTCTCCGGGTGGCTCAGTGGGTGGAGCACGTTCTGCGCAGGTTAAGGCCCCGATGCGGTGGTTTTGAGCCCCGAGACATTCCTGCACGCCTTCCCCCACTCTCCTCTCCATTTCCTGTCCAACAAATACTTGATAACAGATCTTTTTTTCTTTCTTTTTTTTCCCAGCCTACCTTCCTCGTCGATCCACTTCATGGTGAAGAGCTGGTCGTTGTCCATGGAGCACATGTCCTTCACCTCCAGGTACAGCCCCTCGTAGGAGATGGAGGGCTCAAAGTGGGTGATCATGATGTCCCTAAAGAGAAGGGGTGGGGACAGTTAGGGACATGCTGTTTCAGTCCCAAACAACGTCTGCCATCTTGGACAGACCCTTGCAGCTGGAGACTCAATAGATACTTCTGTTCTCTTAGCAGATACAGACTGAAACATCTCCTAGCACCAGGATCAAGCAGGCCAGCCAATTATCCCAGCATCATCCATCATTACGACCAGCTGCCCAATGTGTGTGTGTGTGTGTGTAACAGTTCAGGGGCCTGCAGGTGTGTTGCTGAGCGTCCTCTGTAAACCCCCGTCCTCCCAGCTGTGGGCTGATGACCCAGGTTGCTCGGCGCCCTCTGCCCAATGACAGAGTGTTTACGAGGGCAGACGCCGTGCTTTACAGCGGCAAGGCCTCGCTGCTGCAGCTGGCGCTCCCTGGGGAGACCAAACAGAGAGCTGGAGGGGGAGCAGGGGGGAGGAGCAGGGGGGAGGAGGAGAAAACCACTGGATGGAGGACGAGGAGGTGAGGGAGGAGGAGAGGAAGAGAACCGATGGATGGAGGAGCAGGAGAAGAGGGAGAGAACTGCTGGATGGAGGAGGAAGAGAGGAGGAGGAACAGGGGAGAGAACCGCTGGATGAAGGAGCAGGAGAAGAGGGAGAGGAGGAGGGGGGAGAAGAGAGAGAGAGCCCATCCTAGCCGTCGTTGACCCCTGAGGGCAGTCCTCTCACTCTCTTTACAACAGTCATCAAAGACAAGCCGCGCTCTCATCCACAGGACATCTTTACGGCGCGCCGATAAAGCGAACCCCCCCCAGAGTGACCCGCCCGCCCGCAGACGGAGCGCATGTTCAAGGACACAGCCTGTTCTGAGAGCACAGCGACAAGTACAGAGCAAGACCTCCTGAGCAAGCCACAGCCAGCACAGACTGCACACACTGTTCACAAGGCTCTGCTATCTTCTCACCCAGCATTCACTCACAACAACCCCACACGTGGGTTAGCTTTATCAAAGCCCCAGCTTGCGGTTGATGTGGAAGAACTCCCTGTGTTTGTGCTTGAACTCAGAGCAGGAAGAAATCTGGCTGACAATGCTCATACTATTCACCCCTTCCTTCCCTCCCACTCACTCACTCCCCTCTCCTTCACTCCCTCTCTGACACTCCCCTCTCCTTCCTTCCCTCCCTCACTCCCCTCTCCTTCACTCCCTCTCTGACACTCCCCTCTCCTTCCTTCCCTCCCTCACTCCCCTCTCCTTCACTCCCTCTCCCTCAATTCCTTCCCACCCTCTCCGACACTCCCCTCTCCTTCCCTCCCTCCTCTCCTTCCCTAACCTCCCTCAATCCCTTCTCCCTCCATCACTCCTTTCCTCCCTCCCTCCCTCCAACACTCCCCTTTCCTTCCCTCAGTCCCACCCTCTCCTCCACTCCCTCTCCCTCAGTCCCCTCTCCCTCCCTCCCCCCTCCAGCCTGGGTGGTGTTAATCATTGACAGGGAGGAGTGTTAGCCATCCGTCTGGGAACTCCACACTCCCACAGACCTGCTTTGTTGCTAGTTCCTTCATTTCCTCACACACTGTAACTGCAACACACACACATGCAGAGCCAACACATGAGAGTTAGGGAGGGCGCGCAGCAGGTCTCTGAAGGAGGAGAGTGTCATGCCCATGAGTGACTGCTTAACTGTGTGAGTAATAAGGCTGGATTGAGTCGAAACCTACAGGTGAGTAACAGGAAAGCCATAACATTCCATTCAATCCACTCTACTGTCCGACAGAGCGCGAGAGAGAGATGGAGAGAGACAGAAATGGAGAGAGAGAGATATGGAGAGAAAGAGAGAGATGGAGAGGGAGCGAGAGAGAGCGAGAGAGAGCGTAGGAGTAAGGCTGCAGAGATGCTCCGTCCCTGCAACAGCCCCCTCTACTGGGCAGAAGACTTATTACTGATGATCGTCATTCAGGCAACACACAGTTATGCGCGCACACACTCTCTCACACTCACACACTCTCTCTCTCTCACACACACACACACACACACACACACACACACACACACACACACACACACACATACACACACACACAAACACACAAACACATGTGACTCTGTTGTAGCAGTCTGGCATGGATCACCCCCGCATCTCCATAACAACACACTCCACATTCCTGCGCGTGCCTGGATGCATGTGTCAAGACAGGGATGCTGCCGTCTCCAAGCAACACAGCTAACCAGCCTGTCGTCACGGGAGGCTGCAGCCACTGACAGACTTGTTCTTGTAAAAGACTTCCGTCTACGCGCCCAACCTTCGATAAAGGGAGCAGCTGACTGACATGAGCAGTGAGGACACTGGATGTCAGTGGTTCTGACTTCTACAGTGATGTGAGTGGTTGATGGGTGGGGGGGGGGGGGGGGGGGGTGAGGGTGGGAGGGGCTGTTCACGGTGTTGTGACTGATTAGCTCGAGGGGCCTTTTACAGAGAAACAACATGATGGCAGGACAGAGACGCTCGCCTTCCTTTGAACAAAACACGGCCTTGGAGCGCTCAAGCAGATCCAGACCTAATGAAGAGCCAAGCAGCGCTGGCAGGTCGGAGGGGGATCGAGACCAAACGCCCCAGCCAGACCGCTGTAATCCCCCCAGCACCCTGTCAAAACCACAGGCCCAGCGCCCTGGCGCTGGATAACCATGATTAGGACCGAAGCTGTGCTTATCGCCCTCCACATAATACTCAGCCATTCTTAATGTACTGAGGCTGGAAGTCTTTCACAACGAAACCTGTTGTTCTCTAACGCAGCCGGCAAAGCGACTGGCTGGTTATCAGCACAATCTGTCAACAGAGCGAACGGCAGTGACAGGCTGAGGCTGCTACAGACACACACCACACAAAGTGGATCTGACCCCGATGGGCTGGCTGTGTGAGCGAAGATAGGAATGAATTGATACAGTAGAGCTGTCTGTCCTGTGTACCATACTGAGTATGGCTCTGGTTGTAGCTAATTAAAGCAACGTATCACCACCGCAACACATCATTCAGACTTCTAACTTCTTACTTGTCGTCTGAAGACGATTACATTACATTTAGTCGTTTATCAGACACTCTTATCCAGAGCAGCTTACAGCAAGTACAGGGCCAGACAAGGATTGGATTTGGGTTTGAATAGCCATGTTTTGTGTTATCACATCACTTTTTTTAACCCTTTTTCACATAGTTGAGATTCCTCTGCAGAAAGCTTAGAAATATTGATCATTTTTCAATGCAGCAGTCATGGACAGTCCTAGACAGCTTATGGGGTGTGTCACATGACGGAATGGGAACTACAACAGGTCTGGCAGAAGTGACTTGTAGTACACGTTTTTCCAGTCTTGAATGAACCCAAGTCTTGGTTTGTCACAGATCGAGTGCTATGGCAACATATCAGATACACTGGCTCTGATCTTACAATGATCAAATTTGAATACATAAGAAATGAAAGAGAAACCTGTCGGTATTTACAGTTCAACAGTATGTGTCATGATGTAAATATGGCAGCATACAATATCTTAAACCAATCCCAGAAATCTGAGAAGAGACATGTTTGATAAGCTAGTGCCAGTGATCAGTAAACCATCTTGCTCTCATCAAAACTCAATCATAGACACAGTTCCAGTAGATCCCCATGTCATCTCCTGTCAATCCATCCTCCAACATGGTTCAGACTGAGCTGGGACACTTAAACTACTACTGCTAACTAGTTAGTTTCTTGGTTGATGTTGGCAGGTACCTGCTTGTTAAGGTGCTTTAATTCACTCATGGCCTTTATCCTGAAACCTGTTAACTACCTCTCTAGCTGGTTAGCGTTAGCTAGAGATCTTAGCTAGACACGCCAACTGAACCAGACAAGCTAACAGTTGTTAGCCTAGCTAACTAGCTTATTGAGAGGCTACCTAGCTAGCTTAAATGTTCGCTATTTATAGGATATACATTTCTAACATGTTGTCAACCACGACAAAAGCAAGGTTATATTATTATCATATTATTAAATTCAATGTATAGCGGCTGGTTAACAAGTTAGCGGCCAGTCCAGATAAATGTCTGGATAGTTTCAATGTTTAACTGTCAAGTTTACAGACTGTTAGCTAGTTAGCAAGTTAGCATCCAGATTACACTAACGATAGCTAATGGAACTTGAGCTAGCTCGAACTGGGAAGCTAAACATTCAAACAAGAAACTAAATACAGCAACAAATAAACTTTTTACAACGACTTTTCCCTCAGCTGGTGTACCGACCCTTTATAGTAGGCTTTCACCCGGACTTGGTGAGGGTTGTCCCCGGGGTGGGACATGGTGCTGTCCCGCAGTGTCGGCATCATCCGCTCTGCCGCGTTAGGAGCCCCCAGTCACCGCGGATCCCGTCCTTCTCACTCCACTTCCAAGTGTTCCACACTCAGAATAGGTTTTTGAGTGTCTTTAGTCTGTGAATAAAACAAAGATCTAACTTGCTAGCTCTGTTCACGGACTAAATAAGACTTTGTATAGAGCCTAAATCCACATGAAAAGTTGATTAAAAACTTTAAGGTTTCCAGCTTAACAACCTCCCTACTGAGGCCTAACGACGGACTGATCCATCACCGGAATGTTAGGGGTGGACGGATAACTTGAAAACGCCGCTGTTCATGAAACAAATAATTAAGGGAGATTGTTTTAGAGCTACGAAAGCCGCCATATGAAAGATATGTTAACGGTACATTCGTATGAGTACGTTCTTTTTGATGTCGAGGGAACAGTTATAAGGAAAATACTGTCGTGTATTCCAGCACAGGTAAACTGGCCAACATTCCGATTATACCAAGTTAAACCAGAGAAAGGGGGATACATGACATGGTTCTAAGCATTAGAACTAATTATATTAGATCCATGGTTCTAAGCTTCAGGGGTCAATCACCTCTCGTTCTCTTAGAGAGCAACATCAGTTCAGAATTCAGAGAAACATAGAACAGATAACCCTAAAATAGAAGAGAACCCTAAAGCAGATCCAGTCAAGTACAATAGCTTATAGTGGAGCCATCATCAAGGACTCATCAATAATACAAACCTATTTTCTTTTTTTTTCTTCTTTAGAAACTTGCTCTCACTTTTCTTCTTTTTATTTCCTCAAAGTCAGAGCATCATACATATATATTGTTAAACATACGTAAAATGGGTCTTCTCTGAAGTGAAATGGTGGGTTGTATAAATACTTTTATTTTGAAAAATCCAAACATCTTATTGGCACAGGCAGTAGGATATATTTGGAAGCTAGGCTAGGCTAGCTGGCTGATTTCACTACATTCAGCTTTTGCACGCTGATCTTTTCTATAATAACGTCAGTATGAGCGCTCCACCAGCGAAAAGAGTCTATGCAGATTTACCCGTGTGGATTGTAGAAGACCACCACGAGGTGAGTTTCCAGTGAGACTGATAGCTTCAACATCTGCAGTTATAACGTTATAACCTAGTAACTGCACATGCTGTTTGGAACAAGCAGTGCTACTGTACGCAGCATCTAAACCAGGTGAATCTGCCAGCTGTCTTGCCTTTGACATCATGGGGTTGATTTCCACAGGTTGTGTCCCATATCTACCGCGCCATAGGATCAAAGCACATCCCTATGAAGAACATCAAGATGATCCATTTGGATTCTCATCCAGATCTACTCATCCCAGTCAACATGCCAGCGGATACGGTGTTTGACAAGGAGGCATTGCTAAGGTAACACCAGTCTCAGAGTGTGCCACATCATATTGTGTCTGTGCTCACTCAGCCCACAGCCATTCATGCCTTGTCTGTCAATACGCAACATGTTTTTTCGTTTGGGGAAAAAATAATGCCTTTGTAACAGTTTGGAATTGGGGATCTTTCTCCCCCTCTCTCTGTCTGTCTCTCTCTCTCCTCTCTGTCTGTGTGTCTCTCTCCCTCTTGTGTGTGTTGTGTTTTAGTGAGCTGAGCATAGAGAACTGGATCATGCCCATGGTGTATGCAGGCCATGTGTCCAGCGTGGCCTGGCTCCATCCCTACTGGGCCCAGCAGATCAGGGAAGGAGAACACATGATGTCTGTGGGCCGGGACTCATCCACCACCACTATCAGGTCAGCCTGGGTTCAAATCCCCACCATCTGTCACTGTTTCTTTCATATTGTCTTGCTGTGTTAAACAATGTAACAGTCTACCGTGAACAGTAATACAACTTTATGATTCATTATCTAGATGATTTATTTCTATGGGCTGTTTGCTTCCTTTAGGACTGTGTTGATGGTCTGATCCAAAGTTAAAAAAGAGATGAATCCTCTGTTCTTGCACGCTTTTTCTCCTCTTTCTCATCCTGTTCTCCTCTCTGTGTCTTCAGAGTGACAAGTAAGGATGATTACTTCCTGAGTGATGGCCTGTATGTTCCCCAGGACCAGCTGGAGAACGCCAAGCCCTTGAGACTGAGTGTGGTGAGGGTCAACCCCCTGGAGCCAGCCCACGCCAGGGAGAAATCTCCAGACGAGACCCGGGGCAGGGAGAGGACCACAGGAAAGTCTTCTGCCAAGAAACCCAAGCTACGGGATCAGGGAGCTTCAGGTGTATCTGAGAATAAGCCCTCCTCCAGCGGCTGTCACAGCTGCACTGACAGGCTGGAGCCAGCAGGGGGCAGCAGCGTCCCAGGGAGCTGCAGGAACAGCAGTGGGCAGACAGAGGGAACCAAGCAGCTGCGTGGGGGATCTGATGATGATGAGGGTTCAACAGGCTGTGTGGTGAAAAGACTTCAGTCTTTTGTCAGTGACTCTGATCCATACATCCTGGATATCGACCTGGATTTCTTCTCCTGTAAGAACCCTTTTAAGGAGATGTATACCCAGGTAAGGCCCCAGCGTACTGAGGGAAGCAGGCAGACCCTGTGATGACAGCGATGGCCTACTTGGTCTTTGGTGAATCTCTCCTTCATCTTTTGTGTGTTGTCTTGGTTACATTAGGAGGAGTACTCTATTCTTCAGGAACTCTACAGCTTTACAAGACCAAGCGATGACACGGATGAGGTGAGAAACCTCCAGAGTTTGTATGGTGTGTTGTGTGTGTGGTACACGTGTATGATGTGTGTGAATGGTGTGGAACATGTGTATGAATGATGTGTGTGTGTGTGTTTAGGAGGCGCTGAGCGAGTGTGTGGAGCACCGTGTTCGACAGCTGGAGGATCTGGAGGAGGCTTTTGCAGACCTGCTGGAGGATGACGGGGAGGAGACGATTGGACGCTGGGCCGCCAACCCTGGGTTAGAACTGCTTCATCCACCTTCCTCATCCACCTTCCTCGCCTCTTTCCCCCTCTCCTTTGCCTCCGTCATCCCATTCAGATATTTACATTTACATTTATTCATTTAGCTGACACTTTAATCCAAAGCGACTTACAAGAAAGAGCTTTTACAAAGAGCATCAGTCATTGAGCACAGCAACGTGATAGACCCCGAACAAAGTCGGTTTTTTAGATTGTGAATCATACATCATGAGAACCAGTAAGTGCCAAGTGAAGAACTATAAATGCATAACACAATGATTGTGAACATAAAGCAAGAGATACAACAAACAACACTGGCAAGTCACCATATGGGGACCAACAGATTGTTCTAAAGCACATTAAATTATGTGAAGTGCCATACTATTCCTAAGTGCCATTACATTCTCTAAATAGGTGAGTTTTAAGCCTTCTTTTGAAGGTGAGAAGGCAGTCTGTGCTTCTGATGGAGGTGGGGAGTTGATTCCACCATTGGGGAGCCAGGCAGTGGAAGAGTTTGTGTTGCGCTCGGGCGCTCTTGAGGGGGGGGTACCACTAGACGGTTGTCAGCAGATGACCGTAGGTGACGGGTGGGGGTGTAGGGCTGGAGGAGAGAGTTGATTTAGGTCGGGGCAGTCCCGTTTACAGCCCGGAAGGTCAGCACCAGGGTCTTGAATCTGATGCGGGCCATGACGGGAAGCCAGTGGAGGGCGATGAGGAGTGGGGTGACATGACAGCGTCTGGGTAGGTTGAAAACCAGACGAGGGGCTGCATTCTGTATCCTCTGAAGGGGACGGATTGCATTTGCAGGAAGGCCGGCTAGTAGCGAGTTGCAGTAATCCAGCTTTGTGAGGACATGGGCTTGGCTAGCAGTTGGGTGGAATGTTGAGAGAGGTATTTTCTAATTTTCCTGATGTTGTAGAGGGTGAATCTACATGACCCCCTATATGTCCCCCTTCTTCCTCGCACATCTTTCTCATGGCCTCAGTCAACGCCGAGATCCTACTTTCTGTATGGTTCTGAAATGCAAAGTAAAAATATGTAGCCTTTCACTCATAGTGTGGTGTTTGGAGAGTTAACTAGGTTGGGCGACATTTCCACTGGGTCACAGTGTTTTTCTTGTTTCAGGATGGGCTCTCTGGTTCAGCTGGTCAGCAGTCTGAAGAACAGAGACCAGTCTCCTGACTATGAGATGGTAACTTCCCACTCTCACCCCCCTCTATGACTTTGTCGTCACACACCGCTGTTTGTGCGTCTTTTCATTCTCAGAATAGAAAATACAATTATATATTGTATATTCTGTCTATACTGTTCATAATATGTATATTCTGAGTATACCCATATTATTATATTCTGTTGTTAATAACTGTTTTGCACTTCTGGTTGGATGCTAACTGTATTTCGTTGCCCTGGACTTGTACCTGTGTAATGACAATAAAGTTGAATCTAATCTAATCTAATTAGGCGGACCATCGAGTGATGCGGAGAGAAATGCAACACTAACGTTGACGCACGTTGCTTGATCAAAACAGCTTCCTGTTGACAGCATGCATCGTCTATTCTTTCCCCCTTCCTGCTCCTCGCTCACCATCCTGTTCTTTTCATCCTTAACTACCTCCATTCTTTTTCAATACATCCATTTCGCTCTCAGATTAAGCCTACCTCCCTCCAGCCTCTCCCTACATCGCTCCATCCAGCCCCTCCCTGCCTCTCCCTCCCTCCAGCCTCCCCGTCCCTCCAGGCACTCCTTCCCTCCCTCCAGCCTCTCTCTCCCTCCAGCCTCCTCCTCCATACCTCCCTCCAGCCTCCCTCTCCCTACCTCCTGCCCCTCCCCAGGCTACTTGGCAGCCTCCCTCCTTCTTCCCCTTAGTCCTTTATTCTGGGAAGCAAGCTAATGAAAATGATTGTCAGCATGCAGGTAGCTGAATGACGCAGACTGTAGATGTTTTTTTTTTTTCCTCTCACTTTCATTCTTATCTCTTTGTAGCCACGGCTACTTCATTCATCTTGTATATTACCACCAATATTTCACCTCCATTAGCCTTTAATGATGAAGGCGCTGGTGATGATATTGCTCCGCAGGTGCACCAGGCAGGCCTGACATGTGACTACTCTGAGCTGCCTCATCACATCAGCTCTGAAGAGGAGATACACAGACTGGTGCTGGCTGTGGAGCTCGCTCTGCAGGCCCTGCCCAAGCCAACGCTCGTCACCATCTCAAGGTAGGGGGAGGGGAGGCAGAAAGAGCGACCACATGGGGGTGGGGGAGACAAGGACATCGTACAAAACAGCTTTCATTCAGCCATGGTTTAATAAAGCTTTGTACTGGTTGGGCACAGACTCGATAGAAATTAGATCCTCTAAATATATTGGATCTTATGCTGGGCATGGTGTGTGTCATGATGTCAGACGTAGTCACTTTGCTCTTAACAAGATGGTCATCTTTCGATGAGTAAATGCTGTGATCAAAGCATAAGATGGGGTTCAGTCAACTCTGCATATTCAGTGGCAGAACAGTGTCTTTATTCAGCTGGCCTAGTTCTTATGTGAATGTGTGTGTGCACGCATGGTATGGATGCTTTTTCAGGTCCAGTCTGGATGAGTATTGTCCTCCAAAGCAGGTCAACTCTATCCAGAGCAGAATTCTAGCTATCCTTGAGGGCCTCTATGGAAATCTCCAGATCCACAAGGACTATGACACTCAGGAGGACCTGAAAGAGACCACTGTCCCAGCTTCCAGCAGGGACTCCACCACCACCACCAACACCCCAGTCAAAGAGGAGCAACGCCCACAGGCCTCCTGACATACCACACTGCTGCCGTGGTAACGACACCATTGTGTATTTATAGAAAATAAAGTCTTGATTGTGTAAACAGATACCCTCATTCCTTGATTCCCATGAATCCACCTGAAGCCAAGGTTGCCCTTGAAATTTGCTGCTGTGTGTTATTAAATAGTTGCACAGTTATATGAAAAAAAAGACTGAGAACTATGCCTTATACAAAGACACCCACATAAAGCAATGACAAATGCAGTAATATTAGGTGTTGTGCTTCTTAAGTTGCTAGGATCCAGAGCCTGTTATATAAGTAAAAAGTAAAGTATTGTGAAGTACTTAACTTCTGTCCTATTGTACAGTACACTACTGTACAGTGACTTTGATGTTTTAATCATACCTGCCTGTTGAAGAGAAAGGCCCTGCCCAGGATTTTGTACATGAATAGCAAGTGTACAACAGATCTATGGAACATGTTCTCGTGAGGCAGATGATGAAGTTGTAACATGATCTACTACTTCAAGTGAGACGAGTGAAGAATTTCAGTAAGTAGATTCCTTGACCTGAGGGCCAAGTTAGACTGTAGGTGCAGAATCTCTGCAATCAGCCTGTTCATCAACTGTGTTCTTCATGCTCCAACCTTCCCTCTCTGGCCTTGAGCACAAACGCAACAACAAACGCATTCTCTCCTGTCATCCATCACGTCATCTGGACCCTTCAAGGCAGCATTCTGCACTGCTGCTACCTAGGCAACGTAAGAAGACTGATTCTGCAGGTGAGGTTCAGATGTGAGATCTCGCCCACCATTGGAACGGTTCACAGTGTTTCACGCTGTGCAGCTTGAGGTCATTATTTTATCAAAAGCCCTTACTGAGGTGACCGAGGCAGGGCCCAGGGCTAGAGGTCTGGAGGGTTATGAGGAGCATAACTAGCTTCAAAACCAACCAACTTGAACCCGTTCCTTAACCAGGTGAACTGGTTCCTGCCCATCCCCCCTCTCACTCTACTGCTGATGTCCCTCAGGCTTCTCTGAGGACTCTGCTCCCCCTCGCCATCAGAATTCATTTATATTCAGCATGCAACACAAACATGGAACTTACTGTGGCAGGATAGAGCAAACATAGAACATACCTGTATATGGAACTTAAATAAGAGTAAGATAAAATAGAATCAAAATAAGGATAAAATGTGATGGGGAACTTTGTCTCATGGTGTGAGCAGAACCATCTGCAGCTCAATGCGACAAAGTGCAAGAAAATGGTAATCGACCTGAGAAGGACCAAGACACCAGTGACCCGTTTGCGGTCAGCGTGGACACCGTAGAGGATTACAAGCACCTTGGTGTTCACTTGGACAATAAACTGAAAAGGTTGAAGAACACACAAGCTGTCTATAAGATGCTGGGGCAGCAGGTTGAAGGCTGCGGACGCCAACAGACTCAACAAACTGATCCGTAAGGCCAGTTCCAGCGTGGGGGTGGAGCTGGACTCTGGCGGTGGTGTCAGAGAGGAGGCCAAACTCCACGCCATCCTGGACAGTGCCTGCCACCCCCTCCACAGCATGCTGGTCAGACAAAGTACCTTCAGCGGAAGCAGTACCTTCAGTGTTCAATATGAATTTTGAATTACTAAAAGGTCTGTTCATGTACTCAGTTCTTATTCGACTGTAGGCCTAGATAAGGTGAGTTTTGTTCAGTCTTCTAAATCAGATCTATAATTTTACATAGATAAGATCGCACTTTCACTGGTTCTTAAGGCCATTAGATTAACACACCTGAATACCCATTCCCCCGGCTTAATCCAAGCAAGAAAACCCCATAACAAAGAAGGCAGCTACTTAGATAATTAGTTTCAGCTGAAGTGTCTCTTACTTTCAGTATCTACAACAGTTACAGAATAAACCCTGGCAACGTCCCTAGCAAGTAGCAACACGTCTGGAGATCACCGAGTGCAGAAAGTTATACAGAGCAGAGACATACTATGAATCATGATTTGGGGTTAACGAGGTAACTTCAGGTTCAACCCAATACAGAAACCCCTGGGTTAAACCTGAAGTTACCTCGTTAAAATCTGGATTCGTGGTACAGGCCCCAGGTCTTGATCCTGGTCTTAACAGTGTTGTTTCTTAGCCTTTTCCACCAACGCATTGTGGGTTCTGGTTTGGAGCCAGTTCTTTATCTCGAACCAAATATTTGCACGAACTGTGTTCACACCAAATGCGTGTTTGCACTGATTTAACAAAGGGTAATCTTGTCACGCGAAAAATGGTTTTAACGTTGTCTGTGAACCCGTCATTTGAATCCCGATGAACGGGCGAATGCTCACAAAGGAAACCTGCTCCAAATCGACTCGCCGCCTCCAAACCAGCTTCCGATTGGGGGCAGAACCAATCATGGTAACTAATGACCTGGTAAGCGGAAAACCCAGAGAGCACGGTATTGACCCTGTAATCTCGAAACTAAATTACGACAGCTCTACTTTTCTTTCCATCTTTACCGAGTTAACTTAATCAAAAGGTGATGAATTGCTCAGGCGTGACACACAACTGTCAAGGCAACAAGTACCTCATTGTAATGGGGAGAGGTTGATGTCATTTATTTAATGAATATGCGCTGTGTTGACACTGATGAAACAAGATTTTATTCAATCATTATTTCATTTGCAACAGCAACAACCAGGGAGATGAGACAAAGTATGTGGCAAAAGTATCAACAAACTGTTCTGAAAGATCACTGAAAATGTTGAACACATCTTGTAACAGGGGTGTTAAACTCCAGTCCTTGAGGGCCACTGTCCTGGAGGTTTTAAATGTCAAAAACAGGGAAAACAGTTAAAAGAGTCTAAAACGCCCAGGACAGTGGCACTCGAGGACTGCAGTTACCAGACCTGTGTTGCAACAAACTCAAAGTATGTTAGAATTGTAAAAGCAGAAATTAGCAGTAGGTTACTCACAGTCCCCCCCCCCCAACCCCCCCCCCCCCCCCCCCCCCCCACACACACACACACACACAGTCACGCACAGCATCAGTATTTGCTAGGCAGCTCACACCCTGAAAGCGAGGCCACACCACAGCAGCAGCAGCAGATAATCTCTTTGAAGGTCTTCCGCATCTCCTGGCTCCTGCAGGCGTAGATCAGGGGGTCGATGACGGAGTTGCACATGATCAGAATCAGGTAGAGGTTGAAATGGGACATGAAGCAGACACAGTAGGGGTTCCACGGGCAGGAGATCATCAGGATGAGGTGGAGGAAGAAGGGGGCCCAGCAGACGACGAAGACACCCAGCAGGATGGTCAGGGTGACCGCTCCCTTCATGTTCGCAGCCTGGAGCAGGACAAGGCAGAAAAGGACAGAGGGAGTGTGGGAACGTCGACTTTGTTATGTTACACAGACAACAGCGCAGGATGGAACCCCAAAACATTCTTTCAGGAAATTTCTCAGAACGTTTTTAAGGGATCCTGAGAAATCCTGAGGGTTCCTTTCTGGTTCACAGACACGTTCCCAAACACCTGTACGACCACAGAGACATGGCGTTGTGGCAAAGGTGTCACTATTACTTGAACTCCCTCGGTCCTGCGGTAGGCCTACCTGCCAGATTGGCCTGTGTCCAGGCAGCACAGCGATCCTCTTCATGTGCAGCCGTGCCAGCATGAACATGTGGACATAGAGGGACGCCATGAGCACCAGCATGGTCAGGAACATGGTGATGAGGCACACCAGCACGGTGGCGCTCTCCGAATGCACGATGAACAGGACGCCGGCCACGACGCAGAAGGTCCAAATGGCCGTGATGACGGCGGCGGCTCGGCGGGCGGTCATGATGCTGTGGTAGCGGAGCGCGTAGAAGATGGTCACGTAGCGGTCGACCGCGATGGCCAGGAGGCTGCAGATGGACGCCAGCAGAGAGCTGGAGAGCAGAGGGATGAGCATGAACATAAAGGAGGGATTGTTTTGGTTTTGGGGGGTGCACGATGGCAGTGCACGGTGGCCGTGTGGTTAGCGCTCTCGCCTCCCAACAAGGAGATTGTGGGTTTGAATCTTGGGCCCTAACATGATTCTCTCTGGGTGGAGTCAGCATGTCCTCCCCGTGTTACAGTGGGTTCTCCGGCTTCCTCCCACCATCCAAAGACATGCATGTGGTAGGTTAATTGGACATTGTGAACATTGCCTCTAGTGAATGACTGGGAGAGTGAATGGTTGTCTCTATGTTGTCTGTCACTGTCTGTGTGATAGTACTGCGACTAGCTGGCGCCAGTCCAGGGTGAAAGTAACTGGGATAGGCTCTAGTCACCCGTGACACCTAACGGGAAGAAGCGGCACTAATAAGTTGTTGATAATGAATGAATGTTTTTGTTTTGTTTGTTCTGTGGATTGGACACATTTGTGAAATATTTGAGATGGATAGAAGTGTAACAAATTCACTTGTTGAAACTAATCAGAATTCTCCAAACTTCAAACCTGCTCTCAACAAAAAAAAACAAAAAAGCTAAACCTGACCAAAAACATAAAACATCATAACCCAACACATGAACTGAATTGCATTCCACATTACACGCAGTACCTGCAGATCATCGAGTCGAAGATATTGTCCATGCTCTTGACGACTCCTGCACCGATCCTACCCAGGCTGCCCCCGTTGATGATAGCCATGGCAACAGTCTCCGTGGCGTTGGAGAGGCTGACCAGCATGTCTGCTGCAGCCAGGCTGCAGATGAAGAAATACATGGGCGACTGGAGGTTCTTGTTCTTCACTATGGCGGTGATCACCAGGATGTTCTCCAGCAGGCTCACCACTCCCAGACTGAGGAAGACCTCCGTGGGGATCAGCAGCTGCTCGTAGCAGCCGGGCGATGATGAAGAGGAGGAGGTGGAGGAAGAGGAGTGAGGCATGCGAGGGATTCCTCCGGTGGAGCTCTGGTTGCGGCCAGGCAAGGGTAACCCTTTGTGGTGAAGGCTGGTGTTCATTCTTATTCTCCCTTTAGACTCTTCCAGGAAAACTAATTCTTCATTCCAACCTGCTGAAAAGATGCCTGTTCAAGATGAATCAACATGTGACTGAAGCTGCAAAAGCACAAAACAAATGATTTCATCCATCTTGTGAACTTGCAATCTCCTCAAAATATCCCATCTTCAATTTCTCAGAGTTTCACAATCCATGACCAGCCAGTCTCCAGGCTTGTTGTGATAGTCGGGCCCAGTACTGCTCAGTACTAAGTCCAGAACAGGTTGGTTTGCTAGCCCACGTCCAGTTGTGGACAGATCCTAGAAACAGGCTTTCTGGCTTCACAAGCAAGGCTGCAGTCTTAGCATCTGCTGGTGCCAACACTGCGTTGTGCTGGCTGTTTGAAATACACTGATCTGAGAAAGAGAGGGGGGGGGAGGGAGGAGAGAAAGGGAGATAGAGAGAGACAGAGAGGATAGAGTAGTAATGGGGAAATAAGAATAAGTGAAATAGTGGGTAAATAAGAAAAAATATAGAAAGAAATGGAGAGAAAGACTGAGCATCCTTGAGCGGACTGAGAGCTCCTTACCTCTCTGTCGTTTCCTCTGACTCCTCCCACTCCTCAGCAACAGGTTTTTTTTCCTCTTGGAAAAAGTGTGACCTTAATAAAAGATATACAAAAACAGATCAATGCCATTTCTTTATTTCATTGTAAAATCGTGGGTAGTTTTCAGGCAGACATGTCCTTCGTTATGTTTTGGCCATGGTTCGTTTGGAGTCCATGAACAGAGTAATAAATAGCTTGTCATGACTGTCAAACTGACCTCATGACATGATTCATAATGATTTAGCTGCTCACTGCTGGATTTTCTGTCATGCAATTCTGTCATAAATGATATTTTTAAGGTGAAAAACCTGTGCACCATGATGTCCATGAAAAGTGGGGTACATTTATGTCTCTCTGTGATGGTATCTGTCCTCCATTCTGAAGCTGTTTTCACCTTATTCAGCCCATCGTGATTACTATTCACTTATTGCGTGTTGTTTCCATGGTTCCCTTCAACTGCAACATTGGGAGGATGGAAACCGTTTGCTGAATAAGGTCTGCGACACTAAATAACGGTCATCAGACAATGTATTTTTGTTAAAATGTTTTTGATTCGCGAGGCAATTTTCTTGCACGTTATGTTGACCTTAATGTCTCTATCTCTCCTGTCATATGGAAAGCAGGGAGCGATGAATGAAACGTGCTGGCCTGTTTGTCTGAATTATCCGCCGAACCTTAACTGAGAAAAGCTAGACGTCAGAAAAACCAACATTGAATAGTCCCACTACCCCCACATCCATGACTACCCCCCATCTTTCCTGTGAATGGAGAATGAATCAAAGAGGTCATTGTAGCGTTGCCGGCTTTGATGGGTAGAGCCATAGTAGAGCCCTGCCCTGTGAGTAACGCCTTTTACAACTAAGAGGCTGGCGTTATTGTCCTGTTCAGTGGGAAAGCTAACCCGCCCATTAACATTAAGTTGGTCAACTTCACATTTAGGTCTGCATATAATCACAGAGTGCAGAACCAAACTACCACACATCCGACCCAGACTCGCTGCATGTAAAATCACCATGGATTACATTCACCTTTCTGGTAAGACTTTCATTTGTCATCTTGTATCTTTAACCGAGACCGGCGTGTGCAAGGTTAACAAATTTGGCTACTCTAAAGTTGAAGACCATGTTAATTATAAGTGCGAAGAAGATAACAGGTATGAATAACTCTTTACAAACTTTCTGCGCTACTGGTGGTCTATTTTTCTTTATTACAAACTACAACTGCTTTTATTTCACACTACAATATATTAAAGAAAGTTATTGGCAATTCAAAAACGGTATTTCTATACCGAAATGTCATGCAAATTGTAATTTACTGTGTAAACGTAAACTGATATAATCACTATATATAGGCCTACACTTGTTAGAAATACGGTAAGGATTCTCAGCCCCAAACTACTTGTATGCTAAAAAATAATTTCTCTGCAATGGGATTTCATACCTTCGTAAAATAAAAGTCGTGGATCAATAAAGTCCTATCCTATCCATATAATTCAATAGATACACGGTCCATTCAGACCACAATGCATTGTGATTTTCTGTTGACACATCGGAAAGATGAAGAAAATCCTGTTCTCGGTTCGAAAACCTGGAAAAGTGTAATCTATTTCTGAGAAATGTAAGAAATTCCGCGCCTCTCCCCAAATAGGGAGGGGTTGTGCTTTAATTGGTTCACTACAAAGCAGTTTGCAGAACTTGGAAACTTTCCGCTGCGATGCAAAATGATGAAAACATCAACGCTTGTGTGTGTGTATGTATTTAAACTCGATGGCCCTCCCATCTACCTTATTCACCGTACATTAGCTTGCGTAGGCTACATGCACATTAGCTTGCATAGGTTACATGCTGCTGGTGAATTGCAGACAACAGCACTGAGCCTGGTGGAAAACCATCAAAGGACAAGAAAAAGAAAGACCCCTCTGACACTACCCATGATGCATCACTGCCCAGGGAAAAGGTGCTCTCTGATTTCAGCGGCATTTACAGCAAAGGTGAGACTCAGAAGCCAAAGGTAAAACAGAGATACATCTGCTGCATTATCATATCATTCAGGGACCAAAACCAACTCTTACAGTGATGCAATCATTGACACCCTCACGTGCTGTTATCAGTTAAATACCCTAAATACTCATTGAAATTCATGCAACCTCAGGTTAAACCCCGCCTCCCTTGAAATGATATTCCTTACTTGTGGTTCAGACCTCCTCCCCTCTAGTGGTGGGGAGGAGGCCACCAGAGGCTTCTTCCAGGAGCTGATGAACATCCTGCTGGGCTACGTGAGCCAGTCACAGCAGCGGACCTCCAAGGTCGTGGACTTCCACCACCCCCACCAGCTGAAAGATCTGGAGGGATTCAGCCTGCAGCTGCCTGATAAGCCTGATGACCTGGAACAGCTGCTGGTTGACTGCAGGTCCACGCTGAAGTACGGAGTTAAAACTGGTGGGGACTCATTCATTCTTGACTTGCCTCAGGACCGTACGTCTTACTGAAGAAGTATTTTGCAGTTTTTGACGTGGACTTGTTGTCTCTTAGGTCATCCTCGATTTTTCAACCAGTTATCCACTGGACAGGATGTGATTGGGCTAGCTGGCGAGTGGCTGACGTCAACAGCCAATAGCAACATGTAAGACATCAACCTGTTTCATAGTGTCCTGGACAGTCGATATATCTTGAGAAGTGGGAGTTCAGTCTGAGGTGAAAAAGACTGATCGGGTGTTTCAGCTTCACACTAATCTAACTTTTAACGCTGAATTCGCACTACTGAAAAGCAAATACTTTTAGAGTGTTTTATTGTTGGGTTAATTGTACCGGTATCAATCTCATCTACAAAGGTTTACATATGAGGTGTCCCCAGTGTTCGTCCTCATGGAGGAAATCGTGCTGAAGAAAATGGAGAGGATGGTGGGCTGGCCTGAGATGGGAGATGGGATCTTCTGCCCAGGTATGGGAATGTTGTTTTGGATGGGGTTACTGGTTCACAATGTCACACCAAGTTTGTCTGGCTGAAAGAAACTTGTTTGAGGGGCTCGCAACAAGGGTGCGTACCACATCAAATAAGGCCTTACCTCAGCAGCCTAGGTTGAAATCCGGCCTAGGCCCTTTGCTGCGTCTCACTCTCTATATCTATTGCTCTCTTGGTCTTTCCTGTCATACGTTTCTTTAAAAATAAAATACAACAAAAACAAAATAATCAGTCAAACTTGTTTTCGTGGCGTGTGTTTGGTGTTCTAGGTGGCAGCACATCCAACCTGTATGGGGTTCTTCTGGCTAGGTTCTACTTCTTCCCTGAGGTGAAGACAAAGGGGATGGCAGCTGTACCAAGACTGGCCCTGTTCACCTCCGAACACGTAATGTTTCCGCTCAGCTGGTCACATGTAGGGAGAGAGAACACAGGGGTGCTTTTAAACATGCCAACATCCAAAGTTTATGGTTTCCAATATGTTTCCTTTTTCCAGAGTCACTACTCGCTGAAGAAAGCTGCCGCTGTTCTGGGAATTGGGAGTGAGAATCTTGTGATAGTTAAGTGTGATGACAGGTAGGATTGGGGGACTGGGTGGATTGGGGGATGGGCATTCATGGATTTGCGGTTTGAATGTTTGTGAGGAAAAGACTGAAGAGTTGTTTGCACACCTGCTGAATTGAGGGCAGACATAAAAAGGCTTTTGTGTGTGTGTGTGTGTGTTTTTCCACCATAGAGGCAAGATGATTCCCTCAGATCTGGAAGCCTGTATCATAGCTGTCAAAGCCAAGGTAAAAACATTGTTCATTTTAACAGCTGTAAAAGAAAACGCAATCCTCTTCCGCTTCCTTTCTTTTAAAACGTTTTTATTAAATCGTTGTTGAATCGTTAATTACCATTATCATTTTATCTGGCCTCTCCAGGGGTGTGTGCCGTTCTTTGTCAACGCCACCGCGGGCACCACGGTCTACGGAGCCTTCGACCCGTTCCACGCCGTGGCAGACATCTGCGAGCGCCACAATCTGTGGCTGCATGTGGATGTAACGCTCTCCTACCCGCTTCCTCAACCTTCCTCTTCCAACAGTACTCTGTCTCTCTCTCCTTTCTGCTCTTGTTTCATCACCTTTCATCTCTCCATCTTCTTAGTCCATTTGTCTACAACTCCCATCTCTCACTCCAGTGTTTGGCGCAGGGGCGTCGTTAGCCCTGTTTTAGGGGGGCTGAAGCCCCCCTAAAATGTTCTTCAGCCCCCCTAAATAATTATCGGGATTATTATTGGGCCGCCGAAGCAATACGATAATTAATAACAATATTTTATTTCGAAAAATTACCGGATGCTCTCGGTTAAATGTCGGTCACTTGAGCGTCAAAAATGTAACCCACAAGTTCGAAAAACAAGTAAAAAACAGACGTCTTTGGGAATCGCTGGCTAGCTCGCTCGCACCCCCCCCCCCCCCCCCCCCCTCGACAGAAAGTGCCAGGGGCTAAGCCCCCCCTCTCTTTCAATCCTAGTCCCTGGTTTGCCGTCAAATTAAAAGGGGGGAACGTTCATTTTTCTATTATTCTTCTTTAAATGACTTCTGTGGTTCCTGGACAGGCTGCCTGGGGAGGAGGTCTGCTGATGTCAACGATACACAGAGCTAAACTACAGGGCATTGAACGGTAATCCCACAGCTCACTTCCTTTCAAAGAAATGACTGAGTAGCAGATGAACGTGAACATAGGAACTCTCTAGAATCTTTGGTGTTGACGTAGTTTTGGTGTTCCCCAGAGCCTGGTCTGTCACCTGGAATCCTCACAAGATGATGGGGGTTCCTCTCCAGTGTTCCGCCTTCATGGTGAAGAAAAAGGTGAGCGTCGACAACTCTTAAAGCCTTTCATCCAGAGTGGCTTGAATTGCACACATTTCTTTCTCTCTCTCTCTCTCTCTCTCTCTCTCACACACACACACACACACACACACACACACACACACACACACACACATACATCTGACGCTCCCTCTTATCTTTCACATCTCTTCTCAGGGTCTTTTGCAGGAGTGTAACCAGCTGCATGCAGAGTATCTGTTCCAGTCAGACAAGCACTATGACATCGCCTATGACACAGGAGACAAGACCATCCAGTGTGGTCGCCATGTCGACATCTTCAAGCTGTGGCTCATGTGGAAAGCCAAGGTCCGCTTACGCAACCCTCCGTGGAATTTGTCCGAACATTGATCGACCAATCATCTTTCACTCACACAAGGGTCAATTCAACAGAATTTTCTTTGTTAACAAATCTAAGAAGCCTACCTTGTAGCTTATTGACCTAAAAGAGATAAAAAGTGTTCAGGTCAAAAAGTACTTCATAAGCGATTGCCTGTTTTCTTCAGAGCATTACGTTTACATTTACATTCATTTAGCAGATGCTTTTATCCAAAGCAATTTCCAAGAAAGAGCATTACAAGAGAGCATCGGTCGCTGATCATAGCAACGGGATAGTCCCCAAACATAGCTGGTTTATAGATAAGAGCAAGCAGCAGTATGTAGGAAGTGAACACTACATGATAGTAGACGCTGACATATTTAGATGCTGCATCTTACTCTTTCTCCATCCTTCTTCCTCTCCTCAGGGCACTGAAGGTTTTGGCTCCCAGATCAACAAGTGCATGGAGAATGCTAAATACTTGTATGAAAAGCTACAAAGCAGGACAGACTTTGAATTAGTCCTGAAGAGCAAAGTAAGTAAGAGGGTCAAACGTACTGGTCTGTGACGTAGATGAAGCTTCTTCTAGACTCAAATGGCCTCCACGGCAAATCTGGTAACTTTGGATGTTTTTTGGTTGTCTGACCCCTCCTCACAGCCTGAGCACAGTAACGTGTGTTTTTGGTATCTGCCCCTGAGACTGAGGAATCTCCCCCCTGGACCAGACAGGGACAGGATGCTGCATGAGGTCTGCCTTCCTGCCTGTCTGTCTGCATGTCTGTCTCCCTGCCTGCCTGCCTGTCTGTTCGCATGTCTGCCTGTCTGTCTGTCCGCATGTCTGCCTGCCTGCCTACCTGTCTGTATGTCTTCCTCCCTGCCTGTCTGCCTGTCTGTCTGCATGTCTGCCTGTCTGTCTGCATGTCTGTCTCCCTGCATGTCTGCCTGTCTGTCTGCATGTCTGCCTGCCTGCCTACCTGTCTGTATGTCTTCCTCCCTGCCTGTCTGCATGTCTGCCTGCCTGCCTACCTGTCTGTATGTCTTCCTCCCTGCCTGTCTGCCTGTCTGTCTGCATGTCTGCCTGTCTGTCTGCATGTCTGTCTCCCTGCATGTCTGCCTGTCTGTCTGCATGTCTGCCTGCCTGCCTACCTGTCTGTATGTCTCCCTCCCTGCCTGTCTGCATGTCTCCCTGTCTCTCTGTCTGTCTGACCAGCTAATCTATCCTATCTACGACCCGTTTTTCTGTTCTCAGGTGGCACCGAAAATCAAAGCCAAGATGATGGAGCACGGCATGACCATGATCGGCTACCAACCGTTGGGGTCAAAGGTCAACTTTTTCAGATGTGTGTTCTCAAACCCGGCCACGCAGCCTGAGGATGTGGACTTCCTGATAGATGAAATAGCTCAGCTTGGACAAGACCTGTAAGGTCAAGCAGGGGTCACAGGCCGTGTGGTCTTCTTGTCTCAGGGATCTTAGCGCTACAACTTGCGGCCAACGTGATGTGATGGGCTTGTATCTTGATCTAACTAATTCTAGTGAGTATTGATTGCATGTTTACTTAAACATAAACTTAAAAGTAAACATTTACTTAATTTTAGGGCAACACCATCACAGCAGCATTATAAGTAGCAGAAAAGTTTTAATTCAATTTTCATCTAAATTTTAAATGTAATGATAATTGTACGTAAAAAAATCTATAACACATTTTTTTAATACATTTGATATAACATACTTTTATATATGGCATGTTTTATATAACATTGTACATTTACTGATTAATATAATTAATAAAAAAACATTAATTAATTAATGCTTTGCAGTTTATTTCTTTTCAATGAAATGGGTTAGCAAAACATGTCATTTTTGATTTGTTGGTTATGGCTGTAGCACCACTTAGTGGATAATAATGCCTGCTGCTTTTTAAAAGCTTAGATTGCTTTGCATTAAATGAAACAGGCTAATGGAAGGTTGAATATTTCTCTGATTGTGGGTTTATTTAGGGTGAGAGGAGAAGTAAATAAACCCACAATATATATAGTGTCATTCAGCTGCAGGATATCATACGAAAGCGTGTAGAGTTGCAATTCACCATCATCAGACAGAAACACACGAAGAAAACCAGGGCAACACCCACCACCACTACTACGCACACTTTGGTCCCCAGCGTGTTCATGCTAGCCTCCTCATCCTCAAGAAATCCCCTCTCACTCTCCCCCCAGGTCTCTCTCACCCTGAGCCCCCTCTCCCAGAACACACTGCCCCCCATCTGTCCCTGAGGTATTGTCATCCCTGGCGTGGAGACTTCCTGTCTCTCCCCAGCCCGGCCCCTCCCCCCAGGTGAGGGAAACAGGTAGCAGGTAGTGCTGGGTACCATGCTTACGAAAACAGACGTAAACAGCGCTCTCTGAGACGCAGCCGTGGTAACAGCAGACATTTTTTCTGGGTCGTCAGGGAGATGTGAGATGGAGAGACTGGCAGGAAGTGGAGTGTGTTGGCGACACCAGGGGCAGCGAATCACATAGCTTGTCGTCTTGACAGTTTGCTCACTCCTCCTTAGGCTGCCCTGAACGATCCTCAATTCCATGATCTGATTGGCTCCTATCTCGTTGCGGTTAGACGTTGCCTCACTCGAAGTGATTCCCATCTCGTTCTGCTCAGTCGTTGACTGAATCGGATTGGCTCCCATCTCGTTTTGGTCAGTTGTTGCCTCAATCTGATTGGCTCCCATCTCGTTTTGGTTGATCTGATTGGCTCCCAGCTGTATCTGGCTGCGAGCCACGGTCATTTGTCTGAGGCAAAAGGAACAGCAGGAGTGTCCACACTCCAGCAGCTTGGCTCTCCTCCTGGGGCTGTAGATGTTTAGACAGATCCCACACTCCAACACGCATTCTGGGGAAACAGCCTCCATTATGTCTGCTGGTCTGTTTCGCTGAGGAATGCACAGGTGAACTTGTACTTCCAGTGAACATACGTTCCCATCTTCAACAGATTTGGAGAGCTTTGACATTCAACCCCATCAGTTTTTAACGCCATCAATGTCTCCCAAAGCCTGTAAAGAAGACGGTATATCAGCAACGTAATTAATCCTATAAGTCAAACCCGGGAACCTACTGATACTCCAAGCTGAGATCCGTCTGCCATGCAATTCAATTCTTATGACAACGGAAGCACATCGTGAATTTAACTCGTGAAAGTGCTCATTTAATCTTCACGAGAAGGGAGAAGTCTGTATTTTGCAAAGTATCATACGAATAGAACAAGTTGTCTTTCAGACAAAAGATACAAATATGTCTTTTCAAGTTCTTGCAAGTGCTTGCATACCAACCAAACCGGATAGTCTGTTTGTACAGACCCAAACCCTTCTAATTATCAGCTTGTGCTTATGACTGAGATAACGAATGTAATAGGTAAACCGAGGCTTCCAAGTTAATACTGATTGTCCCCAACTTTCCTTGGGAGTCAAAGTCCTTTTCTCAAAGGGAACATACCCGAAAGCAATCATTCTCAATGGTCGGAAATAAAACACTTTGAGAACACTTCTATAACTTCATGGATAAATCGAATACAACGGAATGAGATACAGTCACTCCTAACTGAAAACTATCGATGCTTTTGAAACGTCATACAGAGTTCTAAAGTTTCCCCAATACCATAAGTAAAATGTGCCAATATCTTACTGTGTAAATCCCACTGTTCGTGCAGTTGCAGCCTTCTGAAGTTCAACGCGACAGCCTTCACTGCTGTAATTACCTTTCATAGGTGCGTGCAAGTCCGTGCCATTTTATAGTCTAACTGGGAAACCACAAGTGCAAACTGTTATGATAATCATCAATGAGCTCTTTGGCCATGCAGTACACCATGATCGCGCTGTCAAATTAAAGGTATTAGGCTGACAATAAGTACATTGGAATAAGAAAAACACAGTGCTACGTCACTGAAAAAATATTTATTTCTATCATCGTTTGAAAGTGTTAGTTGCGTTAAAATGGAGGTTCTTATTGACAGTCTTGTCAATTCAGTGGGTTCCTTCCATCTCCTCCTAAGACGAAAACCAAACAGGCATTACATTCAGCAGCACATTAAGAACCTATTGAAACAGTAAAACTTGACCAAACAGCTTCCCCACTCCAGAATGTAAACATCTTCAATAATCCAAACTAAGAGTTGCAGACATTTTCAAAGTAATCATAACATGTCACCAACAACATGAAGATCGATGTGATATAAATCCCTTCATCTACCTCTTGGTTTTCTGACATGGGAACCATTACAGGTCTCTCTTGCCTATTCCTTTGGCCTGTCCTCTGGTTGAAGGGCTTGTTGGTGGGGTTGGTCTGGACCTGAGAGCTGTCTGGAAGAAACACTGAACATCAGTTTAACATGAAACAGTCAAATCTAATGAATGTGGTGTCCAACACACCGTGTAGAGGCCTGTTTTTCCATGGTCCATATTTCTTGGTGGTTTTGTGCCCATGCACTTTATCGTTCATCTCCCTGTCAGCTCTTGGCTTGTTAGCTCCCCTGACTCTGTCTGCAAGAGAAAGAACATTCATCTTGTCAACTTACTCCAAATACTATGGATATGGGAAACATGTATATTACTTAATATTTGAATGTAGACATGGAGAAGCATTTCCAACAGTGCCTTTACAAAAATAGCATGTTTAAAAAAAACAACAACACAACAACAACACATTGCTACAGCCCTACCTGGTTTCCACTGGAATCCATTGCCCCTGCGCTTGATCTGACGCTTTGATGCATCAGGGGGTATGTTGCCTGCATTTTCATCACTTCCTGTGTACCGGGGGCTCTTCCTGTAAGCGCCTGCATGCTGCTCGGGCCTGTCCTCATCACTTCCTGTGTGCCGGGGGCTCTTCCTGCCAGCGCATGCATGCTGCTTGGGCCTGTCCTCATCCTTTCCTGTGTGCAGGGGACTCTTCCTGCAAGCGCATGCATGCTGCTTAGATCTCTCCTCACAGGAGCATTTTTTCTCCAGTAGTTTAAAGTGGCCACTAGCCACATATGTAGGTATGGACATTGACGTCAAAGCACCCATGACCATCTTCTCCAACATCTGCTGGCTGGGTTCCTTAGGAACATCTTTGGCCATTTCCTGGTCAATTTCCATTTCCTGGTTCCCAAGGTCACCCTCCACTTCAATGTGTATGGAGATGGTGGGTTTCAGGTGCTCAGGAGGGCATCGGTTCCTTGCCACACCCAGAGTCCTCAGATTAGGACTGCAATGAGACTCATGTTCCATACAACCTTCCAGATCTTTCTCTATGTTGGGAATTGTGGAGGGCAATGTTTGAGAATTGCCCACACCATCTTTCTCCAAGAATTCAAAATTCAGACGCTTCTTGGGGTTGCCCGCTTCCTTCTCCTGCTCGGAGTGACCAAGCTCAGACTCTATGTTGGGTCTTCTGTCAAGTTCATCTGAAGGGTTGAGGAACACGTCAACATCCTGCTGGGAGGAGAGAAGCATCTTGCTGCAGTAGTAGACGTTTCCCTGGTCGGCCAGCCAGCTGGCAGAGGGTACGTAAGAGGGAAGAGAGTCCGCTGAAGACTCAGAAAACAGCAGCTTTTGCCTGCTCTCCTTTGCAGCCATAATTCTCTTCAGCAACTGAGCTTGGCTATTGTTGGTAGTGTCAGATCCCATCTCCTTGACAACGTTCGCATAGTCCTGAGAGTCATTTTGGATTAGCCAATCTGCTGAGGGCACGTAGGGGGGAAGAGAATCCACAGACCACACAGACTCATTGGCAGTTTTCTTCATCTGGACATAAGCAAAAGACTTCTGCTGTGGAGAGGTGTCATTATCACTCATCTCAGGAACCTTCTGAGGGACATTTGCTGGGTCCAGAAGACCGTTTTGGATCAGCCACTCAGTTGTAGGAATGTAAGGGGCCAGCGTCTCCACCGACCAGGCTGACTCATTGATCTTTCTGGGTACCAAAATGTACTCACAAACTTCCAATGGGAGCTTCAGTATTTTTGAATGGCTGTTGTTTTCCAGGGTGAGGTCACAGTCCTCATTTAACTCCGGAGTGAGGTCACAGTCTTCTGGACTGTCATGGTCCTCCTTTTCCTCCGGAGTGAGGTCACAGTCTTCTGGACTGTCATGGTCCTCCTTTTCCTCCGGAGTGAGGTCACAGTCTTCTGGACAGTCATGGTCCTCCTTTTCCTCCGGAGTGAGGTCACAGTCCTCATTTAACTCTGGAGTGAGGTCACAGTCTTCTGGACCGTCACAGCCCTCCTTTTCCTCCGGAGTGAGGTCACAGTTCTCCTTTTCCTCTTCTTCCTGTGATTCCTTGTGGTCACACCTGGGAACATCAGGTGTTTTAGTTACCGCTGGTGACCCTAGCCCACCCTTTAAGATGTCAGGGAAGGAGACCCGCCTTCCCTCGATTATATCATCGTCCCGGTTAGAGGAGCTACACACTGGGACCATGCTGTCCGAGGAACAAACGGATGACATGTCAAAATGACCTAGCTCTGCTCCAACCCTCGCTAGCGCCTCTATAGAGATCCGACGAGATTGGGACTTTTGTCTTTTTGTAGGAGTGCCCCCTCCCTGGCTCCTCCCCTTGTTCACGTACAGGGCTTTGGAGGTACCGGAAGATATCGAATTCCTCTCCTCCTCAAAACAGCTTCCCACTTTACCTTCGGTGGAACCAGGTGAGGAATGGGCACTGGAGCCGGTCCCACGCCCTGAGTCTGAACCAGCCAGCGGGTTTTTGTTTCCATAGACGGGCGATGCCTTCCTGACGTCAGGAAACATGGGTTCCGTCTGGACCTCAGAGCTCACAGTCTCCCTGGGAATGCAACCTTGGTTTTGTTGGTGGTAGAACCTCATGTTGGGGTTCTGGTTGAGGTTCTGGTAGTGTGCAGCAGCCTGGGGGTAAGGTGGCTGAAGGACACGCCTGTAGTCTGCAGGGAGTAGCTGGGCATGAGGGAGAACGTAACTGGGAGGCTCCATAAACGCAGGAGGGAACTGTGGCATGACCATACTGTAACCTGAAACACCAAGAGAAGAAGGGGGCAGGGTCACAGATGATGATGGCATCATTTTACATTGAACTTTCACTTTGTAAAAACAACTTGCAAGAAAAGTTCAGAACTCAAAGTTCATTTTATTTTATTTTCATATATATATGAAAAACAAATATATATATATATATATTAATATATATATAAATATCACACTCCAATTTGTTGTTTTTGTTTACCCATTCCTGGAAAGCCGGAATAGGGGTTGAAAGGAATGGGCATGGGCCACTGGTAGTGCATGAGAGGAGGCATGGGGGGAGGCTGCATGTAGAAGTATGGCCTGGCCTGGTGGAGGTGTGGAGGGGGTGGGTGGATGGACCCATGAGCCCCTGGTCCTGGAGGGCCATGCCCAGGGTTGGATGCCTCAGCGCCGGGCTGAGGAACTGGCTGACGAGGACCTGGTCGACCATGAGGCCCGTTAACACAACGAGCGGCTGCCATACTAGGGGAGGGAAGGACAAATTGATTGTTGTCCACATGTGCCATCTTTGTAGAGAGTTCAAACTTAGCCAGATGAATTGTGTGTAGACACTACACACATTTTTACCCTGATTATCAAAGGAGGAATTGGTATTCACAGTTGAAGTTACCAAACAAACATTGCTGAACCTCAGTCTCTACAATCAAACTTATTAAAACAGCATCTTGACAAATACTTATTTTTAAATGTGTTAAGGACAATGATTCGAACATCCTAAAATAACTCAAAGTATCTGACGTTACCTGTTTAACACCACTGCGATAAAACCGACACAAAGTTGTCTCAAATGACACTGAATAAATCCAGAGTGCAAGCACACCAGAGTTAAAGTAGATAATTAGAGGGGGTGGGGCTTGGTCATGGAGAGTAGAGATTGGTTAGTTTGAGAAATCAATCCACCAATCCACTTTATTTTCTTGTGCTTCTGGAATTTACACAAAAGCCTAATTGAATGGGTTACTTGTACTTACAAATGCAAAGACAAGATTTCCATAGGTCTGACAGTGGAGAGTCAGTTGAATCTTCGGTAGGAATGACATCACAAATTAAAATATAAATATTTATATTAAAATGTTTTCAAATGTAAATCTTTGTAAATTAAAGTGCAGGGCTGATTGAAATATGAAATATGTGTATACTGTATGTAAGTGTAATTCCAACTGACTACGATGCAGAAAAAACATGTCTATTGTATTGTTGCATTTTTACTAATACTGTATTATCTTTTACAGTGTATAGTGTGTGTCTATTTGTTGCGTTTTTACTAATATTGTTATGTACTGCACTGCAAGTAAAATTAAAACCACAGGTATGAATTGCAGAGCAAGGTCACTCTTCATTAAACGAATGCTCAATGTATGACTCCATCCATGCAGAACAAACTATGCAAAGACTCAACCAATCAACAGAATGATTTAAAGGTGCAATGCAAGTATTTTTAATGACAACACTGTGCAGCAATGCAGTAAGATGTCACAAGTTTAGTCAATGTTACACTGCAATGTTTAAAATAACTGCACAATCATGATAACATACTTCAGACTGCCCAATTATTCTGTGAAAATGACCGCTCCACATCCACACAAGTGTGCATTTCCACAGTTTGAAACTCCCATTTCATCTTCTGTAGCTGGCACAAGTCAGGATAGGCAGGACTGACTGAAACCCCCAATTCAGATTCAATCCTTCAGGCTGACTGACAGGGTGATGGAGGCTGCTATCCAGGGACAGATCTCAATACTGCCAGTACTCCACCCTCATCACCTCAGGAAAGCTTCCATGCCAGCCACAGACAGCTAGCAACATATTGGGGTGGGAAGCCAATTACAGTACAGCATTACATCCCTGACAGTAACTACCCTGAACACAGCATGCCTGGAAACAAGCAGTGGAAATACAGGAAGTCTGTAAGTAGAAAGCCTTTCACTACAGTCCTACCTTCAACCTCTTTTCATACCAATACATATACACTATGTTTATTAATTTCAACATGCTATGTGTACATTTCATAATGTGGTTATACGTGAATTTAAAGGTATAGGTAATACATTTAGAACAAATGTATTAGAACGTGCATTTTATACATTTAGTTAATATCTCGTGCCTCTTCTTTTTGTGGACCCTGAAAGAGAAAACAAGCTGGTCAGATTCAAATATCATATACAGTAAAAAGCACAACATTAAATTATTGCACAACATGTAAGAACTGTGTATATTTGTCAGGTACAATGCATCTTTACTCCATTTTCGTGAGTTCTCTCTGTTTGCAGGTGACAAACTTCCGCAGCTGTCCTCCCTCCCTCCCTGTTCCTCCCGCTGGCCTCACCTCTGCCTCGGGTGCAGCTGGGGAACTCTGCCTCCTCGCAGTCATCGTACGCCGTCCTCCTGGGCCTCTGCTGGACAAACGCCCTGCAGGCAGGCCTTCGACAAGGGGCTCTCCCTGGGCCAGGAGCATGGACGTCCAGACACGGACCAACAGGACATGAATTAACCCAACAATCACGTTGACGCTCCAGGTGAGTTTAACGTGCAGTTCAACAGTCTCCCTCACCTGGAGTTTGACTGCCACTGTATGGCCTCCAAGACTGTGGCCTGTGTTTGCTGTTGCCCCAGCTCTCCTGATCGGACATCACTCCACCGTTCCTCGTGGGCCTGTCTGAAAACCCATGGGGGTAATATTACAATCCGAGTGTGTGTGTGTTTGCGCTAACCAAACACTATCTCCACAACATTCCACATGATAACAAATAAAGCTTAAGTAAACAGTGCTGAAACCCAGACGAGGTCACATCCATCATCCATGGTGATGAGCGTTCGTACCGTTACAAGGCCTCGGTGTGTCATTCCTCGGTCCTCTGTCTTTGTATCTGTCAGTTCTGCTCGTGGGGACAGGCCTGTAGCAGTCTTGATTCCAGGGGTGAGCAGGCCCCACTCCCCCATAGCCCTCATAGCAGCTTCTTGTCCTCCTTCTCCTTAGGGGTGGGCAGTAAGTGTAAGACCCTCCTCGACTCTGTGTGGGGGTAAGCTGGGGTCGTCTCCCTGACACTGCGATAGGACAGCTCTCCGTAAGCCCCTCCCACTCGTCCTCATCCACTCCCTCCTCTTCGTCGCTTTCCTCTCCCTCCGCATACCCATAATACCCTTCTCCTCCACCCTGCCTACCCACCATCTCCTCCAGGCTCGAACCACAAGCCGCACATCGCTCCGTGCATTGCTCAAACCCTGCGGCGTCAGGAGACTTTGCCGGATCATTCTTCTGGCTGCCGCGGTCAGGCTGGCCTCCGCCACCGTGAGAGGTCAGCACAGTTTCGGCGGCCATCTTGCCTCCTATTAACACTCGCATGGGGATGAGGTCCTGGTCCTCCACGTCCGTGGAGAAGAGATCATCCCTGGAGGAGAGCTCGTCCAGGGAGGGGCTGAGGACGCTCAGGCGGTCTGGGTACACAGGAGGGCAGTAGCTGTGGTAGTAGCCGCCCCCAGCACCGGGAGCGCCTCCGTCCCTGGCAGAGGATAGGTAGGCTCCAGGAGGGTCCAGGGATGAGGCAGCCAGGGATGAGTCCACATACCACAGGGGATCGTCCCTCTTCAGCATGCTTGTGGTGACCTTGAAAATAAACAATATATTAGATCTTTTTACAGTAAATCTGTGGATAGTTCTTCATGTGAAAACAAAATAAAAATGAGAACAGACCTTGTTGCAAGGCAACCTGCGGATTTCAGGAGTAAGTTCCACCGGCACCTTCCCAACAGAGTTGTTTGGCTCTGCTGAGACCGGCTGGTACAGGATGTGAACCTCGTTTCCAGGGTCAGGCGGACCAAGACCATGTGGTGAACCTCCAGGCTCAGACTCATTCAGGTCCAGGGAGTGGAGGGGAAACCCCAAGACACCAGGCTCCTCTGGGGGCAGGTCTGGGCGTTTGCTCCTGCTCTGGTTCTCAAGTCCAGGTTGTCTCCAACCCTGGGTGTCATTTCTAACTGGAAGCCCAGTGTGTGAAGAGCAGCGAGGAAGATCAGAGGGCAGAAAAGCAGTTTCTTCAGCCTCCTCTTCCTCCTCTGTCTGGTCCTTGTCATACATGGAGGAAGAGTCTTGGGGCAGGACTGTGTCCCCTGAACACATGGACCATGTGTCATTAGGGGTCATCTGCCCCAGAAAACTCTGCCTGGACACACTGGTAGCCATTGTTGAGTCTCTAAACACACCAGTCTGTGACCCAGTCCTCTGGCTCCTATTGGACAACAGCACCCGCTGTGCCATGGGTGCGCGCTCTTCAGTGGAAGAATATATTACTGTGGTTATACATTCATTCATACAAATACAGTATATATACACACATATACTATATCCTCATACATAATGTGCATACACCATTTCCGTAGAAATGCTGAACATGACCTCTGACCCTAGGTACCTACCCAGCTTCCTGTCCTTGTCCTTAAACGCTGAAGGAGGGGTCAGCATCTTGGAGTCCTCTGCTTCCTGTTCTGTGACCCCCGGCTCCTTTCCTCCAGCCCTCAGCCCCACCAAGCTGTCAATCATCTGGTAGACAGGGTCAGTGCAGGGCTCGGTCTGGGCCTCAGAACTCGTCGTCTCCCTGTGGAAGCGCCTCGGCTGGTAGGGCCGAGCGGTGCCGACGTCGTAGGCTGCGGACGCCTGGGGCTCGTACATCCTTCTGTAGTAGGTGGGCTGCAGAGGAGCCTGGGGAATGACGTACCCAGGATGCATGTAGGGGTACGGGGCTGTGTAGGGGCGCATCGCGGGAAAGGCTGGAAGTCAAGATGGAAGATTGCTTGTGAATGAGTAGCCAGAAGTTGAGGAGGTGAACACCATCAGTGCAAAGTGAACGAAACAAACCAAATGTACGCTTTCCTGTTTCTGAATTTCGACAGATTGCAAACGGCTGTTGGAGGGTTTGATTGTCAGCAAAGGCTTACTGACAAACCACTGAGACACTGTGACACCAATCAAAACGGAGAGAGTTGGTACCCGTTTACGTACAGCAGGCCTACCTGTTGGAGGGAGCATGTAGTGGCCATATGGAATCATATTCCATTGATGCATGTAAGGTGGATGAGAGCGTGGATGAGACTGTGGTTGAACATAGAAAAATGGTCTCGTGTGGGTAGGTACATGCTGGTGTTGTTGCCCAACTCCCATTGAGTGTGAAGTGTCTGAAACACGGATGGAAACGCAGGATAGATTAATGCCCGTGGTTTCGGGGACGCTCACAGCTTAAATAAACAGGAAAAACTTTCCAAACCTTGCATTTTTGCGGCTGCAGCCTGGGCCAGACACTGCACAAGATATTATTCACCAAAATACTAAAAATAAAAATGTCAACAATTAAGTATCTGGCCTAAAACAGCACTGTACATAACAGGGATTTAAGGCAGTGAACGTTACTGTGCCTGGGAATGGATCATTTGATACATTGTGTTAAAATACTTGAAAAAATGATCGCCAACCTTTAAACGTGAAAAGTGAAGAAGTTTAAGAAGTGTGATCATAGACGTGCGCGTTACGAGAGCAGCGTGAAGCCGCCTCGCAGTCTGAACCTCTTTTATAACCTTGGTTCATATGCCCATCACTGGCATCACGGCTAATCATCCTCATCGATTTCAGGTGGCCTGATGGACCAGTATTAAAGAAACAAGAAAAGAAAAAGAAAACACCTGATTGTACTTCGTCTTTTTCGCCACGCGGCGGCAGTCAAGAGGCGGATCAACTTTACGCCCTTTCCCCTCCTCTGGTGCAGAATACGGCAGTTCATTCACGCAGTTTGTTGACATTTTCCAGCTGGAGCTGGGTTCCTTTTGATCTGTCTTAAATGATGTTCTGGAGTGTGCAGGCAGCCTGTGCTTGGCTTGGTAAATAAAGCCATGTAGCAGAACAAAACAGCCTTTCATTTGTCGTGATTTTTGTGATCTGTCACTGTTGACAAGGTAAGGAGGCTGCTGACTCATTGCAGCTGAATCAGTCTGAAACTGAAACGCTGGAATCGTCTAGAAATGAATGCATGGGAAAGTACATTAGGTCTGGATGATAGATAGACCTCAAATATTTGCCCTACTGTTTGGCCACAGCTTATGCATAGGCTTGATATTCTGTCTTGGGTGTTTAGTGTGGCATAAAAGGCTGCATCTTGGTCATATCACGTCTTGTTCATGCACAAAGAGACTCAGATGGATCCCTTTCCCCCATGCATGACCATGCGATCGTTTTCGTGCAGCACAGAACAATTGAAATAATTCGTGCAGGGATCAACACACGCGAGTGTGTGCTAAAATCAGTGTCTCCTCTCCAGGATGGCTTCCTTGTCAGAGCAGCTGGATCAGGTCAGATGTCAGGCCGAGGCCTGCTTGTATTCTGCCGGTTCGGTTATGGAGGTGCGAGCCGGTGTTTCTGCCATGGCCAACGTCCCCTTACCGCCCTCCGTCAAATACCGATACATAGCTGCCGAAGCCATGATCACAGAGAACACAGCTGGTCTCCAAAGGAAAGAGGTGGGTGAGATCACACAGGTGCTGTTTTCATCCGTGCCAACCAGTTAAGCACACAGTCCAAATTCTAACCATTTACATGACATTGTCCTGAATACATTACATGTATTCATTCAGCAGACGCTTTCCAAAGCGACTTCTAAGAAAGAGCTTTACAAAAGAGCATTGGTGTTAACCATGGTCAACAACAAAGCAATAGCCTTCACTCCTAAACAGTAGATATGACAACATTATGATGGCAAATAATGGGTTTGCCTTTCCCCAACCCCACCCACCTCACCCCTCACCTTTCACCCCTCCTCCTTGTGGCTGGGCCCTGACCTCCCTTCCTTTCCCAGGTCATCGGCACGCTCCAGAGATTGTCCACAGCCCTGAATATCCTGGAGAAGTATGGCTGTAACCTGACCTGCCCCAGCAGGCCTAAGTACTGGCGCACGGTCAAACACAACAACCCAGTGTTCAGGGCGACCGTGGACTCCATCCAGGTCAGAACCACGCTGATGCTGATGCTCTGTCACACAGGCCAGCCCTGCACAACCAGCAAGTAGTTATTCTAGCTTTCTAAACCCTGCGGTTCCCTTGTTGACGTGTGCTGGTGTGTGTGTGTGTGTGTGTGTGATTCTGTGTTTGCGCGTGTTGTTGAACCCCAGGGAGGACGCGCAGTTCTCAGTCTCTATGGTTACTCGAATCAACAACCTGACGGACTGAGTTTCCCTGACGACGTGATGGAGCCCGATGTGGGGAAAGTTGCCGCGGTAACGTTGGAGGTCATGAGCCTTAGGATGGAGTTGGACATGCTGATCAAGGTGTGGACCAATGGGAAGGCAGAAAAACACTGGGTTCAGATCCATAGAGATCTTAGATGATTTGATTGGTTAGAGCAAATTCTAACCATTCTCTGTCAATCTGGGGTTTAGATTTTGAATGGAGACTGGTGCTAGTTAGCCTTGATTTTGTTTGCTTGTGTTTACAGGAAGCTCATCCTCACCCAGAGTTCTTTGAGAGAATCGTCCCTTCGCTCAGCCAAAAGGTATCCCCCCCCCCACCCCCCCACCCCTCTTCCTTGTTTGGCCTCTTCCTCTCTTTGTCCGTCTACATGTCCACTGTTTCGATTCCCCTCTTCGTTTCATTCAGCGTTCGGTTCTAAGTTCTAACTGCCTCGCGTTCTGTGCGTTAAGTGTTTCCATGGAGACCTCATTCACCAAGATAGCCAAGCAACTGTTCTAGATGATTCCAGCGCTCGTGGCAGTACATCTGTTGTATTTCTCCCTTCAAGAAGCCCAGCGCATGTTAGCAGACCAGATCCTGAAAGTGGAGCGAACCCACCCGGACTCTCTAGTCATCGTTCTAGGTGACTTCAACAAAGGTAACCTCAGCCAAGAACTCCCCAAATACAGACAATTCATAACCTGCCCCACCAGGGAGGGTAACACCCTGGACCATTGTTATACCACAGCCAGCAAGGCTTACCATGCCGTGTCCCGTGCTGCACTGGGTCACTCCGACCACGCCATGATCCACCTGATTCCTGCATACAAGCAGAAACTAAAACTCTGTAAACCTGCAGTGAGGACATCAAAACAGTGGACCAGCGAGGCTGTGGAGGAACTCAGAGCTAATCTGGAGTGCACGGACTGGGAAATGTTTGCTGCCGCTACAAACGGACTGGATGAGTACACTGAGGCTGTGACATCATACATCAGCTTCTGTGAGGATTCCTACATACCAACTCGATCCAGGGTGAGTTACAACAATGACAAACCCTGGTTTACTGCAAAACTCAGAAGTCTGAGGTCGAAGAAGGAGTTGGCGTTTAAGTCTGGCGACCGTTACAGATTTAAGGAGGCGAAGAAGCTGTTCAGCAGGGGCGTCAGAGACGCGAAACGACTCTACTCAAAGAGACTGCAAGAACAATTCTCCTCAAACGACTCTGCTTCTGTCTGGAGGGGGCTTAGGCAAATTACCAACCACAAGCCCAGAGCCCCACCCACCACCAACGACTCCCGCCTGGCCGAGGACCTGAACGAATTCTATTGTAGATTCGAAGGACAATCGGACAGCCCCATGCCCCACCCCCACACCCCTCCCCCCTCCACCCCAACCAGCACCCCACCCCCCACCCCACCACCTATCAACACCAACACAATGTTGACTCTCTCCATTCAGGAGAGGGAAGTTAACAAAGTGTTCAAGAAACAGAACCCTCGCAAAGCTGCCGGGCCGGACGCTGTCTCCCCTGCCACACTGAAGCACTGCGCTGACCAGCTGTCTCCTGTGTTCACCAACATCTTCAACACCTCCCTGGAGATGTGCCACGTGCCAGCCTGCTTCAAGTCCTCCACCATCATCCCTGTGCCCAAGAAGCCCAGACCAACAGGACTGAACGACTACAGACCCGTCGCCCTGACATCTGTGGTAATGAAGTCCTTCGAACGCCTGGTGCTGGCACACCTCAAAAACTTCACAGACCCCCTCCTAGACCCCCTGCAGTTCGCCTACAGAGCCAACAGGTCTGTGGATGACGCAGTGAACATGGCCCTCCACTACACCCTCCAGCATCTGGACTCTCCAAACACCTACGCCAGGATCCTGTTTGTGGACTTCAGCTCTGCCTTCAACACCATCATCCCGGCTCTGCTTCAGGACAAGCTCTCCCAGCTGAACGTGCCCGACCCCACTTGCAGGTGGATCACAGACTTCCTGTCCGACAGGAAGCAGCGCGTCAGGATGGGAACGCAAGTCTCTGACTCCCGGTCCATCAGCACCGGATCCCCTCAAGGCTGTGTCCTTTCCCCCCTGCTCTTCTCCCTGTACACAAACAGCTGCACCTCAAGTCATCCATCAGTCAAGCTCCTGAAGTTTGCGGACGATACCACCCTGATCGGGCTCATTTCTGATGGGGACGAGTCTGACTTCAGGTGGGAAGTGGACAACCTGGTGACCTGGTGCAGCCAGAACAACCTGGAGCTCAACGCTCTTAAGACAGTGGAGATGGTTGTGGACTTTAGGAAGGACCCAGCCCCACTCCCCCCCATCACACTGCGCGACTCCCAGGTCAACAGTGTGGAGTCCCTTCGCTTCCTGGGCACCACCCTCTCCCAGGACCTCAAGTGGGAGCTGAACATCAGCTCACTCACAAAGAAAGCCCAGCAGAGGATGTACTTCCTGCGGCAACTGAAGAAATTCAGCCTGCCAAAGACAATGATGGTGCAATTCTACACTGCCACCATCGAGTCCATCCTCACCTCCTCCATCACCGTCTGGTACGCTGCTGCCACTGCCAAGGACAAGAGCAGACTGCAGCGTATCATACGTGCCGCTGAGAAGGTGATAGGCTGCAACCTGCCATCCCTTGAGGACCTGCACAAGGCAAGGTCTCTAAAACGGGCGAGGAAGATTGCGGCCGACTCCTCCCACCCTGGACACTCAGTGCTTCAGCTGCTCCCTTCTGGCAGGAGGCTGCGGTCCATCAGGACTAAAACCTCTCGCCACAAGAATAGCTTCTACCCCTCTGCTATTGCCCTCTTCAACAGGGCCAAGGACTCAGATTGAGACACCCCCCCCCCCTCCAGCATCCCATTGCACTCTGCCACTTTAGCACAAAACACTTTAAACTTAAAAAACTTACAACTGTGATATTTGCACCACTGTGTATACACCCCCCCCCCCCCCCCCCCCCCCCCCAACGTACCATATATATACCCATTCCACTCTGTACCCATGTCTTTTGCAATTCCATGTTACCTGTATCATTTGCACTACTCGCATCATTTGTATTATTTGTAACATTTGCATTCCATGTTACCTGTATCATTGCACTACTCGCATCATTTGTATTATTATTGTATTATTTGTAACATTTGTATTACTTGTCTATATGTATCATATCTGCAGTGTATCTTACATGGTATTCATTTTCATTTTATTAGTAGGCCACATTTATGTTCTATGTTTGCTCATTCCTGCCAAAGTAAATTCTATGTTTGTTTATCTTGCATAGCGAATAAACCCCCATTCTGATTCTGATTCTGATTCTGATTCTGATTCCCTGCTATCTGCACTGCTCTCCATCTCCCTCCTATGAGAGGGAACGGATACACGAAGGATGGATGAATGTGTGTAGCAGATCACTGTAGGTAGTGACTTGCTGGTAGCTCTGCTGCTGTGAATGTGGTCCTCACATTCAGCACAGGCCAGCTGCAGGATCCCCCTCATCTTCAACCTTGACTCCTCCCTCTTTCTCTGTCTCCCAGGGGGAAGCGGGAGGGGCCGCAGAAGTCGCGGTCATTCCCTCCAACCAGAACCACAGCCAGCCCAGGCCCCTCCCCCCAGCCCAGGCCCCCAGATCCATCCAGGCCATCGGTCCTGGACGCACAGCCAACGCCTCCACCTCCACCTGCACCATCCCTGCCACCAAACACACTGGTGAGGAACACACGCTAGATATGGATAGGTACTTCCGTTGGATTTACGTCACCTTGCCTCCCCACCTGGGTGGGGTTAACTCACTTCTGGTGAGGAGTTTAAAATATTTCATCTGCAAGCGATGAAGACTTTTATTGTTGAACCTGAAACTTGCCCAATGTTGGTCGGCTGTTAGACTTCACCTGCTTGACTTTCTCTTTTTGTTCATTAGTTAGTTGCACCATCTGTGGTATATTTCCTGTCGCTGCCCACTGTCCCACTTGCGTCCAATCACTGTGCACGGAATGTGACCGGCTGTATCACTCGTACCCAGAACGGGCCAATCACCACAGGACTACTGTCATTACTTCCTCCAAAAGCAGGAAGTTACACAGGTAATGGAGTGTAAAGAGATGGAGACACCTTCCTTGCTTTGCAGCAGTGATGTAACTTGCCTTTGGAGTCAAACTGTATCTGTTTTTAATTAGAGTCTTGATAAAGCCTGTGACATTTCACACCTCCTGCTGGGAACTCTGAAGTCATCTTATCTCTCTTTCTCTCTCTCTCTCTCTCTCTCTCTCTCTTTCTCTCTCTCTCTCTCTCCCCCCTCTTGATATCTCTCTCTCCTCTCTCTCTTTCTCCCTTTATTTTATTTATGCCTGTCTCTGTCCTCTTCCTCTCTCTCTCCTTCTCTCTCTTTCTCTCCCCCTCTCTGTGTCTTCATATCATCTCTCTCCATATCCTCTCTATGTCTCTTTATATCTTGCTCTCTCTCCATATCCTCTCTATGTCTCTTTATATATCTCTCTCTCTCTCCATATCCTCTCTATGTCTCTTTATATATATCTCTCTCTCCATATCCTCTCTATGTCTCTATATATATCTCTCTCTCCATATCCTCTCTATGTCTCTTTATGTATCTCTCTCTCTCCATATCCTCTCTATGTCTCTTTATATATATCTCTCTCTCCATATCCTCTCTGTCTCTTTTCATCTCTCTCTCTCTCTCTCCATATCCTCTCTATGTCTCTTTATATCTTGCTCTCTATATCCTCTCTATGTCTCTTTATATCTCTCTCTCTCTCCATATCCTCTCTATGTATCTCCCTCTCTCTTTTCTCCCAGTAGTTCTCAGTCTTCATGGCGCTGTGTCCACTGCACCACCATCAACTCCCTCCAGGATGTGCTGTGTGAGGCATGTGAGTGCCCCCGCCTGGCCTGCGCAGGACCTGCAGCCTCTGAAGACGCCGCCCAGCCTCCCAACATCACTGGTCAGTTCACCTGTCCATCACATCGTGGGCGCCTCACTCAGCCAATCGATGATCTAATATAAGCACACTAATTTACATGTATTCATTTAGCAGACGCTTTTATCCAAAGCGACTTACAGTAAGTACAGGGACAGTCTCCCTGAGGCAAGTAGGGTGAAGTGCCTTGCCCAAGGACACAACATCATATAGCCACAGCCGGGGTTCGATCTCACAACCTTCTGATCATGAGGCCAACGCCTTAACCTGCAGAGCCATCTGACTCCCCAATAGTACATGTATATAATACATACATGTATAAGGACAAGCATTCTGAGAGGACCTGTGTTAGTTTGTGGTCGTCCTCTGTGTGATGTGATGTGTGTGTTTGTGTGTGTGTTCTCTCCGGGTCAGAGTGGCAGTGTAAGAGCTGTACAATGGTGAATTCGGGAAGCAGTATCCTGTGTGAGGTGTGTGAGCGCCCCCGTCTGGCCACGCGCCCCCCCGTCACACCTACCCACCCTCCCAACCCTCCACCTCGACCCCCTGCGCCTGTACTGGGCATGCCCGGGGATCCTGACAGCCAGGTGAGGCAGAAGCTTTCCAATTGGCTGAGAAAGTCTTTGACACTTTCCAGCAGACATTTGGAAAACAATGTATGATGTCAACTCCATCAACTGACTGTCATTGGGCCTGTCTGTGTCTTGCTCTGGTGGTCAGTGGGTGTGTCAGTTCTGTACCTACGTTAACTACACCCCTGCCACTGTCTGCGAGATGTGCGACCTGGCCCGCCCTGAGCCCGCCCCTATGCCTGCCAAGCTCCGCCCACCGTCGCCAGTCCGGCGAGTGCCTGCCCTGCCAGTCAAGCCCAAAGCCCCGCCCCCGGAGGATCCCGATTTGAGGAGACAGAGGCTGATGCGGGAGGAGGGGCTGAAGTTGATTCAGCTGATCAGGGTAAGACAGGCTCCTCCCCTTCCCCCAGGAGGCTCCTCCCCCTCACTCCCTCAGGAGGAAGAGTGTCCTATCATCCCTCCTTACACTCTCGCCATCTGTCTCTCAGTATCTCAGTATCTCACAGTCTCTCTATCACACTATTTTTCCCTCTCTCTCCCTCTCCCTCTCCCTCTCTCTCTCTCTCTCTCTCCCTCTCTCCCTCTCTCTCTGTCTCTCTCTCTCTCTCTTTCTCTCTGTCTCTCTCTCTTTCTCTCTGGTTCTCTCTCTCTCTCTCTCTCTTTCTCTCTCTCTCTCTCCCTCTCTCTCCCTCTCTCTCCCTATCTCTCTCTCTCCCTCTCTCTCTCTCTCTCCCAGGATGGAGAGAAAAGAGGCGTGAGCCCGGAGGAAGTGTACACCGGCATGCGGGTCGCGGGGAACACCACAATCCTGCCCTGCGATTGGCTGAAAGCAGAGCTCCCTCACCTATTGGAGCAGATCTGCGCGCACGCCGCCTCCCAGCCGCCGGGACAGAACGGCCTGTCGGAGCACGCCAACCCCGAGGACGCGGCGACGGGGGCGGAGCCTCGGGTTGGACCGGGCGGGGTGCAGCTGTCGAGGGCAGAGGCCAAGCGAGCGTGGCTGTCAGCAGGGGGCGACGCGGAGCGGGCGGCCAGACAGGCGGTCAGAGACAGGCAGGCCAAGGTGAAGGAGCTCTGCTCCCTGGGCTTCAGCGACCTGGCCCGCTGCCACGAGGCGCTGAGGCAGAGCGGGGGGGAGGTGCGGGGGGCTCTGTCTCTGCTGCAGCGCCCCCTGCTGGAGGCCTTCCACCAGCGCATGTGGAGCGACCAGCCTGAGCCACCTATAGACGTCAACCACCCAGACAAACAGGTAGGCGATGGGGGGGGGGGGGGATGATGTCACCTTCCTGGGTTTTGTCTGAAGAGAGAGCCATTCTGTAAATGTAACAAATGTCACAGATCTTCTTGTTAGATTGGATTAGATTAGATTCAACTTTAATGTCATTACACAGGTACAAGTACAGGGTAACGAAATACAGTTACATTTACATTTATTCATTTAGCAGACGCTTTTATCCAAAGCGACTTACAAGAGAGTTAGCATCCAACCAGAAGTGCAACACAGTTATTACAACAGAATATAATAGTATACTATATACTATATCTGTATAGAATATACAGGGTATGTACAGATTAAAGTGATTTCAAACAGAATATAGAGGGTATATACAGGGTATATACTGTATATTAACATTCTGTCTGTTTTTTTTCCCTCCTTATCGCTCTATCTCTCCCTCTCTCTCTCTCTCTCTCTCTCTCTCTCTCCCTCTGTCTCTCTCTCCCTCTCTCTCCAGCGTGTGTGCCGCAGGCTGCTGGCGGTGTACGGGCTGCCCAGCTGGGGCCGCTGTGAGCTGGCCCTGTCCCTGCTGCAGGAGCGCAGCGCCCCCTACAGCCTGGAGGACGTGGTGCAGGCCGTCCGCGAGTCTCACGACCGCGACTTCATCCGTCGCGTGCTGGCCAAGGAATGTCCCATCTGCCTGTCTGTGTTCCCTCACAGCAAGGTGCCCGCACTGGGACAAGAGTGTGTTATCTGGGACAGTTGACTGTGTGTGTGTGTGTGGGGTCAGGCTGGTGTGTTTATGTGGCTAGGTGTGCATGAGAGCGCTAGCTTGCCTCAGTGTACGATGCGGCTAATTGAAAAGCTTTTCCGTGTCTCTCCTTGCCCTCCGCCACACGGCCTCTCTCTCACCCTCATCCTCCCATCTTCTCTCTCCACACCCCCCCCCCCCTCCCTCCCCCCCGTCCCGCCCCCTAGATGCAGTCCCTGACATCGTGTCAGTGCTCCGTGTGCTGCGGATGCTTCCAGCAGCACTTCACCATCGCGGTCAGGGACAAGCACATCCGGGACATGGTGTGTCCTGTGTGCTGGGAGCCCGACATCAACGACCCCGAACACCTCAACAGCTACTTCTCCACCCTGGACATCCAGGTAGGGTCAGGGTCAGGGTCTGGGTCAGAGGGCATGGACAGGACGCACCTTTCACACGGGTGCACAACAAGCACTGTGTGTGTGTGTGTGTGTCACAGCTTCGAGAGTGTCTGGAACCGGAAGTGTATGAACTCTTCCATAAGAAGCTGACGGAACAGGCTCTGATCAAAGACCCCAAGTTCCTCTGGTGCAGCCATGTGAGTCACCACGCACACACACACACGCACTCATGCACCCACAACCGTTCTACACACACAAAGCAAGTCATTCAGGTATAGTCAGCGATTCATAGTACGGCGAACATGATGTGAGTTTCAAACTGAACAACCTCTCTGTGACATTTCTGAAGTCAAGGTCATTTACCTCCCTTCTCCTCTCCTCTTCTCCTCCTGTCTAATCTCTCCTCTTTACTTCTCTTCTCCTTCTGTCTAATCTCTCCTCCCTTCTCCTCTCTTCTCCTCCTGTCTAATCTCTCCTCTCTTCTCCTCTCTTCTCCTTCTGTCTAATCTCTCCTCTCTTCTCCTCCTGTCTAATCTCTCCTCTCTTCTCCTCTCTTGTCCTTCGCCAGTGCTCCTATGGGTTCATCTATGATGGAGACCAACTCAAGGTCACATGTTTCCAGTGCAGGAACAGCTTCTGTGCTCAGTGCAAGAAACCTGTGAGTCAAGAAGATCTTTTAAAACCACGATGTAGTGGAAGAATGCAGACTGCTGGAAAGATTCCACACATTTCTCGAAGCTTTATCTGAGTGTCCCCTCCTCTCCCTCCCTCCTCTCCCCCAGTGGGAGTCTCAGCATGGGGGTCTGTCCTGTGAGCAGTACCAGTCCTGGAAGAGAGAGAATGACCCAGAGTACCAGAGGCAGGGTTTGGCAGGATACCTCCGAGACAACGGCATTAGTCAGTACCACACACACACACACACACGCATGCTCTTATCTCGATCCAATATATACACTATCTCCCAGTCATATCAGACCATCGCCCAGTCATATCCCATTGATGACGGTGTTCTTCATTTCCTGTGGTCGCCTGCTCTCCTGTGTCTCTCAGCGTGTCCTAACTGTAAGTTCCAGTACGCCCTGTCTAAAGGCGGCTGCATGCACTTCAGCTGCTCCCAGTGCAGGTACCAGTTCTGCAGCGGCTGCAACAACCCCTTCCACACCGTGAGTGTCTCTTCCTGTGTGCCAGCTGTGTCCACATGCTGCCTGCATCCAGGGCTTCTGTCAGGCTGGGGGGTTAGGGGGCTGGGGAGTCAGGGGGCTGGGGGGTTAGGGGGCTGGGGGGTTAGGGGGCTGGGGGGTCAGGGGGCTGGGGGGTTAGGGGGCTGGGGAGTCAGGGGGCTGGGGGGTTAGGGGGCTGGGGAGCCAGGGGGCTGGGGGGTTAGGGGGCTGGGGAGTCAGGGGGCTGGGGAGTCAGGGGGCTGGGGGGGTTAGGGGGCTGGGGGGTCAGGGGGCTGGGGGGGCTGGGGAGTCAGGGGGCTGGGGGGTTAGGGGGCTGGGGAGCCAGGGGGCTGGGGGGTTAGGGGGCTGGGGAGTCAGGGGGCTGGGGAGTCAGGGGGCTGGGGGGTTAGGGGGCTGGGGGGTCAGGGGGCTGGGGGGGCTGGGGAGTCAGGGGGCTGGGGGGTTAGGGGGCTGGGGAGTCAGGGGGCTGGGGGGTCAGGGGGCTGGGGGGTCAGGGGGCTGGGGAGTCAGGGGGCTGGGGAGTCAGGGGGCTGGGGGGTTAAGGAGTCGGGCTAGTCATCAGAAGGTCCCCGGTTCCGAACCCCGGCTGTGTCAACATGACGTTGTGTCCTTGGGCAAGGCACTTCAGCCTATTTGCCTCAGGAAGGGGGAATGTCCCTGTACTTGCTGTAAGTCGGATAAGAGCGTCTGCTAAATGACTGCTGAATGTCATGTGTATGGAGTGTGTGTGTGTGTGTGTGTGTGTGTGTGTGTGTGTGCTTTCTCTGTCTAGATCCATGCTCCATGTCAGTCATCACACTGCTGATGACTGACGTACACATTCTGCAGTGCCGCTCCCTGTCTGAAGCCCTTCTCTCCTCCCTCCCTCCCCCCCTTCCTTTATTTTCCATTTAACTCTCCGTCTTTCCATCCTCCCCCCATCCTCTGTTGTCACCTCTTCCCCTCCCCCCTGCTCCGGCTCCCCCCCCCCCCCCCTCCCCTCGTCCTCTGTCTTTCTGCAGACGTGTGCTGTGAACCAGTGCAGTGTGACAGGCCTGCACGCCCATCACCCCAGAGACTGCCTCTTCTACCTCCGAGACTGGGAGCCGAGCAGGCTGCAGGCCCTGCTGCTGGTACGAGCACACGCACGCACCACACACACGCACACACACACCACACACGCACACACACCAAATACACACGCACACACACACATTCACACCACATACATACCACACACATACACACATTCACACAACACACGCACACACATACACACATTCATACCACATACATACCACACACGCACACACACCACACACACACACCACACACACGCACACACACCACACATTCATACCACATACATAACACACACGCGCGCACACACTCCACGTAGATACCAAACACAGCAGCACTCACATATTCAATTCCACACAGACTTGCATGCAGCAGGACTCATACAGCCACACACTAACCCACACTCACACTCAGGAGAAACACTGTTCAGTGACGTCATTCTGTGTGTCCCCCCCCCCCCCCCCCCCCCCTCCAGAACAAGGGGGTGGAGTTTAACACAACCGGGACACTCCTCCAGGAACCCAGTCAGGTAGGACGGCTTCTGTAGTCAGATGAGCAGCTGGCCTCTGGAGGGCATCCTCCTGACCTCTCTAACTGAAACTCTCTCCCCTCCCCCTCTCTCTCTCTCTCCCCTCCCCCCCTCCCCCCCCCTCTCTCTCTCTCTCCCCTCCCCCCCTCCCCCCCCCCCTCTCTCTCCCCTCCCCCCCTCTCTCTCTCCCCTCCCCCCCCTCCCTCTCTCCCCTCCCCCCCCCTCTCTCTCTCTCTCCCCTCCCCCCCCTCCCTCTCCCCCCCCCCCTCTCTCTCTCTCCCCTCCCCCCCCCCTCCTAGGGCTGTGTGGAGTGATAGAACAGAAGGATGAGGCAGGTCAACAGAGCGACTCAGCTTGCGGGGCTGAGACACATCCAGGACAGGCTGGACTCTGCGAGTATGAACCCTGTCACGAGGAGGGCATCATCCAGGAACAACACAGGGGATCTGGGTTCACCTGTGTGTTTACACGCGTGTGTGTGTGTTCCAGGAAACACTACCGGGAGTACCTGGTGAGCCTCATTAACGGCCACTCCATCGACCCCGCCCCCCTCTTCAACGCCAACGAGCTGGTGCTGGCCTGCAGGAGATACCAAGTGGACGACACGCGGGGGGAGGGGGAGGACGACCTGACGTACTACAGCAGGCTTCTGGAGGTAACTAGCACCCCCCCCCCCCACACACACACACACACACACACACACACACACATACACACACACGCACACACACACTGTAACCTAGAGCTGCTGTCTCTCATGGCTGGCTTACGATCTCCTTAGATTTATTTATTAATAACCGCTACCTCAGAACAGTTTCATTATTCATCCAGTCATGTAGGTGTCTTCAGTTGAAGGTTGGTCACCATGTGAAGGTCTTTCCACGAGCAGCAGATCTCGTCTGATCGTTCCTCTCCGTCTCTGCAGAAGCTGGTTGTGGAGGTGCCGCTCGGCGACAAGGTTCCCCGCAAGAAATGACAGCGCTCGTATCGCCGGGGCTCCCTGGCCCAGCTGTGCATTATGGTCTGTCCCATCTGGATGTTTGACTGGAGATTCTCTGGAGTTGTCGCGGTGACCGGATGGCGTGCTGTGGTCGTGCCACAAATACTTTGAATCATCGCTGAATCCGTGATGTATTCGGTTATGTGTGTGTGTGCGTGTGACAGGTTAACTGCTTCAGAAGCCTCCCTTCATCACAGTGTAGGTGGCATGCTCCCCGCCCCCCCACTATTGTCCACCTAAGACACTGAAGACACCCCCCCCCCCCCCCCCCCCCACATGGTGCTCAGTGGTGCTCGTTTGGGACTGATTTCAGTCCTCTGATCTAAGATCATTACAAAACAATCATGAATATCTCCATATGTGTTCGTTTATATCTCAGCAGCATCTAGGAATACACCACAAAATGTTTTTTTCTGGAATGTACATTACGTGTGAATATTGCTCTCAGTGATACTAAAACATTAAAGAATGTGAAATACATGGTGTTGTTCACCGGCCAAAGCATTGGGGTTTGTATTTATTTAAGGATCTTAATTTTCCCTTCATTACAAATGCTGCATCATGTTCAAACCAACCTGAACCACAGTTAATAAAGACGGATCCCAAGGCAGATTCTCTGCGTGGACTGAGCAACTGTCAGACGAAACACATGAAGCTGCGTCTCACTTGCATTACGTCAACTGTCTGGAGATCTCAAATTAGTTTTTTGTATGTGTGGGTCTTTCTTGCCAAGAACGATTTGCGATTTAGATTTTCTTTCCCTGTCTCAATTGACAGTCTGATCAAGTCCCGGAGCGATTCTGCGCACCGTGTGTGGTAAAAAAAGAGATGAAGCGCCTGGAGCTGGACCCGCTCCAACACAGCGGCAGAAAACCAGCGCAGAACAGACAGAAGGGCTGAACTTCGGGAATATTCTGCGGTCTACCCTGTAGTTAACACAGCCTGGCCTCACTTTGAAGAGGCACGCCGGACTCTCGAACCCCGGTGCAGCTGTCTGGGGAAGATAGTGCTGCTGCTTCTAATGGGCAGGAAAAGCAATCAAGAAGAGTTGTTCCCCGTGTCTCTGGTGTCAGGACAACTATATATATATACACATTATATACATATATATACACACATTATATGCATATATATTCTATTTTTACACAGAGGAAAATGTACTTCCACTCGTCTTGGCGAGTATTTTCTTAATAGTAAAGCCAGTTGTGGGTCACACAGCCCGGACTGGTTAATCGGGATCACCGGTCTGGTCTTCGGGCCGCCGTGGGCCGTTGTGTTCATGGCACCGTGGGTCGAAACTCACAGCAGCCCCATTCTTTTATTTCTTCTTTATTCTACCGCACCCTGGCACTGCATGTTAATGTTTCCATGTTTATCATTCAGTGGCCCCCAGACATCTTGTTCTAAAGAAAAGCAGATATGTATGTACAATTAACATTTCCTGGGCAAAGGTCTCCTAAGTTCTTTGAAAAGGGCCATTTGCTCTGACAATAACATAAGAAAACCATTATTTTTCTCCCAGGGGAGGACATTGCAGTTCACAACAGCAACAGGGTAAAGCACAGCACACAGCAATACACTCTTTTAAGACCTCCTGGAGCTTCTCTATTTCATTGACTTGGAGACGTGAAGTCTGGAGACTATATGGAAATCTCACCAGGTGAATAACAGACAGAGAGAGAGAGAGAGAAAAAGAGAGAGAGAGAGCAGGGAGAAGTACAGAGGTTTTAGAAAGAGAGAGCTGCTCCTTCAGAGAGCATACTTCCTCGATGAGAGAGAGAGAGAGAGAGAGCAGGGAGAAGTACAGAGGTTTTAGAAAGAGAGAGAGAGATATTGAAGCAGTCCAGAGGTCATGTGGTGGAAGCAGGGAGGTCCAGAGGAATGTGATCAGAGCCAGGGGGGATTGGGGGGGGGGGGGGGGGGATGTTTGGAGAGGTCAGCCTGGCTCCTCCCATCCTTTGCTGTGAGCTCTGGGATCGCCTGCAGGGTCCGTCTACCCAGGCGTGTCGCCGTCTCGCGCGCCCTCGCAGAGGCGGCGCGCACACACACACACACACACACGCAAAACTCAGACTCACGCACCACAACATGTAGACACAGCAGACACACATTTCCTCTTCCAGCACATAATCAGCCTGAGAGAAGCTGAGCTGAACCAGGGTCAGGGTCCGGAACAGGCCCAGGGACGTTACTCTAAACAAGCCCAGTAAAAACATTTGTGCACATTTGCACAGTTCTGCAGCAGGATTCCAGCTCCGAACAATGGCTTCAGTAAAGCCCTTGGTGAACGTTTTTCGAAGGCCGCAGCCTGTTTGTGTGTGTGTGTGTGTTGGTACAGTACCGTGTTGTACTGTAAGTCCATGTTTTGTGTGATTGATACAACATTGTCTGTCTGATGACAGCGCAGTGTAACATTGTTGACAGCTCATGAGCGGCTTCCTCGTCAAATGGCAGTGATGCGGACATCATTGGGTCTGTGTGTGTCTGCGCATGTGTGTGTTTGTTTACTGATGAAAACATCTCATTTAAAATGCCATGGTAATTAAGCCTGAGCAAATGAACGTTTGCGCCGTCTGTTGGACACACACACACACACACACACACACTGTGCTTCCTGTGAGAGACACAGCTCAGGGGCGGGATTAGAACGTTGAGCTCTGACATCAGCCAGCCCTGACAGGAAGACTAACAGTGATGATCACTTCCTCTCCACATCTCTCCCTTTCTCTAGCTTTTCCCCTTCCATTTGTTTTCTTCTTTCTCGGCCCCCCCCCACCTTTCCCTCTCACCCCACCTCTCCCCTCCCCCCACCTCCCCCCCCACCCCTCTCTCTCTCTCTCTCTCATACTCTCCGCTTACATTTACATCTCTAGGTTGTCATCTCCTCTCCCAGTTCATTTGCTGTTATTGAGAAGCTTTGGGCTCCTACTGACACTCTGTCCATTTCCTGTCTCTTATGTTTGCTCAGCAGAACTGGTGTTTTTGTGTGATAGTGTGTTGCTATAGTAGTTGTGCCCCAGCTCACCAAGAAATGTTAACCCAGATCTGGAAAGTTTTCCCTCCCGTTCATTCCTCTTCTCTGCTGACAAGGGCTGTTGGGTTCGTTTGACAGGGTCACCCTGCTGTGACACCGAGGCTTCAGTCTGTATGTCTGAGGAGTTAAGAGGTTCTTGAGGAGAGCGAAGGGGAGGACGAGCAGCAGCAAGCCATTGGCCCACTTACGGTTCGGGTTAAGGAACCACTTTAGCTTCTATCTGACTACTGTAGTTATAACACAAACACACACCAGACATACCAGCGCACACACACACACACACACACACGTGCACACTTATATAAAACATATGAACAAACACTCACTCTTTTGAAACGCAGATGTGTTGCTGGGCAACTACAGAACCGGCATATTCCAACAGTGGAAGGTTGCGTCCGTCTTTGCTCGACAAACAGATCTCACTCAAGGATTCTAATCCATTCAATATGAGGAGCAGGAGCAGGCGTCATGTTTTATACACAACCTGCGCATCGATCCTCCACCTTAAAATTCAGAAAGACCACCTGTGAATCCTGCGTGTGTGTATGTGTGTGTGTAAGGACAGCCGGGCCTTGCCTGCCCATGTCTTGCGTAGACACACAGATGAGGTGAGTGCATGGTGGTGTTCTGAGAGACTGAGGGACTGACAGGGCTCACCGGTCAGAACGTGCCGTCTCGAAAAAAACTAACAAAGATTTCATGAAACATTCCTCTGCATGGTGCAGGCACTCCGAGCAGGGTCCAGGGTGACATTTGAGGTTGGAAGGTCAGATTTTCCGGGTCCGTTTCCAAAACTCATTTCAAACTGTTTTCCAATTCATGAAAGAGCGAGGTTGGGATAATTAAGATGCTGAGTGAAGAAGCGGATTAAGGCTGGGCATGGTGACGTGCAGGACTCAGATAGTGCTGCTCTATAAATATTCCATGGCGCCGGTCCAGTTTTCAGACGGAACAGCAGCGCTGCCTCACGTAAAGCGGCGTAATCTCTGCTTCCTGTTGAAACCCCCAAACAACCTGCCTGTGTTTCCATTGTTGCCATCCGCTTGTATTACTTCAGATACCAAAGAAACAAAAAGAGCACAACGTGAAATTTATGAAGTACTTCCCGAACCTCACCGCCTTGTTGCCGTACCGTTACTGGTTTATTGATGATAAGGACGTCAATTCGTGTCTCTAAAATAACTCATTTCCACTTAGTATCCGTTTCTTCTCAGTAAAAGGACAGAATGCTCCAGTTTGTATGGACATCATGTATCTAATATCACCAATAGTGTAATAGATAAGAACTGCTGCTGTCATATCAGCGACTCTGCAATTGGAATCGTTAGGAAGGGATTCATGGCACCCAAGGCTCTCTCTCTTCTCTTCTCACTTTCCTTCTCCACCTCTTTTTTCTGTTTCGCTCCATCCCTCTTTCCATTATTCTCTCTCTTTCTCTCTGGCAGAGCAGAATGGAGCGAAGCCTGTTGCGATCGATCGGAGTCGACAGCAGTAATTCCATTGTGGTTGCATGGGGAGCGTGTGTCTCTTGAACACAGCGGTCTGCTCGCTATAACTAACATGTCCCGTAACCAGGACTCTCAGCAGTGCTTTATGGGTCACTAAGTGAATTTCTCACGATGTAAGACAAATAAAAATGTGTGCGCGAGTGAGCGAGGAGGTCTAAAAAGGGGGGAGGACAGGAGGAGGATGAGTCAGGGCCGCTGCTACCCATTTGAGTGCCCTAAGCACCGCTTTGGTGCCCCCCTGAACACTTGCTGCCCTAGGCACCGCTTTGGTGCCCCCCTGAACACTTGGTGCCCTAGGCACCGCTTTGGTGCCCCCCTGAGCACTGGGTGCCCCCCTGAGCACTGGGTGCCCCCCTGAGCACTGGGTGCCCCCCTGAGCACTGAGTGCCCCCCTGAGCACTGGGGGCCCTACGCTCAGCGTAAGTGTAAGTCTAAGTAAGGATGTAGGAGAGGTGCAGACTGATTAAGGAGGTAGGAGAGGTGGACAGGGGTCAAGGATGTAGGAGAGGTGCACATTGGTTAAGGACGTAGAGGAGGTGGTAAGGATGTAGGAGAGGTGGACAGGGGTCAAGGATGTAGGAGAGGTGCAGATTGGTTAAGGACGTAGAGGAGGTGGTAAGGATGTAGGAGAGGTGGACAGGGGTCAAGGATGTAGGAGAGGTGCAGATTGGTTAAGGACGTAGAGGAGGTGGTAAGGATGTAGGAGAGTTGGAGAGGGGTTAAGGATGTAGAAAAGGAGTTGAGGAGGGAGGAGAGGTGGACAGGGCTTAAGGATGTAGGAGAGGGGTTAAGGATGTAGGAGAGGTGGAGAGGGGTTAAGGATGTAGAAAAGGGGTTGAGGAGGGAGGAGAGGTGGACAGGGCTTAAGGATGTAGGAGAGGTGCAGAGGGGTTAAGGACCTAGAGTGAAGGTGGAGGGGGGATTGTCAATACCAGCTCACCCCAGGCGATGCAGCCAGCCTCCAGACCGGTCCAGGAAGCGTGGACCACCCATCTTCCCGTCAGCAGGCTGTGAAATAGGCCAGGCCAGCGCGTCACGCCAAGGTATTTACCTCCGTCGCCGTGGCATCCTGAAGGCCTGATGGAGATGAATGGTGAAGCCTCTGAAGCCTGACCAGGCCTCCAGCACCTGCTGCATGGGAGAGCTGGCCAACTGATAAACCCTCTGACTGGGACTACTGATGTGATGGGAGCGAGGGAGGGAGAGAGGGAGTTAGGGAGGGAGGGAACTAGGAAGGGAGAAGAGGGAGTTAGGGAGGGAGGGAACTAGGGATGGAACTAGGGAGGGAGAGAGGGAGTTAGGGAGGGAGGGAACTAGGAAGGGAGGGAACTAGGGAGGGATGAAGGAAGGGAGGGATGGATGGAACTAGGGAGGGAGAGAGGGAGTTAGGGAGGGAACTAAGAAGGGAGGGAACTAGGGAGGGATGAAGGAAGGGAGGGATGGAACTAGGGAGGGAGAGAGGGAGTTAGGGAGGGAACTAGGAAGGGAACTAGGAAGGGAGGGAACTAGGGAGGGATGAAGGAAGGGAGGGATGGAACTAAAGAGGGAGAGAGGGAGCTAGGGAGGGAACTAGGAAGGGAGGTAACTAGGGAGGGATGAAGGAAGGGAGGGATGGAACTAGGGAGGGAGAGAGGGAGTTAGAGAGGGAACTAGGAAGGGAGGTAACTAGGGAGGGATGAAGGGAGGGAGGGATGGAACTAGGGAGGGAGCGAGGGAACTAGGAAGGGAGGTAACTAGGGAGGGATGAAGGAAGGGAGGGATGGGGGCTAGAACTAGGGAGGGAGGGATCTAGGGAGGGATGGGGGGAGGGATAGAACTCTCAGACATAGGCTGTCTTCAGCAGTATATCAATAAGAGCTGTCTCCATAAGATTTTGGTGGATTTCTATGTTGAGCTGATAAGATGTGTTGGACAGGCCACATATCAGGTTAGCAGGCAGGCCCACACTTATACAACAAGTGCACCCTTTGGCATTGGTCAAATTTCAGTAGATGCTGTTTGCTAGGTTACCCTGATATCTGTCTGCATCGTTAGAATGCTGTGGAGGTGAGGCCCAGTATGGTGGCTATGCAGCACGCTGTAAGGTCGTGGAGAGGTGAAACGTGGCGCCCGGTCATGCGTGCGGTCTGCTGGGAGGGTGTGTCAGCAGCGCGACCCTTCACGCGGTTCGAGGCGTTTCAGATGCTGTTCGGTGCCAGCTCTGCCCGTTACCCCGGAGAATGAACCTTTGGCACAGTCCGCTAGCCAACTCGCCACCGACTGTCTCCATGCAGCACGTTGTGCGGGCGGGTTGTGGTGGGGGGTGAGGTGGGGGTGTGGTGGGGGGTGAGGTGGGGGCGGACATCAGCCTAGCGCTCCCTGTGGTGGGGGTGGGTGGGGGGTGAGGTGGGGGGCGGACATCAGCCTAGCTCTCCCTGTGGTGGGGGTGTGGTGGGGGGTGAGGTGGGGGGTGGGGGCGGACATCAGCCTAGCTCCCTGTGGTGGGGGTGTGGTGGGGGGTGAAGTGGGGGGCGGACATCAGCCTAGCTCCCTGTGGTGGGGGTGTGGTGGGGGGTGAGGTGGGGGGTGGGGGCGGACATCAGCCTAGCTCCCTGTGGTGGGGGTGTGGTCGGGGGTGAGGTGGGGGGTGAGGTGGGGGGTGGGGACGGACATCAGCCTAGCTCCCTGTGGTGGGGGTGTGGTGGGGGGTGAGGTGGGGGGCGGACATCAGCCTAGCGCTCCCTGTGGTGGGGGTGTGGTGGGGTTGGGGGTGGACATCAGCCTAGCGCTCCCTGTGGTGGGGGGGGGAATCTCATTCTGAGGTTTTGCAAACCGAATACGAAGCGCTTCCGCTGGGATTTGAATTTGGGACTGAATACATTAAGCAGGCTACTTCCTCCAAACTATCAACACGTGCTCGTGGTGCGTCACTTAGCGTCCAGGTTATTTATAGCAGACGTATTATGTCATCGAAAAATGAAGTTCCCTATGGATGAACGTTAATACGGGTTAATAGGATCGTCTGATCGTACTGCAACTCATCAGCCTTACACGATCAGGCCGTAATCACTGCGGCCTACGGACAACACAGGGGACAAAAGAGTTACTATATTTAACAATTATTGCAAACGGGTCGCATGTTAGGCTACGCGGAACAAAAGGTTGGTAAACCCGATGAAGGATTCGTCTCCTGAGTATTTCGCACCAGCGCAGCCGGCTCGGTGCTATTTAGGGGGGGGGGGTGCACCGGTGAAGCGACTGAGAAAAGGAGTTGCAAAGCAATGATGTCATAGTTTGAAGCGTGTGCCATGGGGGAGCGGATGGTTCTTACCCGCTACGGAGCGGCAGTGCCGCTTTGTGATGAGCAGGCGGCGCTGTGGCGGTGAGCAGCTCGCCCAGCCCCAACCTCTCTCTCCGATCCGAGATACAAGAAAACGGGAGGAGAGAAAAGAAGACGGTGTCGGCGGGAGAAAAAAAGAGGAATTATACCATCATGGCCGCTAAATCGGACGGGGTGCTGAAGATGAAGAAGAGCGATGTCGCGTTCACGCCTTTGCAGAATTCGGATCATTCGGGCTCCGTGCAAGGACTCGTACCAGGATCCCAGCCGGATTCAGGGACCGGAGAGACGGACTTTGCGAACGGGGAATCGCGGTGTTGCGGTCCCAATTCGACGTGTCTTCGACTGGGAAGGGAGCAGCAGAAATACACGGTGTGGGACTGCCTGTGGATCCTCGCTGCGGTCACGGTCTATTTCGCCGATGTGGGAACCGACATTTGGCTGTCGGTCGACTACTACCTGCGCCGCGACTACTGGTGGTTCGGCTTGACGCTCTTTTTCGTGGTTCTCGGCTCGTTCTCCGTCCAGGTGTTCAGTTTCAGATGGTTCGTTCACGATTTCAGCACCGAGGACAGCGGGGCGGCCGCCGGCGCCGGGGCGGCGAACTGCTCCCACATGGACGGGAAGCTGCTGAGCGGGTCAGCCTCGCAGGGCGACGTGGGCGCTCACCCCTCCACACCCCAGAGACAGGCGTCCACGGCCAGCAAGAACACCACCAGCAACAGCAGCACGACCGCCAGGACTAACGCCAAGAGGTCGTCCACTTGCTCCGTCTTGATTTGGGTCCTGCAATCCGTCATCCACATCTTGCAACTCGGCCAGATATGGAGGTATGCAAGGGGCGTTCAGCCTGCCCTGGAGGCTAGGGTGTTTTACCATGAATAGAGTGGGCATTGGTAGAATCATTATGCATCGAGCGACCCCTCTCTCCTATGCAATAGTAAAATGCACTAGCACGTTCATCCATATATATATCCATCAACTGTATATGTATTGTTTGGATGGTTGAATATCCCGGATCTGCTTCAGGTAACGGATGAGGCCTGCCGCTTTCTCCTTGTGTGAGCGGGAGAGTGGGGTCACTAATCAAAATATTGAGTGCTTGGAGAGGAGGGGGAGGTTAGGGTGCGCTGTTGTAACAAACGTGGACCAGAATAGTCCGCTCCACCGTACAAGGCATAAGGGGGTATTTATTAACCAATTCATTATTAATGGTTAATGGCTATGGAACCTAGGTTTACGCAATCACACCCTGATATCAAGACTGAATGTGTTGGTGTAGGAGCACCTTGGATTCAATCTACAGGTAACATAGATTGGCGTCTGTCCAAGCTGTGAATAGTATTTGGATGGAGCTTGAATCTTTCAGAATGCCACCTTAAAGCACTTTGGACATCACAGTATTCGAGCGTTTTGGTTTTCACTGAGCCAAGCCAGTTGAATGGCATTTCCCTTAAGTATGATCGACTTGATTTCAAATCACATTCGCATTCCCATCCTCATGATCAGATCACATGATCAGATCACATGATTCAGATTCAGAATGAGCCTTTTTTCGTTCAGTGTAAAGTGGATCGTTCTGCACGCGCTCGGGCAGAAGCATCAAATGTAATGAGAGCAAATATTCACATGAATAACAAGAAACACTGAATACACTTAAACGCTGCTTCATTGTTGCTCGTGTGAGCAAGCGTGTGCGTTTGGAAGTGTGCAAGAGCATGGTGGGTGTGTATGTGATGCCATGTGTGTGTGAGCCAGCGTGTGTGTGTGAGCCAGCGTGTGTGTGTGTGAGCCAGCGTGTGTGTGTGTGTGTGAGCCAGTGTGTGTGAGCCAGCGTGTGTGTGTGAGCCAGCGTGTGTTTGTGTGAGCCAGCGTGTGTGTGTGTGAGCCAGCGTGTGTTTGTGTGAGCCAGCGTGTGTGTGTGTGCGTATGGCCTCAGCCGGCAGCGCATGGGAACGATCACTGTTCGCTCTCTTCTTTGACTGAGGTTTCATCATCCTTGTGTCACTACTTGGTGATGTAGGAGTCATAATTCCTCAGTGACTGCTCATCTTGTGTGTGTGAGTGTGTGTAGTGTGTAGTGTGTGTATCCTCAGAGGGCGGGCAGTGTTGTTGTGACACGCTGTGTGCACATGGTTGTTACAGAGCTTGTAGTCTCTCGCCCAGCCTGACGTCATGCAGCACAGGAGGTACAAACAGCGCGCGCGTTAATGAAGGTGATGAGGTCACACCTTCGCCCCGCCTACTTCTGACTACGGTGAACTTGAGATCAGCATTGTTCCTCTGCTATCGCCACAGTGACGAGATGGAGGCCGTTAAGGTGGACCTTTTGTATACAAAGGGAAATCATTCAGTTACTGAATGCGTGTAACCCCCGGTAACTAAGTCTACTCCCTCCGCGCTGCGCCGGCCTCGAACCCGGGGGCGTCTCTGGAATGGGAGACGGACGCTCTAACGAGCAGGCTCAAGGCTGCAACCTCTAGCTTGAGTTGCTAGAGCATCCTTTGAGATCCTTTGAGGTTTACTCACACAGCTACTACTAGCTGGCTTCCGTTACACATACACACACACACACACACACACACACACACACAGTTTTCCCCATCACTTCTGTGCTATGTTCATACCTGATTGCATTACAAATGGGCTCGAACTCACCTTTACACATGTCTAGCCTAGCTAAATATAGCCTAGCCTAGCATCTCCTAACATAGCCTAGCGTATCCTAGCGTACCCTAGCCTAGCTGAGCAAAAGCCAGGTGTTGCATATTTATCAGTGTAGGAACGCTAAGCAGCCGTCAAACCTCACAGTCACTGTTTAGTCAACAGGACGCCATGCAGAGCTGCAGTAATGGCCTAACACAGTTAGCATTCTCTGTGTTTGCTAACAGGCACTCACATCTCCCTAGCAGCCCAGAACCCGAGCCCTGTGGGTGGCTTCGATGAGCATCGGCTGCCCTCCGTACCCACGTCCAGCTGCAGCCATTTAAGAAGATAGCTGCTACCTCTCTGTCCGGATTCCCCTCCCCCCTCCCCCCCATGTTACTCAGCAAGGCCCTTCAAGCCCGGCTTGTTGAGTTCCTGAGGAGTGAGGAGGCTCCTGGTTGATCTGCTGCCCTCAGGGGGTGCGGGGATCCTCTCTTGTCCTCCCACACACGGCCGCAGACGGGGGAGGCCTCTGCGGTCTGGTTATGACACCGCGCGCGCGTGTGTGTGTGCGGAAACGTGTGAGTTTGTGTCTGTGAAGCGTCTGCGTGTGTGTACTTGCGTATGTCCGTGTGTGTCCGCGTAGGAGTGTATGCTTGCAATGTGTGCGTCTGTGTTTGCGTGCGTGCACGTTTTTTTGCGTAGATGTTGACATTTACACACGAGCGTTTGTTTGCGTACGTCTCTGCTGCACCGTCTAACTTCCTGTGGGAACCACAAGTTCCCAGCGGAGCTTGCATGGGAGTGACTCCAGGGAGGTGAGGAGGAGATGAGGAGTCTACCCAGGGGGCAGCAGAGCATGGGAGTGACTCCAGGGAGGTGAGGAGGAGATGAGGAGTCTACCCAGGGGGCAGCAGAGCATGGGAGTGACTCCAGGGAGGTGAGGAGGAGATGAGGAGTCTACCCAGGGGGCAGCAGAGCATGGGAGTGACTCCAGGGAGGTGAGGAGGAGATGAGGAGTCTACCCAGGGGGCAGCAGAGCATGGGAGTGACTCCAGGGAGGTGAGGAGGAGATGAGGAGTCTACCCAGGGGGCAGCAGAGCATGGGAGTGACTCCAGGGAGGTGAGGAGGAGATGAGGAGTCTACCCAGGGGGCAGCAGAGCATGGGAGTGACTCCAGGGAGGTGAGGAGGAGATGAGGAGTCTACCCAGGGGGCAGCAGAGCATGGGAGTGACTCCAGGGAGGTGAGGAGGAGATGAGGAGTCTACCCAGGGGGCAGCAGAGCATGGGAGTGACTCCAGGGAAGTGAGGAGGAGATGAGGAGTCTACCCAGGGGGCAGCAGAGCATGGGAGTGACTCCAGGGAGGTGAGGAGGAGATGAGGAGTCTACCCAGGGGGCAGCAGATCTGGACAGGACCTCTACACTGTGCTGACTCACTGCTAGCATGTGTACATCAGGTGTTACAGGCACAGGGATCTGTACACACCTGTCAACTCTGTTGGGTGGATGCTCCTAACCTGATTAGCTACAGTACAGTGTGTTTGTGTGTTTGTGTGTGTGTGTGTGGGGGGGGGGGGTGTGAGTGAAGGCTAATGAGTTTTAACAGTAGGCCTACTGTCCTCCCAGTGCAGTGTAAACAATTGGTGTGACTGCCTTCTAATTGCAGCCTCTCTGTAACCGGCTGTGTGCGCTCCCCACTAACTCTGCTCTGCTCAAACCTCTTAATTAAAGCTGCAAAAAGACAATTCGAGATTGGATGGCTCATTAAACAAACAGCTTCAGACTAAACCAGCGCGAATGGGTGGGATCTAAGGGAAATGTGTGTTTCCGTTTACGAGACTGACACACGGCACATGTATGCACACACACACACACACACACACACAAGCACTGAGAGAAGACGGAAAGAGATTGAGTAAAAAAGAGAGAGAGAGACAAAGAGAGGAATACTGAGAAATATAAAGGCATAGAAATACAAAGCTAGAGAAAGAGACTGAGAGAAAGATAGAGACTGATAGAGAGGCATAGAAAGACAGAGAGAGAGAGAGACTGAGCGTGAGCGATAGGGGAAACTTGTGCCAGGATGGACAGATCCTTAAGATCCAATGAGCGTGTTCAGGTTAGAGCATGTGGAACAGTGTTTAAGGTGGCCGTCCCTTTAAAGCAGCGTTTCAATTGCTCCTCCCATCGACCCCTATTAGCTCTGTGACTGTGTGGACTGTGTGTGTGTGAGTATTGTTTCTGCGCGCGCGTGTGTGCCAGCGTGCGTAATTTTGGCGTGTACATGTGTGTGATGCATCATGCCCCCCTTAGCATTCTCTGATGGCTATTGGCAGCAGTGTATTTCATTTACGGACAGCGTTATTGCCCGGGACACAGAGGCTGGAAGGTGAACTGTAAACTATGATCGTTCCATCGACTGTAACTCGCCCCGTGAGAGCTATCAAACACACACACACACACACACACACACAAATATGCTTCAATAGGAAGGTGGGTTGGACACAGTGGCAAGTTGACGATAGATGTAACGTAAACGTCGGGGTGAAGTTGTTTTTGAGCCATGGGGGATGTTCACTGTATCAAAGTGTGTTGTGTGGAACACAGGCGGACACAGCCAATCACGTGTCACAGGGATGTTCCCGCGCTTCCCCCATGTTCTGACACTGAGCTACTTCCATACAGTCATTCATGAGACCCCAATATGAATGGTTGCAAATCCATTTAGAGACAGTACCAGGCATGAAAGTAGATGGCTGAGCTGGTGAGCAGGGGGAGGTTTATGGACGGGGTGAGGGGAGGGGTGAGGGGAGGGGGGAGGGTGAGGGTTTGGGGGGAGGAGGGGGGGGGGGCAGCTGCTTGGAAGAGCCCGCCAGGTGTGTTGGGAGGCGCTTGTCTCCCTGGAGACACCTGGTGAGAGAGACTGCTTTCTATTGGCTTAGAACAGCAGCGGGAGGAGCTAGGGCACAGACACACACGTGTACCAACACACACACGCATGTGCACACACACGTGCACAGTGCACCTATAGCACGTATACACAAGAGGTCTTCTCCTCCACCGAGCCTAATCATAGAATCTCCATCAGGGAAGCCCACCTTGGATGAATATTTGATGTTGGGCATTGCATGCGGTGTGTGTTTGTGTGCGTGTGTGTGTGTGTGTGTGTGTGTGTGCAGTGAGCGACCTGCCTATCTCTTGCATTATTAAGGTCCCTCCACTGCTTCTCTCTTTCTCTATCTCACTCACTCCCTCCCTCCCTCCCTCTCTCTCCTACCCTCCCTCTCTATCTCCCTTTCTCTTTTTTTTCTCTCCCTCTCTCCCTTTCACTCTCTCCCTCTCTCTCCCCCCCTCTCTCCCCCCTCTCTCTGTATTGGTCTCTCCAGTGGATGCCTATCATGTTCACAGTCTAAACCATCTGACAACCCCACTAACACTTGTCTCTCACAAACCCTTCAGAATCTGTGTGTCTGTGTGCTTGTGTGTGTAGATGCACGTGTGTGTGTGTGAGCTTGTTTGCACGTGTGTGTGTAACGCTGTGGGTAATCCTATTGGTGTGGCCACGAACGCAGGAAGAGACGAAGGTGTGTTAACACTAGGAACATCTCCTTCATCCAGTGTATACCCTGTCTGCCGTCATCCTCTCATCCTCTCTTCTCATCCTCATCCTCTCATCCTCCCCTCTCATCCTCTCATCCTCTCATCCTCCCCTCTCATCCTCCCCTTCACCTCGAAGATCTCCTCCCTCCTCTCCACTCTCTTTTCTCTTCACTTCACCTCCTCCCCCACTTTACACACACACACACACACACACATACACACACACACACACACACACACACACACACACACACACACACACACACACACACACACTCCTAACCTCAGCTCTGGATGGACCTGTCAGACTAAATTTGTTCTGTGGTGACGATGAAGCAGAAAGTGCTAAGACCCTAACTCTCTAAAGTACTTCTCTTTTGTGGACCCCAGAGGATTCCAGAGGACAGGGGGGAGAATTCTGACATTTCAGCATCTCCCAAACGCCCTCCCTCAGCCCACAATAACCAAGACATGAATACAGGAGGCATTGTGTTGTCTTTTCTGTAGGTTGATTGTTCTTTATGTTGGGTATTATTTGCCTTTTCTTTGGCATGCTGTGTGATTTTTTTAAGGTCATAGGTCAGGATGGACTTCTAGTAGAACAGCAAGAAACCAAAGGAACAGTGCCAAAGAACCTCAGACTGACTGTGTCTGTTTGTGTGTGTGCATCTGTCTCTGTGTGTCTGTGTATATGTGTCTGTGTGTGTGTCTGTGTGTGTGGTCCTCGTGTGTATAACCATGCATATTATATGTGTGTTTCTCTCACCCGATCAGTGTGTATGTGGGCAACCGAGAGACCGTGACAGCAGTGTGTGTGGGTGTACGTGAGCCTTAGATCCTGTCTGGAATTGGCTCGTTCTAGGTGACCAGCTGACAACATCTGGCTGAGTGTGAGTGTGCGTGGTGGGCATGGGGAGAGTGTGTGTGTGTGTGGCAGCCTGGCTGGGCCCAATGTCTGTGTGTCAGGCCTGGTCCTCGGAGGTCTCTCTTTAACAGCTGGGCCAGCAGGCTGGCCGGAGTCTCCCTGGACAGGCCAATATGACATGCAGACACCAGATAGGATGACACTAGAGAAGGACAATGAGATTGGAACGGAAACGACAGAGAAGCAAATGATTCAAATGCATTATTGTGACAATGTAGACAGTCTTTATATGAACAAACTGGTAAACATACATGTTACTATACATGGTCTGGCTCTGGCAGGGCGTAGGGGCAGGGTATACAGGCAGAGTGTAGAGGCAGGGTGTAGAGGCAGGGTGTAGAGGCAGAGTGTAGAGGCAGGGTGTAGAGGCAGGGTGTAGAGGCAGGGTGTAGAGGCAGAGTGTAGAGGCAGAGTGTAGAGGCAGAGTGTAGAGGCAGGGTGTCGAGGCAGAGTGTAGAGGCAGAGTGTAGAGGCAGGGTGTAGAGGCAGGGTGTAGAGGCAGGGTGTCGAGGCAGGGTGTAGACGCTGAGTGTAGAGGCAGGGTGTAGAGGCAGAGTGTAGAGGCAAAGTGTAGAGGCAGGGTGTAGAGGCAGGGTGTCGAGGCAGGGTGTCGAGGCAGGGTGTAGACGCAGAGTGTAGAGGCAGGGTGTAGAGGCAGAGTGTAGATGCAGAGCGTAGAGACAGGGAGTAGAGGCAGAGTGTAGAGGCAGAGTGTAGAGGCAGGGTGTAGAGGCAGGGTGTCGAGGCAGGGTGTAGACGCAGAGTGTAGAGGCAGGGTGTAGAGGCAGAGTGTAGATGCAGAGCGTAGAGGCAGAGTGTAGAGGCAGAGTGTAGAGGCAGAGTGTAGAGGCAGAGTGTAGATGCAGAGCGTAGAGACAGGGAGTAGAGGCAGAGTGTAGAGGCAGAGTGTAGAGGCAGGGTGTAGAGGCAGAGTGTAGATGCAGAGCGTAGAGACAGGGAGTAGAGGCAGAGCGTAGAGGCAGGGTGTAGAGGCAGGGTGTAGAGGCAGGGTGTAGAGGCAGGGTGTAGAGGCAGGGTGTAGAGGCAGAGTGTAGAGGCAGGTATGGGTATACAGTAACACAGTGACACTGCTTTAACTCGATGACGTCACTTCTGCTTGACTGTGCTCCCTGAGTTTGGCCCGGAGGCACAGGAGCAGTCAGAATGCTGCTCTGGGTTTGACTAATCAAGCCTGGGAGGCTAGGCTATTAGATTAGATTAGACTGGCTGCAGCACTGGGGTTGATTATACTGCTCTGTTGTTGTTGTGTGTGTATGAGTGTGTGTGTGTGTGTGTGTGTGTGAGTGAGTGTATGTATTCTGTCTCGGCACGTCTACATCAAAAGGTCAGCATGATGTCACAATCTCGCCTTTTAACACAAACCCCACTTTCAGTTGACCTTTTTTAACACAAAACGGGGTCGAGTTTGAAGACAGAGCAGACGTCCAGAGGAGCCTGCTCAGACGTCCAGAGGAGCCAGCTCAGACGTCCAAAGGATCGGCTCAGACGTCCAGAGGAGCCAGCTCAGACGTCTAGAGGAGCCAGCTCAGACGTCCAGAGGTGCGGCTCAGACGTCCAGAGGAGCCAGCTCAGACGTCCAAAGGATCGGCTCAGACGTCCAGAGGAGCCAGCTCAGACGTCCAGAGGAGCGGCTCAGACGTCCAGAGGAGCGGCTCAGACGTCCAGGGGAGCGGCTCAGACGTCCAAAGATCGGCTCAGACGTCCAGAGGAGCGGCTCAGACGTCCAGAGGAGCGGCTCAGACGTCCAGAGGAGCGGCTCAGACGTCCAAAGATCGGCTCAGACGTCCAGAGGAGCGGCTCAGACGTCCAGAGGAGCGGCTCAGACGTCTAGAGGAGCCAGCTCAGACGTCCAGGGGAGCGGCTCAGACGTCCAGGGGAGCGGCTCAGACGTCCAGGGGAGCGGCTCAGACGTCCAAAGATCGGCTCAGACGTCCAGAGGAGCGGCTCAGACGTCCAGAGGAGCGGCTCAGACGTCCAGAGGAGCTGGGTCAGACGTCCAGGGGAGCGGCTCAGACGTCCAGAGGAGCAGCTCAGACGTCCAGGGGAGCGGCTCAGACGTCCAGGGGAGCGGCTCAGACGTCCAAAGATCGGCTCAGACGTCCAGAGGAGCGGCTCAGACGTCCAGAGGAGCGGCTCAGACGTCCAGAGGAGCTGGGTCAGACGTCCAGAGGAGCGGCTCAGACGTCCAGAGGAGCTGGGTCAGACGTCCAGAGGAGCGGCTCAGACGTCCAGAGGAGCTGGGTCAGACGTCCAGAGGAGCTGGGTCAGACGTCCAGAGGAGCGGCTCAGACGTCCAGAGGAGCGGCTCAGACGTCCAGAGGAGCGGCTCAGACGTCCAGAGGAGCTGGGTCAGACGTCCAGAGGAGCTGGGTCAGACGTCCAGAGGAGCGGCTCAGACGTCCAGAGGAGCTGGGTCAGACGTCCAGAGGAGCTGGCTCAGACGTCCAGAGGAGCTGGCTCAGACGTCCAGAGGAGCTGGGTCAGACGTCCAGAGGAGCGGCTCAGACGTCCAGAGGAGCTGGGTCAGACGTCCAGAGGAGCGGCTCAGACGTCCAGAGGAGCTGGGTCAGACGTCCAGAGGAGCGGCTCAGACTCTCTTAACGGACGGCAGCTAACAGGAAGCTGGATGTTCTTGGAGGAAGAAGCCATCAGCTGACGAAGCCAAACCTCTCTCTCCCTCTAGCCTCTCCTCAAAGCTCCCTGCCCCTGCTTCAGGAGCGAGAGAAGCAATGTTTACTACCCAGCATGCACCGGGAGGACAGGACCGCCGTCTCAAACCTGGGATTAGGATTGGAGGCAGGTGGGGGGGTTGGGGGGTGTGGGAGGGAGGGAGAAAATCCCAAACAAATGAGCTTTGATGCCGTTGGACAGCCGTGTGTGTTGCGTGTGTGGGGTTCTTTCAAAACGTTGTCAGACGTGCTGTTGAACAGGATGTGTCACAGTTGCTTGCTGGAACTGGAGTCACATGATCCGTTCTGCAGTGACTGATGCTGGCCTTGTCCGCCTCTCGTACGCTGGGACCTGGGGAACGCAGAGCTGCTCTCCTGAGATGGCAAACGCTCTGCAGCGCCTCAGGCTCTCTTACATACAGCAGTGATCGTTCAAACCGCACGCGCGCGTGCGACACGCAGAGCTCGCGCACGCGCGACGGTGCAAAGCGGATAGCGTGATGCAGGAAGATGATGTGTGGTTTGACACGTGTGAATATTCTCCATCTTCTAGGTCACAGGCCAGGCAGGCTACAGACCTCCAACTGGGCGCAACCCACTTCCTGGGTAGGTGCCCAGCCTTGGAAAGATGCCCTCAGTTGGAGGGAATAGGAATGACGGGCAGCAAAGCAACCTTAGTGAAACGCCGTCATGGCTGACATCCCATATCTTGACGTGGCAGTGTTGGCTACCCTGTGCCAGGCCCCAGATATGATATGATTAGCCACTCTATGCGACCATTGCAGTAAGCTACATATGGTGGTATTAGCTACCCTATGACAGCCTTAGATACGCTAGCGTTAGCCACCCTATGCTAACCTGGCAGGTAGTACTAGCCTCCCAGTACTAGATTCACTCCCAGATCCAGGAAGAAACCCAGAACCAAGCAGCGTTTTAAAGGCCTTTTCATTATTTCTCTATCCCCGAACAGATATGCTGCAGCTGAAGGTTAGCATTAGCTGGCTGCAAGGTGTGTGTGTGTGTGTGTGTGTGTGACGGCCCGTGGGAAAGATCCCATGGTGATGGAACATTTTATCAATGTGCCGCTGAAGGCCACTCTGCAAAACCAAGAGCAGGGGAAACATTACAACCACCATAACACACACTGTCTCACACACACACTCACCGTCTCACACACACACACTGTCTCACACACTCTCACACGCAAACACTGTCTCACACACTCTCACACGCAAACACTGTCTCACACACTCTCTCACACACAAACACTGTCTCAATCACACACTGTCTCACACACTCGCTTACACACACACACACACACACACACACACACACACACACACACACACACACACTGTCTCTCACACACACTCTCTTTCGCGCACGCACACACACACACACACACACACACACACACACACACACACACACACACACTACTATGTCCACAAACACTGTCTCGCACACACACTGTCTCACACACTCTCTTACACACACACACTGTCTCTCACACACACTCTCTTTCGCGCACGCACACACACACACACACTACTATGTCCATCTAAACACCAGCCTCCTAATGCTTCAGCAGATTTAATTTTCAAATGTTTTATATTATACGTTATATTTTCGACAGCGGAACCTCATTTCAGGCCCCATTAGGTTCCTCTGGAAGAGGAGAAGAGGTGGTATTGAAGATATTTGGGGAGAGATTCCTGACCTTGCTGGAATACCAGGATCAGATCTACTCGGGCTTCAGAGTCCTAGATTCTCTCTCTGTCATTCAAAGAACTTGACATCCCATGAAGGGAGTCGTGGCTGAGCGGTTAGGGAGTCAGGCTAGTAATACGAAGGTACCCGGTTTGAAACCAGGCTGTGCCAACATGAGGTTGCGTCCTTGGGCAAGGCACTTCACCCTACTTACCTCAGGGGGGAATGTCTCTGTACTTGCTGCGTAAGTCGCTCTGGATAAGAGCGTCTGCTAAATGACTACATGTAAATATCCTCATCTACGATCTGAATGCAGTGATTAAAGTGCTGTAGTAAATGTTCTTCACATTTAACTCCCAGGAAGGTGGATTACAGCTACACCCAGGAATTCGAATCTCGCTTATCGCTCTCATTCCAACTGTCATGGCCGCTGCAAGTGTTCAGATTGTTGCCTCAAGGCTGGATCAGTCCCAGGGAAGGTTCATTGATCAGACAGGAGTGTGTATTGTGTGCTGGAGACAGACTGGTGGATGGGTGCTGCCAGGGTGGCAGCAGGCAGGGGGCATCAGAGGGGCTGGCATCATGCCACGCTGGGACATGAGCGCTGCTGGATCGATGGACACAGACAGCTGCAGTTACCTTAGTTAAACACACACTGGTATTGTCACTCACACACAGACATGTAGTAGACACACACACACACACACACAGCGTACTCTGCAGACCTTATGCTGAAGGTCCTTGGAGATCGACCAATCAGGGCATGGCTGAGAATGGGAAGGGTGGGACTAAAAAGGGGGGGAAGGATGGGGGGGGGGGGGTGAGTGGATATCTAATGGAGAGAATAGATGGAAGGAAGAGAGGGTGGTTCAGAAACCTGAGAGAATCCCAGGAAAGAGGCAGGAGTTTGGAGGGAGGGGTACGGAGGGAGGAGGTACAGTGGAGAACAGGGGCACAGGGAGGAAGACAGCAGAGGAGGGAGAATGGACCACTCACCCAGGGAGTTACAGAGGATGTTCAGGAACAGCAGAAGAATGTTCCAGAACGTGGACATGAACACGGGTCTGTCAGTGGGACTCAGCGCTTAACAGCAACAATTGATAAACTGTGAATAAGTGACAGCTTGACTGTCCCCCTACTGGTTCTCTCTCTCTCTCTCTCTCTCTCTCTCTCTCTCTCTCTCTCTCTCTCTCTGTCTCTCTCTCGCTGTCTCTCTCTCACTCTCTCTCGCTGTCTCTCTCACTCTCCCTCTCTCCCTCATTCTCTCTCCCTATCTCTCTCTCCCTCTTTCCCTCATTCTTTCTCCCTCATTCTTTCTCCCTCATTCTTTCGCTCTCTCTCTCTGTCACTCTGTCTCTCTCTCGCTCTCTCTCTCTGCTGGCCTCCATTGTGTGTGTCTCCAGCTCTCCTGCCTCAGAGCTGTGAGTGACAGACTCTCGTCCAAACATGACCGATGACGATGTTTCAGAGGCGTCTTTCCATCGATACGCCAAACTTGGCGCGTTGGCATGGCGACGGCCAACGGGGGTGGGGGGGTGGGGGGGGGGGTGGGGGGGGAGTTGGTGGCGGGTGGAACGACCGTTCCTAATATCCTTGGTTAGCGCCCACCATAGACAGGGTCTCTTGGCTGCTCTTCAAGGGCCGTTATGATCAATTCCATACAGTAGACTGCCAATTGATTTCAAATAGGTGGGGCAAGATGAGGGTCTGTATAGCCAGGCGATTTGTCATGGGGCCAATAGCCCAGCTAGCTGGTTCGGCCATCTGTTAGACTGGGGCCTGATAAATGGCCGTCCCCTCCTGCCCCTGCTTACACAGCAGAGCAGGAGCCGTGTAAGGAGGCATTTTCTGACCATAAATGATTCCGATGGCAGCGCTATGTGTCACTGCGTGAACTATATAGGCTGTACGCCTTGTTGTATTGAAGGACTGAATGTGCTAGTACAAGCCCACACACTTTGGCACACTAACTCACACACATTCACATACTCACACACACACACACACACACACACACACACACACACACACACACACACACACACACACACACACACACACACACACACACACACACACACACACACACTCACACTCACACTCACATACTCACTCGCGCGTATTCACTCACTTGCATGCATTGCACACTTACCTTTGCAAACAGGCTCATCCATTCTCAAAGGTAGAGGATGTCGCAACCTGATGAGGAATAACTAGATGTTGGTTAGAAACATGCAGCCTCTCTGTGGCCCTGTTCACCTGGGAAAGAAGTCCTCAGGTGGAGAAGTGGCCCTCAGGTGGAGAAGGGGCCCTCATTTGCACTACCTGTATATACATGCTACCCGGTAATTTCTGCTTGTCTAATTTGTATCTGTACATACCCTGATTGAATCTGTACATACCCTGTATATTCTGTCTATACTGTTCATAATATGTATATTCTGAGTATATCCATATTATTATATTCTGTTGTTAATAACTGTTTTGCACTTCTGGTTGGATGCTAACTGTATTTCGTTGCCCTGGACTTGTACCTGTGTAATGACAATAAAGTTGAATCTAATCTAATCTAAGGTGGAGAAGGGGCCCTCAGGTGGAGAAGTGGCCCTCAGGTAGAGAAGGGGCCCTCAGGTGGAGAAGGGGCCCTCAGGTGGAGAAGTGGCCCTCAGGTGGAGAAGGGGCCCTCAGGTGGAGAAGGGGCCCTCAGGTGGAGAAGTGGCCCTCAGGTGGAGAAGGGGCCCTCAGGTGGAGAAGGGGCCCTCAGGTGGAGAAGGGGCTCTCAGGTGGAGAAGTGACCCTCAGGTGGAGAAGTGGCCCTCATTTGGTGAAGGGGTCCCTGGGTGTGTTCTTTGGACTGGATCCACTGGAGGGACAGCCTAGACAGGAGCAGCTGATCTCCGCCCAGCCTGGGCCCCCCTGACAGAGCTCCGGGGCCCCTGGAGGAAGACTGAGGATTAGATGAGGGAGAAGGAGCGTTTGGGAGGAGAAGGAGCTGCTGGACATGCCTGGCTGTGTCTACTGGCTGAATGTCATGTTCCAGCTTACTCATGTGTGCAGGCTCCCCCCCCCCCCCCACCACCACCACCACCACCACCACCACCACCCCTCCCTAGGCACACACCTCCACTTGCTCTTCCTCTCTACCTCCTCTCTCTCTCTCTCTGTCTCTCTCTCTCTCCTATCCTGCTAGCCCTTGCCTCGCCCTGTCAGCCATTTTGTGTAAAGGGGTTCTAATTGGGCCGATAGCCTGGCCGGTCCACAGGAGCCCCAACAGCCCTGCTAAACAGAGGCCCACCCAGGGGCTGTGCATGTGCACGCCACAGCCAGGGAACAACTGGGGGGGGGGGGGATACTCTGTTATGGTTGAGTGAAGCAAGAGACAGAGAACAAAAAAAATTATGTGTGTAGGAGAGTGGGGGAGAGAGGGAGGGAGAGGAGGGGGGAGGGATGGAGGGAGAGGAAGAGGGAAAGTAGGAGTGAGGTGGAATGAGGGAGCAGGAGGGAGAGTTAGAGAGGGAAGGAGAGAGAGGGAGGGAGAGATAGGGGGAAGGAGAGAGAGGGAGGGAGAGATAGGGGGAAGGAGAGAGAGGGAGGGAGAGATAGAGGGAGGGAGAGATGGGGGAAGGAGAGAGAGAGGAGAGACCACTGCCCATGTCAGTTTTGATTACAGTGCAACATTCTCAGGTTGAGGGGTTGGTATGGCGACAGAGTAAATGGCACATATAGTGCTATTCTCAGTCTGAGCTAAGGTGAACACACACACACACACACACACACACACTAATGTATGAGTAGTGAGACCTAGGGGGACAGGCTCTTCATGGGTCTAATGAGGGACACATTAAATGAGGGGAGAGATGCTAGTTCAGTAGCGTGTGTGTGAGTGTGTGTGTGAGTGAGCACACGCATGCGAGTCTTCGTGTGAGTGTGAGCATGCGTGCGCTTTGAGTGCGGCCACGCGTTTCCGCGTGTGCGCTTCTTTGGGCGTGGGTATGGTCGTGTATGTGTGTAAGGTTATGGCCTGGTTGTGTGTGCGTGTGTGTGTGTACGTGTGTGTGAAGTGTGTTTCCACCTCGCTGGAGAATGTCAGTGTCAGCTGAGCGCGGCGCTCCTCAGGGACCAGCGCTCGGCTCTACAGCATTGGGGTGTGACATGGCGGCCACGCACTGCAGGAGTGGCAGAGTGGGGAGATAAGGCCGTTTGTTTTTTTCATTCAGTGCAGCCCTGACAGAGGGGGGCCGGGTGGGGTTAAAGCAGGGAGGGGGATGGGAGGGGAAAAAACAGGAGCCTTGTCTGTTACAGAGTGCATCACTGCCGAGGTGGAGCTGTGTTTTCTCTCTCTCTCTCTCTCTCTCTCTCTCTCTCTCTCTCTCTCTCTCTCTCTCTCTCTCTCTCTCTCTCTCTCTCTCTCTCTCTCTCTCTGTCTCTGTCTGTCTGTGCACCCCAGATACAGACACGTTTCCCTGCTCTGTAGCATATGTGTTCAAACCATTGGTCAGCCCAGTAAAGATGTCTCCCTATGAGGAATTGACAGCCCAATAATATCCTGGTGGGAGTTTATTTATGACTGCAAATCCCACTGACCTTCGCTGCCTGGTTTTCTTTGAAAGAGAAATTCCTGTAATTGCTGAATAACAGGGTTCAGCTGATCTGGAATGAGTGGGTTCCTTTTTGGCAGATGGACAAGGAGCTGGAGCCGAGACTGACTGCAGTTGCACTTGCTGCTGCTGGTTCTGGGTGAGGTGGGGAGAAACTGTGGCTTTGGACTGAGAGCCAGAACGGCTCACATAAATAACAGAAAGGTTGATGTGTGTGTGTGTGTGTGTGTGTGTGGGGGGGGGGGGGTGTTAATGACTATAAATGTGCCTACACCTGTGTGTTGCTGGCTTTGTGCTACTGTGTGGTCTGTCTATACACAAACCGTGTGTGTTTAATGTGTGTGCCGTGTCAATGAGTATGTATGTATGTGTGTGTGTGCGCGTTGTGTCTATGAGTGTATATATGTGTTTGTGTACTTTGAGTGTGCATGTGTGTGTGTGTGTGTGTCTCTGTACTTGTGTGTGTCTCTGTGTGTACCTGTGTGTGTGTCTCTGTGTACTTGTGTGTAGAGTGTATGTTTGTGTACTTGTGTGTAGTGTGTGTCTCTGTGTACTTGTGTGTAGAGTGTGTGTCTGTGTACTTGTGTGTAGTGTGTGTCTCTCTGTGTAGTGTGTGAGTCTGTGTGTACTTGTGTGTAGTGTGTGTCAGTGTGTACTTGTGTGAAGTCTGTGTGAACTTGTGTGTGTAGTGTGTGTGTCTGTGTGAACGTGTGTGTAGTGTGTGTGTCTCTCTGTGTAGTGTGTGAGTCTGTGTGTACTTGTGTGTAGTGTGTGTCAGTGTGTACTTGTGTGAAGTCTGTGTGAACTTGTGTGTAGTGTGTGTGTCTGTGTGAACGTGTGTGTAGTGTGTGTGTCTCTCAGAGCTGGTAGACTGTCCCCTCCTCTGCATGTTCCTGTAAGAGCAAAGCCTTGTTCCTCTGGCTCCTCTCTGAGAGGCCCAGCTGGTCAGCAGCTCTCTGCAGACTGAGGCAGCTACTCAGCCTGGCAGCCAGCATCTCTCCCACCAGCATCCCTCTCCCACCAGCCTGCCCAGCGCCTAGTAAACACCTCCCCCTCTAGCACCACCCCCATCGATACAGCTGAACCCATGAGATACCCAATAAGCTGCCATTCAAGCTGTCAAGTAAACATTGGCTGGGTGTGGCTCAGTTGTCCAGGATTCGACTGCCGTTCAGAAGCTTGTGGGTTCAAATCCCCTCAGCACGTTGCTTTGGATAGCTGCTGCTAAATGAATGTGCTATTATTTCAACCATCACCCCCCCCTCGTCTTTGTGGTCCATCAGAGCCAAGGACCACTAGCAGTTAGAAACGGTTCGTGTCAATGGTTGGTTGGTTCACATCGTCATGGTGATGAGTGTGGGAAGGGCGAAAGGGAACTGGTAGGTTGGCAGTGTCACATTCACCCACAGGCTGCTGTGGTCATCAGCCTCTCTGTCACCTCGCAAGGCCGGCCAGGGGCATGTCAGTCAGCGGCACTCACCCAAACTGAACCTGAAACCTGCCTGTCCACGCACACACACACACACACACACACACACACACACACACACTCACCCAAACTGAACCTGAAACCTGCCTGTCCACGCACACACACACACACACACACACGCACACTCACCCAAACTGAACCTGAAACCTGCCTGTCCACGCACACACACACACACACACACACTCACCCAAACTGAACCTGAAACCTGCCTGTCCACACACACACACACACACACTCACAAAACATGCACAATATCCCTCTCATTCACTCTCTTGGTGGTTCTCTCTGGCTCTCTACCCAGGGGCTATCTGTCCATCTCAATCATGTTGTACCGCTGTAAATCTTTAACTGTCCCTGCTGCTCTGCTGCCGATCCACAAGCTCATTGGTCCATTGCTACCAAACTGGAGCAGTTTTCTTTGGATGGCCTAAGGCTAAGATCCGCCTACTGGGATAGACATCTTCCAATGGCTGTGCAGGAAATCATCTAGCCACCACTGCTCAGCCAATGGCAGTGTTTGGCCCTGCGGCGGTCAGAGCAGAGTCATTTAAATGCACACACAGTCACACACAGGTCAAAAATTCATTTGACTATAGTGTGTACGTGTGGACAGTAGCTCCCACGAAATCCCTTCATTTCATTTGGTAACGGTCATTAGATTGCATGAACACATGCGTGCATACACACACACACACACACACACACACACACACACACACACAGACAGACACACACAATCCTCATCTTCCCCCTAACACAAACAAACACAATCCTAACCCCAAACCTAAGACACACACATGCTGGTGTAGCAGTGTGGTGGCCAGTCACAGCTCTGGTGAGTGACACAGCTGCAGTAGGGCCACAATAGGGCTAATCCTGTTTGAGGGAGGGCAGCACTACAACATCTGTCTAATCCTGTTAAGGATGGAGATTAGCGCCACGCCAGGCAACAACACACACCAGCCCAGTGCTGTCTCCTCTCAACAAAACACGCCAGAGTCCCCTAACTCTCTCCTTTCCTCCTCTGCTTTGTTATGCTCTCCTCCTCTCCTCTGCTCTCCTCCTCTCCTCTGCACTCCTCCTCTGCTCTCCTCCTCTCCTCTGCACTCCTCCTCTGCTCTCCTCCTCTCCTCTCCTCCTCTCCTCTCCTCCTCTCCCCCTGTCCTCCTCTGCTTTGTTATGCTCTCCTCCTCTCCTCTGCACTCCTCCTCTGCTCTCCTCCTCTCCTCTGCACTCCTCCTCTGCTCTCCTCCTCTCCTCTCCTCCTCTCCTCTCCTCCTCTCCCCCTGTCCTCCTCTGCTTTGTTATGCTCTCCTCCTCTCCTCTGCACTCCTCCTCTGCTCTCCTCCTCTCCTCTGCACTCCTCCTCTGCTCTCCTCCTCTCCTCTGCACTCCTCCTCTGCTCTCCTCCTCTCCTCTGCACTCCTCCTCTGCTCTCCTCCTCTCCTCTGCACTCCTCCTCTGCTCTCCTCCTCTCCTCTGCACTCCTCCTCTGCTCTCCTCCTCTCCTCTCCTCCTCTCCCCCTGTCCTCCTCTTCTCTCCTCTTTGCTCTGCTCTCTACAATATACACAGAGCAACTCTGACAGTCCAACTCTCGCACACGCAACACACAAAGCTTTCTGGAAAGGCTGCATGGAGATGAGGCCCTGCAGAAGCAGATGTGTATCAGGGGTTTGAAATAAACGTATCCTTTTCTGCGCGCTGCCAATGTGCGTCGGTGATTATTATCCGCCTGCGTGCGTTTCTCCGCGTTTCATCATCTTCGCTTCGCTTTCGGCAGGACCATCGAGACGGGAGCCTCGTCGTCATCCTACACAGCCCCCCCGGAACAGGAAGGTCAATATCCTCCCTGAACCAGGATCCTAATGACAACTATTATCATGGTTATGGTGATAAAGATGACGATAATGTTGAAAATTGCAGCAATGCCGCTGACAGCGACGAGGACGACGACTGCAGGGAAGATGGAACGGAGCAGCTGTGTCGGTCTTCCCTGGCTCCTGCGTGGGAGAGATACAAAGCGTTGTGTCTCCTTGTGTGTAACTTAAGACTGCTCCAGTCTTAACCACATGTATGTAGTTACCAGAGGCCAGACTGGCTTCCCTGACAGAGCAGCCCAGGTCACACGCTGTCATTCAGGATGAGAAGCTCCAGCGACTTCCCCTGATCCCTCTTCGCCCCCTCCCCCTCACCTCTGACCTGTCACCTGACCTACATTTGACATACGCTCTTATCCAGAGCGACTAACAGCAAGTACAGTGACGTTCCCCCCTGAGGCAAGTAGGGTGAAGTGCCTTGCCCATGGACACAACATCATGTAGCCACGACCGGGAATCGAACTGGCGACCTTTCGATAATCAGCCTAACGCCTTAACCGCTGAGCCACCTGATTCCCGCCTGAAACTCCCACCTGATACGTCCACCTCCCTCTGCTTAGATCGACAGGGACAGTAGCGCCCCCCCCCCCCTCCCCCCCCCCTCAGAGGAACACCGCGTCAGGCGGAGAGAGGAATCTCCCCCAGGTGTCATCTAGACCCGGGCCCCTCGTCTACCTTCTCAACACCGTACCAGAACAGGAAACAGCATCATCATGCTTCCTCTGAAGCGTGATCAGATCTCCACATTAGATCTGAAGGAGCTCATCGCTGTGTAGGCGTGCGCGGAGCGTGGACGTTCTGCTCGCAGCTGCGTAAGACTCCCCCCCCCCTCCCCCTCCCACCCCCCTCATCCTCCCGAAACTAGGTCAGGGTTCCATGGAATGAGCATGTGCTCTGACACTTCTAGAACACTTGCATCATGCAAATGAGAACGTCTCCAGGACTCGGTGACTCCTAACGGTCTAATTCCGTACGACATGTCGGATCTCCCGGCTCGCTCAGAACTTGGGTTTTCTGGGACGAACTCGGAGCCAGAAGCGCCCCCATCAGTGGTAGACCATAGCTGAGGGTATACCTCTTTTATTTTGGACTGAATTTGACTGAATTTTTTTGGGCCGCCGTTTTGAAAGAAACTGTGGTTCCCCCGGAGAGCGAGTCTTAGTCTCAGATCGATCGGCCTGTGACTGTGCAGTAGCAGCCCATGTTCACCATAGATAATTGGGGGTGGGGGGGGTGGGGGGGGGGGGCTGGTATGGGGTGGTGGTGGCTAAGGGGGGGGGGGGGGTGATGTCAGATCTTAAACGTCATTAAATCTCCCTTTGCTTTGCAATGTTGAGCGGCGGCGTGGGAACAAGCTGTGATGTTGGCTCGGAGCAGGGCTGTTTTGTACGATACGAGCGGCTCTATTGTGCTTCATTAAGCCATCTCGCCTTTTGTGCTGCGCTTCGGAATCCGGCGGGTTCGCTCCGATGTTGCCATAGCAATCTCCCAGAACTTGGTTTGTCACCGATATTTTTGAGAGCGCACATGATTACGTGTAGGATAATAAGTCCTGATTATATTTCAAATGGGTTACGCCAAACAGACCAGCAAAAGCAACAATGATCTTGCCCTACAGCCTGTAAACCAGCTGGCGTACAGTATGACAGACTACTGGAGCCAGTCGGTCCATAAGTCCCCAGCTGGATGCTTTCTACAGAGGGGTCATCTGTGACTTCCTGTCCTACCCAAGCTCATGGACTCTGTTCCCCACAGCGCTCGCTGCTTCCTCCTTTTAATGAAGTGGTCACAGGATACTAGGATACTAAACGCAACACAAATATCCCGGAGGTGGAGAGACAGTGAGCGCCGAGACTTCTTTCTGGACCGCTGCCCACACACACACAGATACATTTACATTTATTCATTTAGCAGACACTTTTATCCAGAGCGACTTACAGTAAGTACAGGGACATTTTCCCTGAGGCAAGTAGGGTGAAGTGCCTTGCTCAAGGACACAACATCATATAGCCACAGCCAGGGCTCGATCTCACAATCTTCCGATCACGAGCCCAACGCCTTAACCCATTGAGCCATCTGACCCCGATACCCAGATACACACACAGATATACACACACACACGAACCGAGGGCTGGGCAGCATTCCATGGACTATGTTTGTGAGGACTGTGGAGATTTGAGCAGCCTAGGAAGAGTCCTCTTCTTCCTGGTTCGTCCTCTCCTGTCTTCCTCTCTGGTCTGTGTGTATTTGCACAGTCACATTACAGATGCAGGTAGTTAGTCAACAGGAGACTGTGGCTCTGTGTGTGTGTGTGTGTGTGTGTGTGTGTGTTACATGTGTGTAAACAAGCCGATGAGTGTCCGTTTTCTTTCTAGTAGGGTCCAGAAAGAGAAGCCAAGCTCTGCAGTCGTGTGTATCTAACGTCATCAGACGTTTCATCATCAGACATCTGACTCTAACCCTTGAGGACAATAATAACTGAAGGACTGTTTAGCTTGAACATGAATCATTATACCGATATGGATTACAAGTGTAACTGAACAGTGTTTCAGTTAATGGCGCACAACGTGCGCTATGACTTTTCGAAGAATTTTGGCAAACAGTTTTGTCAAAAATTGCGAAATATCACATCAAAAAATGAATGGATGAATAAAATGAATGAGTAAAACGTATTCGACTACCGTGGCCTCAAATGCACCACTACGGACACGATTTATACATAGAAACGTAGGAAAATTTGTCCTCTACTTCACATTTGCCTTACTTTATCTGTCAGATATATCGTTTTAGCTTGACACGCGAAGATTCGGCCGCAGCACCCATCAACACCCTCATAGACTCCCATGTTAAAAGTGGCGGGAAATTTTCTGGAGGAAAACAAAACGAACACTTTTTTTGAATTGCTCCCAAGAGCACATTTCTTCACTTATCTACACAAAATGCCTATGTAGATGTTCAGGAAAGGCTCAGCCTGCTTCACGTTAACCTGGTTTTATGATTGGAAATACGGTTTGGCCAGAAATCCTTCCTGTTTGAGGGGTGCTCTAAGCATTTTCTCTCTGTCTCAATTGTCCAACTGACATTGACAGTTCCAGGTGCAGCTAATTATTTGCTCTGATTGCTTGGCAACCTCAGCCTGCTTGAAGGAGAAGAGCGGGAGAGGGGGCAGCAGGCAGACGCTGTGAGGTGGCCATTTTATGATAGGATTTGACATTTAATAACTTTGATCAGAGGATATTTACTAGACGAATCAAATTGGCTTTTTGTGTTTTGGGCGGATTTATAAACTGTACCCCAACTCAAATCTTCCTCTCTGGCTCTACGTCTGAGGTATGCGCAACTCTTTCGCTAGCATGCTATAAAAAATGTGCCTTTTTTACTTCTTTAACATTTGGGCTTATAGGTATTAATGTGCTTATCAGTCAGGTTTTACAACTGACATTCCAACTAGCTGTAAATATATGCTGTTTGCTAACATTAGCGACCAATGCTGAAATTAGCGCTTACGCTAATTGCTAGTGCATCAGCATATGAACACCTGTTGAAAGCTTGATCTGTCACATACCTAAGCAATGGTAGAAGTAATATTCAGAAAATTACTTAACAGTGTCAATGATGTATGGGGAGAGTCCCGGGCCAGAGTCATGCTCAAAATGTCATTAGAATTTATTTTTCTAGTTGATACTCCAACACACCTGATTCAAATGAACGGATCGAAGCCTGATAACGACCAGTCATTTGAATCAGCTGCGTTGGAGAAGCAGGGTACCATTTAAACCATTCAGGACGGCGGGCCCCTGAGGACCAGGGGGGACCTCTGTTCTAAACGTCTACCCGAATCAGAATGCGAATCCCGATGAACAAGAATCGACTCCCTTACGTCCATCTGCTGCGTCCGAATCTGAATCTCTCCTTTGCCTCCAGGTATTTCCACACCATCTACCTGGGGATCCGGAGTCGTCAGAGTGCGGAGAACGAGCGCTGGAGGTTCTACTGGAGGATGGTGTACGAGTTCTCAGACGTCAGCATGCTGCACCTGCTGGCCACCTTCCTGGAGAGCGCTCCTCAGCTGGTGCTGCAGCTCTGTATCATCATCCAGACACACAAGCTGCAGGCCGTGCAAGGTACTGCTGCACGCACACGCACACCACATACACGCCACATACACACACCACACACACCACATACACACACACACCACACACACACAGCACATACACACATCACACACACGCTACATACATACACCACATAGACACACACACCACACACACACACCACATACACACACAGCACATACACACGTCACACACACGCTACATAGATACACCACATGGACACACACACACCACAAACACACAACACATACCCACACACACACACCACATACACACACACACACCATATACACACATCACACGCACGCTACATACATACACACGCACAAACCACACACACACACCACAGACATACCACACACCACGCACGCGCACACACCACATACACACACACCACATACACACATCAAACACACGCTACATACATACACGTGCACACACACCACATTCAGAGACACACCACACACACACAGCTGTGTTAACGTCAACACTGTAGGCCCTCTCTAGGAAACCCAGGTAGAAGAGGAGTCTCTGGTTCCCTGTCTGTGATTCCTAGTTAATAACACTGGCTGGGTTTGACTGCTGCTGGGCTTGCATGGGAAGCGGGAGGGGGAGGGGGAGGAGGAGGGAGGAAGAGGGGCTGTCATATAGGCCATCAGAGAGCTCCCAGGGCTGCTGAGGGCTCCAGTCCTCCTCATCCTCTCCTCCCCTTATTTATCGCTCCGCCAGCCAGTCAGCTGGAGAGGAGGGGGGACGGGGGGACGGAAAGGAGGATAGCAGGGAGGAGATGAGATGAGGAGAGGAGGGGGGAGGAGGGAAAGAGGGGGAAGAGAAATCCGAAAGGGGAGAGGAGAGAGACAAAGAGAGTCGTCTCCGCAGCCTCACAGACAGTCTCCCCGGCCGCCGTCTGCAGGTGGAGGGAGACTGTCCTCTCTGATTACAGCTGCACCAAGAGGAGGGGACAGGAAGGCGGGGGGGGGGGGGGGGGGAGGGGCAAGCGAGACTGAGAGTGATCGAACAGAAGCAGAAGATATCAGTGTTTCAGAGCCAGACGACAAGCCGAACATCAGGGGGGTGGAGGCGAGGCGGGGGGTTGGAGGAGAGGCGCGGGGGGGGCGATGCAGAGAGGGGTGGGGTCCGCGGTGTTACGATACGTCGGGTGTGCCGGCTGTCGCCGTGCCAACGCGGGCCGATTGTCATGGTTTGCGTCAGAAGACGTACAGGTCACACGATAAGTGCGATGTTCATCGCTGATGAACTGACATGTGGCAAAAAAAGGGGAGTTTGAGAGAACAAGAGAGGGAGAGAAATAGAGACAGAGAGAGAGGGAAAAGAGAAAGAGTGGAGGTAGCGTCAGGGTTAAAGGTAACGGCAGTACAGATCGAAAGAGAGATAGGCTAAAGGAGAGAGACTAAAGAGAGAGAGAATCACTTAATGTGAGAGAGACTAGAGAGAAAGAGACTAGAAAGAGAGAGACTAAAGGAGAGAGACTAGAGAGAGAGAATCACTGAATGAGAGGGAGAGAGAGAGAGAAGAGAGAGAGAAGAGAGAAGAGAGAGAGAAGAGAGAGAGAGAGAGAAGAGAGAGAGAGAGAGAGAAGAGAGAGAGGAGAGAGGAGAGAGAGAGAGAAGAGAGAGAGAGAGAGAGAGAGAGAGAGTAGACACAGTCCAGCAGTCACAGTCCAGCAGTCACAGTCCAGCTGGCACAGTCCAGGAGACACAGAGAGGTGTGGCTGCAGTAAAGTGGAGATTCACCCCCGATCCACTGCAGCACCTGGAGCCTGCTGATGGTACGCTGACCTCAGCATGACCTCTGAGCTGACACACCGCCGGGGCTATTAAGAGCTTTCTACCGCACCATCGGGACGATCAAGCCTCTTTCAGCCCAGCCTCTTAGAGGGCCGTGCCACCGAAAGCTGCCTTTAAATAGGAAGTCATGAAGAGTTCTCTGGATGATGTTTCTCTCTGTGGAACACGTTTACAAAGGATTGCAGCCTCACACTTTACTGTGATGTTGCTTTTTGATCATCTTTTTAAAGTCCCTCTCTCTCGCTCCTTCTCTAAGCCTGTCTCTCTTTTGAAGTTGCCATAGCTACAGTTGGTTTCAGGATGCGCTCGGCCGTCTAACACGTCAACGTGCGGAAACGGACTCCAAGGATAACCGAACAAAGTCGCGGAGCGTTTCAGACGTTCTCCGGTTCTGCGTCACGTCTGGAGTGTCAGCCGTGAAGGAGTGCCCCTGTGGCCTTCAGAGGTTTCCAGTTTAAACAGGGACGCTGTGTTAGACACCGCAGAGCATGGATGTGCAGTCATAACTGTGACGGTTGAGGGAAGGAGAGAGGCGGTTTGGAAATCGATCTTAGCCGTTTAAATACGTGGTTACTGTACTGAAGTACATTTTGAGGTCCAGTAACACTTGACTTGCATTGCAACAACCTCCAGAGCAGTATGCTAACGCCCTGAGAGTACACACATCCTTCATTCAAGTAGATGTATAAATATTCATGTTTAAAAAGACTCTAGTCAAAGTACTGAGGCCACCTTTTCAAGTTCAAATAAAGAAGTATGGCGTCTGACGCAAATGTAAGGGCTATTTTTCACTTACGTTTGCGTCAGAGGCCTTACTTGAGTGAAGGATGTGTGTGCTCTCAGGGCGTTAGCATACTGCTCTGCTGGCGCAGACTGGTGGATGGGGAGGGAGGAAGGGAGAAAGAAAGAAAGGGAGGAGGTTGTTGCAAGTCAAGTCTTTGTCTGTCTGTGATTAAGGAAACATTTAACCCAGCCATGCAGTCTGAGATCCACTTCTGTCAGAAGCGTTTAGGAACCAGCTATCCCCTGTCCCTGCTCCTATCCCCTGTCCCTGCTCCTATCCCCTGTCCCAGACTCAGTAATGACTGTATTGTGTGTCCTGGTGCAGGAAGATAATACAGAGATGAGATCTCCCAGGGTTCTCGGTTCCTCTCTCTCTCTCCTGGCTCTGCTTCAAATCCCTGCAGTCAGGCAAGGTGTTCATTATACAGCCTTGGGCTGTCCATTATACATTACCCTCCCTCCCTCCCTCCCTCCCTCCCTCCCTCCCTCCCTCCCTCCCTCCCTCCCTCCCTCCCTCCCTCCCTCCCTCCCTCCCTCCCTCCCTCCCTCCCTCCCTCCCTCCCTCTTTCTCTCTCATTCGTACTCTTTCTCTCCCCTGTTTCCCCCTGTTTCCCCCTTGTTGTCAGGGATCTCTGGCTCTGTGAACTAGGGTAACTCGGTTTCCAAACTACAACATTTCATGGAGCTTGACTGTGTAGCTTAAAACTCTCCCTTTTGAAGTCGTGCAGAGTCTGACTTTGTCTACCTCAGAGTAGGCCCTGTGTGGAACATGCCGGAAGAAGGGAGAACTTGCTTCCAAGACATCAGAGAGTCTGGATGTTAGGACTTTGAAACCAGATGTGGGAGGGGGGAAGCAGACTGGAGAGGGGCTCGGCTGAGTTTGGGAGGATGAGGAGGATGAGGAAGATGCGTCACATCCTTTGTCTCTTTCACAACTCAGTAGAACACGCTCACACAGATACACACATACACACACACACAAACACACACCTGTTTAGTTTTGCTATTCTTGTGGGGACATAACCCAAACCTTAACCCTAATCGTATTCATAACCTTAACCCCAATCTTAACCCGAAGCCCAAAACATAAGATTAACATGAATCCTATTTCTCTCTCCAAACCTCAATCTGTAATTCTAACGCCAACACAAATTCGTACCCCAAACCTTAACCCAATGAAACCCTAAGAAAATCTAAACACACACACACACACTTACAAGCAGTCCCCTAACATTGCTGCCCTCTACAAATCAGCTAATGAGCCATCACATCCTTTGATCAGGCAATAACTGCCATGAGGCAGGGTTAAACACACACACACACACTCGCACACACACACACACGTACAGTCTTTAACGTATGAAGTCATAAGCACAGGCTTGGTTCTAAGCTTTGTGTGTGGGTGTGTGTGGGTGTGTGTGGGTGTGTGTGGGTGTGTGTGTCTCCCTTTGAGCGACAGAGCATAAGTCAGCCATGTGACGAGGTCTGATATCTACCCCAGCTGACTGTGACAGGCCGGCGGGGCATGAGAGGCCACGGAGCTGCCGATAAGAACGTTCCGGAACGTTCCGGAGAGTTCCAGTGAGGGTTTGGAAGCTCATTAGACACAAAGGAGTGCGTCGGGAGAAGGGGGTGCCTTGCTGCTCCTGCAGGAGCGATGGTGACGCCGGGGTACAGCACCTCAGGGGGGCACCTGCAGGGGGGGTTTCAGTATACGTGGGTGGGAGACACCAAGTTTGCCCCCCCCCCCCCCCCCCCCCCCGCCTGCCCCCTTCCCACTTTTCAAAAAATGGCAAATCTGGCTCCACCCACTTTAGAAAAATGGCAAATCTGGCATCACCCACTTAAAAAAAAAAGATGAATCTGGCTCCGCCCCCCCAAAAAATGTATGGCATGTCTAGCTCCACCCACTTATTTTTTTTTAATCCAAATCTGGCTCCACCCTCTTTTAGAAAACGGCAAGTCTGTCGCCCCCCCCCCCCCCCCCCCCACCCCCCCACCCCTCACTATTAATGAAGAGACTTCAAGTTAAAGGTGGCCTCTTCGTCTTATATGATGTGAGTTATCCTCTAACACCCACCGAGGCCTCTCTGGGTTTTCATGCAGAGCTACGCTCATCAATCCCTGACTAGGATATGACATTCTGCGCGCCCACAAGCAGTCGCCAACACACACCTCTACTTTATTTTCCTTTTTGTCCTGTCTATAAGGAACTCCTGTGTGTGTTTACAGAGAGACCTGTCTGAGATGTACTCAGTCTAAATGGCTGTCATGTCCTGCAATAACTACTGTAGCGCTCGCGTGATCCAGCCGGTGATTGAATAGCGAGCTTTTAAAAGCCTGAGCACGAACCTCTTCCTCTTCCTGACCAGGCGGGTGCAGCCGGAGCCCCTGGCAGGAAGGACCGACTCTTAATTGGTCACAAGGCTCTTCACAGGCTCTGTGCCACAGCCCTGTCTTACCGGGCGGTCATCTAAATAATGCATGGTCCAGTCACGTCACTAGGAACTCCTAAGGGACAGAACCATCTTGTTTATGAATGTGCGCGTGCGTGTGTGTTTGTAGTAAAAGTGTCAATTAGTACTCATTGCCGCTCTATTCAGTGTTTGTCGCGTCAGAACGTGGTATAAATACAGTTGCTTTAACCCCCAGAAGGGAGCTTACTGTGGAGTAGATGTGTTAAGCAGTATTTACTCAACAAGCATTCACTACATTATTTCCACTTATGTGAGTGTGTAGAGGTTTTCCAATGGGTGGATGTGTGTGTGTGCACGCGCGTCTGTGTGTGTGTGCGTCTGTGTGTTGCAAAGCTTACGTGATGGCGTGCTTGTATGTGCGTGTGTGTGTCTGAGATCGGTGTGCGTCTGTGTGTGTGTGTGTGCATTATAACGGACATTGGTGTGTGTGAATGTCTTTTTGCTGTCAGAGCAGAGAACAGCTCCCCTTCGATGATGGAGGGAGATCACTCCAGCTGCATGGGCACTTTGTAACCATGGCAGCGAGCTCCTCGCTGGAGCAATGGGTGCATCTCAATGCCCCAGAGTGCCTTCCTCTCCTGGCCTCCTCTCTCTCCTCTCCTCTGAAGGCCACGCAGAGGTTAAAGAGCTTCTCTGAGTCACGGCCGGCCTCTCCCAGGGCCTGTTTGCTGTTCTGCTGCTCCCGGAGAAGATGGTTAAACTCCTGAATGAGTTTCATTTATCTGTTAGTGTTAAATTCGCTTTAACCGTTTTGTTTTTTGGACAGGCTTCAGAGTGTTTTTCCCCCCTCTCCTTTCCAAAGCCTTTTGATGGACCTGTGTGTCTTTGTGATTCTGACATCTTTCTTTGTCACACTCTCTCTCTCTCTTGTCTCTCTCCCACTCTCTCTCTCTCCCGCTCTCTCTGTCTCTCTGTCTGTCTGTCTCTCTCTTTCCGGCTCACTCTGTCTCTCTCTCTCCCGCTTTCTCTCTCTCCCGCTCTCTCTCTGTCTCTATCTCTCTCTCCCGCTCTCACTAACTCTCTCCCGCTCTCTCTCTCTCTCTCCCGCTCTCTCTCTCTCCCGCTCTCTCTCTCTCTATCTCTCTCTCTCCCACTCTCTCTAACTCTCTCTCTCTCTCTCTCTCTGTTTCTCTCTGTCGCTCTCTCTCCCGCTCTCTCTCACTCTCTCTCTCTGTTTCTCTCTGTCGCTCTCTCTCCCGCTCTCTCTAACTCTCTCTACTGCTCTATGTCTCTCTCTCGCTCTCTCTGTCTCTCTCTCTGTCTCTCTGTTTTCCTGCAGGCATGACGGCAGCCGCCTCACTGGTGTCCCTGGCCTGGGCCCTGGCGTCCTATCATCAGAAGGCTCTGAGAGACTCGCGCGACGACAAGAAGCCAATCAGCTACCTGGCGGTGATCATCCAGTTCTGCTGGCACTTCTTCACCATCGCGGCGCGCGTCATCACCTTCGCCCTCTTCGCCTCCGTGTTCCAGCTGTACTTCGGCATCTTCATCGTGCTGCACTGGTGCGTCATGACCTTCTGGATCGTGCACTGCGAGACCGACTTCTGCATCACCAAGTGGGAGGAGATCGTGTTCGACATGGTGGTGGGCATCATCTACATCTTCAGCTGGTTCAACGTCAAGGAGGGTCGCACTCGCTGCCGTCTCCTCATCTACTACCTGGTGATCCTGGGGGAGAATGCCGTGTTGGGCGCCCTCTGGTACCTGTACCGCTCCCCGCCCGCCACCGACGCCTTCGCCGTCCCCGCCCTCTGCGTCATCTTCAGCAGCTTCCTGACGGGCGTGGTCTTCATGCTCATGTACTACGCCTTCTTCCACCCCAACGGCCCCCGCTTCGGCCGCTCCGCCAGCTGCCCCGCCCTGGACGACCCCACCGCCGCCTTCGCCACGCTGCCCTCCGAGGGCGCCACCAACTCGCTACGCTCCAACCGCGGCGGGGGCGGCAGCGGCGGAGGGCGGCAGCGGCGGCCACACCCTCGACCGGGACGGGAAATACATGGAGCGCGACGGCTGCATGCCCGTGTTCCAGGTTCGCCCCACCGCCCCGTCCACGCCCTCCTCGCGGGCGCTGCGCCTGGAGGAAACTGTCATCAAAATCGACCTTTGTCGGAACAGGTACCCGGCCTGGGAGCGCCACGTGTTGGACAGGAACATACGCAAGGCCATCCTGGCCATAGACTGCTCCCCGGCGCCCCCTAGGCTGCAGTACAAGGACGACATGTTGGTGCAGGAGAGGCTGGAGTACGAGACCACATTGTAACCCGCGCTCCGTGCGATTGGCTGTCCAGGTTGTGGAAACGTGCTCAATCCAACATGGATGGCTGACTCCCCCGCTAGCCTGGGTTTACAGTACAGCAGGACTGTGGCAATAAGTTAACATTCGCTCCATCTCTCTCGCTCTACAAATACACAAACACACCTACAGTACAGGATAGCTCTGAGCCATGACGTTGACTGTCATGGATGAGAATAGGCACAACCTCTTAGTTGATGGTCAGGGGGTGTTTTTTGTTCTTTGGTTGTGTTTTTTGGGGTTTTTTTGGGGATGACTAGGGTATTGTTGTCTTTTTTTTTTTTGGTATGTCTGTCAGGGAACGTTGTATCAAATGCTCACAGTCCAAAACCGTCCGCTCGTTGTGACGTTCCTCCCCCCCCCCCACCCCCCCACCCTCACTGAAAACCAGCCTAACGGCAACCCAGCCTGAACTGTGCCACCCTGACGGAACAAAGGGGGAGACGAAACAAGCGCTCCTCACGTCACCAAAGTACTTACTGATGATCCAATTTCCTACAGCGCGTTCTGAAGCCTGCAAGCCCTACAGTACACAGTCCTTTCTCTCATATACGAGTTCATGCTTCGAGAAGATGATTGGGACAGCTTGGTACTAGCCCGGCTAAGTGTAGCCCTGGGTAACAAGCGGGCCGGTTCCTTTGTGTTCTGATGTCATCAGTTGTGTTCTCCTAGTGCCAAAAGCTCCATCGTCCAATTCGTCTGGATGCTCTCCACACAGACTCAAAAGATGAACACGAAAGAATAACTGTTTACTTGAATTTACAGTCAAACAAGCGGTTCATATGCGTTCATAGGAACATACACCTGGAATGTTCTGGAAGGGAGGGGACTGAGGGTGGACAAACTCCTTACCTTCATCTCCTCCTGGGAATCAAAACAGGTGTCACAGGCCAAGAATACCTTCCTGGCAGCTCAACAATAACAGTCCAGCCTCACGCTGCAAGGAGAGGAGGGAAGGGGAGAGAAGGGGAAGGGAGAGGGAGGAGAGGAGATGAGAGGAGGGCAGAGAAGGGGAAGGGAGAGGGAGGAGAGGAGAGGAGAGGAGAGGAGGGAAGGGGAGGGGAGGGGAGAGGAGGGGAAGGGAGAGGGAGGAGAGGAAGAGGAGAGGAGGGAAGAGAAGGGGAAGGGAGAGAGAGGAGAGGAGGGAAGGGGAGGGGAGAGGAAGGGAAGGGAGAGGGAGGAGAGGAGAGGAGGGAAGAGAAGGGGAAGGGAGAGGGAGGAGAGGAGGGAAGGGGAGGGGAGAGGAGGGGAAGGGAGAGGGAGGAGAGGAGGGAAGAGGAGTGGAGGGGAAGGGAGAGGGAGGACAGGAGAGGAGGGGAAGGGAGAGGGAGGACAGGAGATGAGAGGAGGGAAGGGGATAGGAGGGGAAGGGAGAGGGAGGAGAGGAGATGAGATAAGAGGAGGGAAGGGGAGAGGAGGGGAAGGGAGAGGGAGGAGAGGAGATGAGATAAGAGGAGGGAAGGGGAGAGGAGGGGAAGGGAGAGGGAGAGGGAGGAGATGAGGGAAGGGGAGAGGAGGGGAAGGGAGAGGGAGGAGAGGAGATGAGATAAGAGGAGGGAAGGGGAGAGGAGGGGAAGGGAGAGGGAGAGGGAGGAGATGAGGGAAGGGGAGAGGAGGGGAAGGGAGAGGGAGGAGAGGAGATGAGATAAGAGGAGGGAAGGGGAGAGAAGGGGAAGGGAGAGGGAGGAGAGGAGATGAGAGGAGGGAAGGGGAGAGGAGGGGAAGGGGGAGGGAGGAGATGAGAGGAGGGAAGGGGAGAGGAGGGGAAGGGGGAGGAGGGGAGTGGAGTGGAGAGGGAGGAGAGGAGTGGATAGGGAGGAGAGGAACGGAGAGGAGTGGAAGGGAGGGGAAAGGGTGGAGAGGAGTCGATAGGGAGTGAGAGGAGTGGATAGGGAGGAGTGGAGAGGAGAAGAGGGGAGTGGGTAGGGAGGAGAGGAGTGGAAACAAGAAGAAAAAAGGAGAGGAGGTAAAGGAAAGCAGCAGATTGAGAGGATAACCACCTCAGCCAAACCAACTACTCTCACAAACAGCAGGTTGTACAGCAAAGCCCTGTGTACAGGACACACCTTAAAGATGCAACATTCTTTTCAAACATCGTTAAAAAAGTGCTTAAAAAAAGAAAAAACATCGAAATCATCAATGTGTGTGTGTGTTTGTGTTTGTGCTTGGGTACGTACATTCAAGTGTGTGCGTGCGCGTGTGTGTGAGATATAAATAAAGTGAGCTTGGTAGAGGAGATTTGTACGGTAGATGTGTATAGAGGATGTGTAGACTGCAGCTTTAGGGTACTGATGTGTACACACAGTACATGAACATTGTTTAAACTGCTGTAACCCACTGAACACACAACTTGACCTGAACACCACACAGCAGAGTATGTACTGCGCAAACTGCTGGCATCACTGGCTCTGTCAACACTTAACAGTCTATTAGTCGGTGGAGAGATTCCTGTCAGCTTGTGACAAAACGACACCTCACCTAGAATACTGGATGAACCAACCAAGCAATCCAGCTGCGGATGTCACATATAATATATAAAAAAAACACCTTCAGTTTAACATGGTGAAAAGAGGCTGCGTTCACTAAAGGAGAGTGTGGATCTGTTTTACATTAGGCCTGTGTCTTTGTTGTTGTTTTTTAAAGGTCACAAATGCTTTTGTTCAGGACTTTGAAATGCGGAGAGACGAAAAGACGAGAGAAGAGCACAATATTGTCTGGAGGGTAACTTGCAAAGCACAGCGGGAATCTGGGGACACACGGAAAAACAAGATTTGACGAGAAAACGTCAAAGATGACAAAGAAATATGAAGGAAAGTAGTCCAGCTAGATGTGCCTGTTATCTTGATCTAGGTTACAATACTTCAATTGTTTGGATTTTTTTAAATTTATTTGTATCGTCGTAACTTTTTTTCTACAATGATCTTTAAGTGTCTTTCTATGTAGATGTATTCCAACAGCTGGTTTGAAGAAGGGGGTAGTTTGTGGTTAGATGGGTAGACATCGTGTGCTTTGCTGCCCTACATCATTTGCCTTGTTGCCGCACTATCATGCAGCCTGATCGTCTGTTACTAAACACCCTTAAATATGACGCGAGGGAGCGACCACCCCTTTTTCTGATGACGTCAACCTTTTCTTTCTCCACCATGACCTTGTCCTGTTGCTTTCACGTCAGAGCGCTTTTTAAAAAGTCTTCTGCCACATCTTCAGCTACGACAATGTCTCCGTTTCGTTTCATATTTCAAGATCTAGTGGCGTTAATTTGCACTGTAGGAGGGAAGGACATTCAGGAGTTGAACCAGAGTAACCAAAATATCAGCATGGAAGAAATAGGAAGCACATGGTTTCATAATATGGCACAATTGTGATCAGTCCAAGACCAGGATTCTGTGAAAGTGTAGAAAGTTGATCAGAGTATCGAATCACTGCTTAAAGCTGCGACAGATGAGAGATGCATTAAACCAGAGAGAGATAACGATGCGTCCTAACTTAATAGCACACAAATTCAGCCCTTTATGTCCGCTTAATATCAGAGCACGTTGTTTCAACGGTGAGGACATATTTGGCTTAGAAAAACAAGAAAACAAATCTTCAGTCTTATTATGTTCTTTGATGATCAGCTCTCTTCAATGGTTTTAACAGCCGCCCCCCGCCCGCTGAATCATAGCGGCTAGGCTGGCCGCCGTCCAACGCCTTCTAAATGAAACATTAGGGGTAATTCTCTCAATGTCACCCTCACCCTCCGAGGTTTTGGTGACTCAATCTGCTCTGTGTGAACATGAGACCAATTTTTTTTCTTTGTTTTTTTCTCTTTTAATTTCTTTCTTTCTTTCTCATATCTTTTGTGTTCAGCTGCCTTTCAATCTGATTCATTTGGATCAAAACATCCATCCACCGCTTGTTCTTAGTCTGACTACAAATCGAGAAACCCCATTTCTGTTGTTGAAAAGACTGCCAGAGTTACAGTCTGACATCCAGGGAATGTCCAACTTGTCGATATGTCTGTCTGACACCACCAGAAGACAAACCCCCTTTTCAAACACATGTACTCATCCAGGTTTCCCATCAACCCCCTCTTCTCTCTCATATATTGTATATACCTACCTCAACTTAGTATCTGGTCAGATCTCTCTCCACCCACAGCGCAGTAGGCTATACTGTCCGCAACCTGGGAACCAGCTATACAATCTCTTTACTGTAACGAGATTGTAACGTCAGTAAAAAAAATACTCAGTAAAAAAAAAAAAAAGCTAAACTTTCACGGGTCGAGTGGTGGAGGGCGTACTGGCCAACACAGGAAGTGTATAACCAAGCAGGCTTAAAAGACAGGAAAAGGCGCTTCTCAAAAAACCCACATCATTTGTTCAGCTGCTTTCGTATCTGTTTAGTTTGCCTTAAGATATGATCATTCAGTGCTTTTGTCTCTTTCCGTTTCGGAGGGCATGGTTGTCGTGCGGTGGTCTGTCTGGTTCAGAAGGGTTAGGGTTCATCCGGGAATGGCCGAATAGCGACGTGTATTCATATATCTCTACTGTGGTTACTGTGCTGGTACTAAGAGCAGCTCATTCACTGACTACATCCACCCCCCCCCCCCCCACTCCCCCTCGCCCTTCCTCTCTCCGCCTTTCTCTCGAATGTTTTTAGCCATCTCTGTCTCTTGGTCCCCTCTTTATCACCCTCTTTATCACCCTCTCTCTCCCTCTGCTTCTCTCTGTCATTATCTCTCTCCTGCCTCTCTCCATCTCTCCCCCGCCCCCCTTCTCTCTCCCCCTCTGATGATCGGCTCTTTCTTCTAACACCGTTTGGGAGACATGGTTCTCCGATGTGTGGGCCTGGCGTTTTGGTTGAGAGGGGATTGTATTAGAGGCATTTGATTTGCCATCAGAACGTCATATTAACTAGCCTCTGTATGTAGTGGAATACGCTGTCTCCCCCCCCCCCCTCCCTCCCTCCCTCCCCCCGGTAGCCTGCGGGCACAGGAAGTACAAGCACACTAACAATGGGACGCGGGGACAACAGCTTCCTGTTCACTTCATGATGTACAGATGTCCTTTATAGCTCAGTGGCAATGCAGGATCACAGTAGTAATTGATAAAAATAAACTAATCTAACTGTAAATAAATGTATGCAAATGTACATGTTTAAAAAGAACATTCCTCTTTGACTCCTGATCGTGAAAGCCGTCTATTTGACTAGAGAGTTGATGCCACAAGTTGGCCGGTAATATGATGTAATACAGATTCCAATAGTGTGGTGTATGTGACGTATTAAATGACAAAATTTGCAAAAGACAAAAAAACTTCATTATTGGTCTTTTCCGTAAGTTGCATTGTGTGATGATGAAAGTCGGATGTGATTAAAAACTGCATTCAATCGGATGAACAACTTTATTGTAAATTGAATCGAGTGAAAACAGAACATGACATTTTTGTATATATTGGATTTTTGTAAATTTTTATTTGATTCTAATGCAACACAAGTACCAAAATTCATTTAATAAAGTACACTGTGGTTATTTTTCAGCCTCTTCTTCGCTTATTTGGGCTGGTTTTATGCGTGCAACCCCACTCTCCTTCCCCCCTTCGTCTGTGTTACCTAAAGTGTACCTCCCAAAGGAGTGCAACGAGGGTTCCTCAACACATCTGTTCCTATCACACCAGTGACATGAAAGACAAAGCAGGAAGGAGATCTCCATCATAATAAAATATATTTATTGACATGACATTGTAGTCCTGAATCACAATGCTTTTTAATGGATGTCAGTAATTGATTTAAAAGTGCTGGCAGTAAACATCTACATAATTCAACATATTGAACACATTTGGACATTTTCGCAAATAAAGAAATTATAAAATAACTTCAATTAACAAAAGAAAAAAGGCAAACATGTCCAAAATTAGAAGGATCCAGTTTAATCTCCCGTATGACAAAGTACCTCAGCTGGTCTTTGGAAAGGCTTCTTAAAAAAAAAGACTTACATTACTGTTGGCAGTGGTACTGAATACATCCAGTGTGCAAAATTATTTGTGGAATTAATGACTATACATAACATCCCAAATATACACAGCACAACATCTTTTTACTGCACATCTCACATTAATCAAATGTAATAACATTAAAATTGTGCATTATTTTCTCACCACAAAAAAAGATATGTTGCTTAGTGACAAAACAACATTAAAACAACACTGAACCCACACAAGATATTATATCAGTAACTGTCAATTAACAAGCTATTGAACAACAAAATCCCGATCCACCTTAACTGACTAATGACAATAGATTAGAGTTACGACATGCCAGACCCCGCCCACAATCCAAGCATCTCCTCCAGTACTGCAGCTGAAGAGTGCTTCCTGTGACTGAGAAACGACTGCAGAGAGACGAAGACATCTTTGTCAGAAAAAAGGTCAGTGTTCCTTCTGTCTCCTGTGGAATCGTTCTAGAAGGGCACGGAGAACGTTCCCTGGAACCTTTTGGTGGGTGTCGATAAGAGTCTGTACCGCCTGCTGCACCTGTGGAAGAACCAGCCACAGGGGTCAGACCAAACGCTCAGGGTCGCCCTCCAACCATCTCACCCGAGGGGAACATATTTAGAGGACTTCAAACTGCTCACAAACTGGTTAAACTTGCCAAACTGCCAAACTGGCAAAACTGCAGACAAACCCTTCTCTGAATGAGGTGGGAGTACAATGCAAACACTGATGATCCAGGTGTGATGAAGTGCGTCGGACACGAGCCTTGCCTTTTCTGCTAACTCGGTGGCGTTCGTGTTGGGGTCGTAGGGGATAGGGTCACCCAGAAAGGTCCGGAACTTCACCGGGAAGCCTCCGTACACTGGCGCTATCGGCAACCGAAACCTCTCGTACACCCATCGAAAAAACTCTGAGGGAACGAACACACACACAAACAAAGAAAGTTTGGGTTGCGTTTCAGTTGGCTCTGGGATAACGGCAGCTGTGTCCTGCGTAACAGTACGTAGGCGGTGTCTAAACCTGCCAACAGCTTGACGTGTTTGAGTGAATATGTCATTCTAGTAGGGCTTCCAAGGAGTTTACTGATGAGGTTTAATGGATTGCCTATAGCTTACCTAGCCTATAGCTGACCCAGCCTATAGCTGACCCAGTCTATAGCTGACCCAGCCTATAGCTGACCCAGCCTATACCTAACCCAGCCTATAGCTAACCCAGCCTATAGGTGACCCAGCCTATAGCTAACCCAGCCTATAGCTGACCCAGCCTATAGCTGACCCAGCCTATAGCTGACCCAGCCTATAGCTGACCCCCTCCCTGTGGGGCTGCAGACTTCCAGAGCCTCAGTGTGGTGTGCGGACTTACTCATTGTTCCCAGTGATCGGAATCCTTCCCTCACATTCTGAGTAAACATTGGAATTATTGGCTGGAATGTTAAGGAGAACAGAGGTAAGAAGCACATTAGTGCTCACTGAACACGACACAAGCCCGAGCCTGGCAGGACTTAGGGCGACCCCTTGACTGAAGACCTACCGCTTTGGAATCGATGGCGACCTGAGCGAAGCCCTTGCGCTTCCCCCACAGCAGGGGGTAGGTCTCATCGCTGAGCAGGGCTTCCCTGACGCCCCCGGGGGAGATGCCCAGCAGGTGGCCGCTCCTCAGGGCCTTCACACACTCCTCCTGGGGCCCGTGCATCACGCTGAACACCTCCAGCAGCAGCTTGAAGCCTGGAACCATGGTGACATAGGGTAACCATAGTGACACGGGGGAACCGTGGCGCCACGGGGGAACCGCGGCGACACGGGGAACCATGGCGACACCGGGGAACCATGGCGACACCGGGGAACCATGGCGACACGGGGGAACCATGGCGACACGGGGGAACCATGGCGACACGGGGGAACCATGGCGACACAGGGAATCATGGCGACACAGGGAACCATGGCGACAGAGTGGACCATTGTGACTGACTACAGGAAACCATTGTGATAAGTTCTATAACTATAACACAGGCTGAGTCCTGCTGCCAACACAGGTTAGGCAGACGCTCTGTCTGGGTGATAAACACACTGTGTTACACTAACACAGTTTCCAACATGGTCCCTGTTTGGGGCTAAACAGAACTAACACACTCTGAATAACATGCCATAGCACAGCACTGACAATGAAGTAGCCTGGGTTATTAGATAGTAACATGAATTAGATTTATAATAGGGTCTTACCTGGGACTTTGAACAGGAAGTGGTCAGCGACCGAGTGGCAGGTCCGTCCCTTCTGAAGAATGATGTTAGCCAGGAAATAGTAATAGTCAACAGGTATAGCCCCATGGTAGTACACTATAAGAGCTGGTCCTTTATCTGGAATCTTCTCCATTCCATGGATCTCATAGCCTGACAGGAAACACAGGATTCACAGTGGTGGTCGATGAGTCCACACAAGATACTGGATGATAATAGCCATATAAACACTAAACACCCTTAACACCCACATGTATAAATAAGCCATTAAACAAAGCGTCGAAATCTAGTCACCGAATCAATCGCTCGCTTACGCACAAGAGTCCTCACACACCCACACACGCTCCATGTCTTTCTCACACCGCACCTTCCAAGACGCACACAATCTTCCATGCCCCCCCCCCCCCAGCCTCCCTGTCACCCAGCCAGCCCACCTGCCCTGTACCCCAGCCCCCCCAGCCTCCCTGTCACCCAGCCAGCCCACCTGCCCTGTACCCCAGCCCCCTTGTGCCCCAGCCCCCTTGTCCCCCTGTCCCCCAGCCAACCCCCCCAGTCATACCATGCCAGATGGCCCCGTGCCCGTCCCAGATGGTGGCCAGCGTCTTCCTCGCCCCGTCCCACAGGTTGTTACAGTACGCCTCCCTCAGCTGGTTCTTCCTCTTGTACACGTGCAGAAAGAGGATGGACAGGTAGAGGAGGATGACGATGAGGAAGGGCAGGATGAACACGATGGCCAGGGGAGTGAACACCCACACCAGGTACTCCAGCACGCTCAGGTAGTCCTCCAGGCGGCCCAGGTCGGCCCACTCCTCCCACGCGTGGAACACGCAGGCCAGGAAGGCGGCAGAGCCTTCTCCCGTCGTGCAGGACCCGTTGCCATTGGACATCCTGCCACACAGTTATCCTCTGGAAGCCAAGGCCAGCCTGGATACCATCTGCCAACAGCCAGACCTGACGGCGACTGCACAGCAGAGAGGAAAGGCGTTTGGAGGGTTATGAAAATGTCAATTAAGTCAATATTATTGAAATAAAAAACCTAGAATTTGCTACCCTACTGATTAATTACAGTCCCGCATGTTATGGCGTCTTTGTTAAAAATAATCTTACTTAGTCTATTTGTTTTAACATAAACATTCATTACCATTATGGATTAAGGTGAATTGCACCCGAATTAGCTAGATTGCCTGTGCAAAAAATCAACTTCGGATAAAGACCACAAACATGCATATGATCTTATTATTCACAAACCTTGTATCTCTAAGTAGGACAGAAGCCTGATCACTGTAGACAGACCATGGCCGTTTTTAAACGATCATTCTGCGAAGACAGAAGCACAATTATCCCGGGTCAAAATCACCGGTCCGGCAGACACAAACGGGCTAACGACGGGCTAACGACGGGCTAACGACGGGCTAACGACGGGCTAACGACGGGCTAACGACGGGCTAGCGACGGGCTAACGACGGGCTAACCAGCTAACTGCTAACCAGCTAGCAGCCCCGCACCAGCTTCCATTCACAGCTTAGCTTCTCCAGCTAGCTCAAGTTCACCTTAGAAAACACGTCTTAAGGCTAACCTGTCGCTTTATCGCCATACCCGCCTTTTTGCTCACGCTATGGTTGTATTAAATTCGACGGTGTCATTGTGAAATAATAATAATAATATTAATCAAACTTCCATCCTACACTGTGTTGCCCTTTTCCAGCCTGAATAAGACTAGTCAGCTGTCATGTTTTCTTCCTGGTTCCACCCGGTTCCTTTAGAGTGTGACACCGACAGGAACACGCGCAGCGCCGCGTGCAACGTCACTGGAACGTGCGCGTGTTGATGGTCATGTTCATTTAGATATCGGTCTTGCAGAAAGAAAAAACAATTCCAATGCTCCAGAAAAGTTGTCAGGTCGTTCGATTCCAGGCTAATATCGTTGCATTATCTGTATGAATTGACCAGGACGCTGGTGGTCATCATCATGATTGATAATAGCAGTTGGAATGTGGTTGCTGACATTATCTTCATCCAGAAGAGCCTGCAGGGAGACAAGGAGATCCACTGTCTCTGTTCCAGAGCTTTTGTTCAGTAAGTTTAATATGATTCGTTGTCAACTGCTCGGTTCTCTGATTCTATGCATTCACCTCTTCTCCTTGCTGGCGGAGCCCATAATAGCAGAGCAACGTTCTGTTTGAACCCCTGTTTACATGTCGGTTCTCCACCACCGCCTAGGGATCGGGAGCTGTACAGATCTGACAACCGGTACCTCATCTCGGGCCTGCCGGAGGGAGGGCAGCACGGTCACAAGCTGACCGAGTTTGCGGAGGAGCTGCCAGGCGAGGAGGAAGAGGAGGATGGCGAAGAGGAGGCAGAGTCGGAAGATGAAGAAACCAAGTTAATGGCTAGTATGGGGTTGCCAGTGGCCTTTGTGAGTTCCTCAGCAGACAGGAAAGCGGTGAGTACAAAAGTCAAGTCCAACTGTGAGGGATGGATTTGACGGACTGACCAGCAGATCTGGAACAGGAGACGAGAACAGTGGGAAAGACGGACGTTTCCATGACATTGATGTTTCTGTTCACAGAGAAATAAGTCCAAAAGGAGAGTAGCCAATCACTGGGAGGCACCCCCCAGGGAGGAAGAGGAGGGAACAGATGAAGGTGACCCGGTGCTCCAGATAAACCACCTCAGCATCGGGAGCACAGAGGTGTTAGAGCCCAGCGAGAAGGAGCAGATCCAGAGAGACGGAGGAGGACAGGAGGAGACGCAGAGAGACGGAGGAGGACAGGAGGAGACGCAGAGAGACGGAGTAGGACAGGAGGAGACGCAGAGAGACGGAGGAGGACAGGAGGAGACGCAGAGAGACGGAGGAGGACAGGAGGAGACGCAGAGAGACGGAGGAGGACAGGAGGAGACGCAGAGAGACGGAGGAGGACAGGAGGAGACGCAGGACAGTGGCTGGGAGCATTACTGGAGTAAGAATGATAGTTTACTCCCTGCAGCATGATAACCTGCAGCATGATAACCTGCAGCATGATAACCTGCAGCATGATAACCGAACATCTTTTTATTGAAACACGTCTACTTGGTGTTTGGTCTAACTTGAACGTCTAACATCATTGGCTAAATGAAACACATTAACATTCAGTGTTGTTATCCTAGGTGAGCATGGGGAAGGGTTACTGTGGCAGAGTTGGCTGGAGAAGCACCCTGACAGCCACCCTGAAGGGCTTCCCCCCTGGGACTGTCCTGCCAGCCAGCCTGCCTGGGAGCAGCACGCCCAGGAGACCTTCCTGCTCTACTGGGAGCAGTTCACCTACTGGGCCTCCCAGGGGTGGACGGCCCACAGCGAGTCCACCGATCCTGGGCTGGAGGGGGAGAACGGGGACCCTGCAGGTGGATGTGAGGCCGAGGTGGAGGATGGAGGAACGCGTGCTGCTGAAGATGCTGAGGTTCTGAGTGGACAGACGGGTCCAGCCGACGCTGGGGAAGTAACTGATCTGATTGGTCAGATTAGCCTGCAATCAGAGGAACGGAGTGTTGGGATTGGCTTTGGAGAAGAGAAAGAGGACGATGAATGGCCGGTCTGCGGAGGGGGCGGGCCTTGTGACGGTGGGAATCGTAAGAGGGCTGCCTCCTCCTCAAAGCAGAGCACACAACCCAGAGGTGAGTCTCACAGTCACTGATGCTCTGTTTTACTGGCCAATCCCCTCAGCTAACTCAGCCTCATCAGTAACGTCTTCGTCTCCAGGCCACAGTGTAGATCTGAGTGGATCAGATGGGTCAAAGCCAGCTGGCTGTATCTCAGCTCTTTACCCTGGACAGGATTCTACCCTTTAACTTGATCCTACAGACTCATCTGAAGTCTACATTCTGTCTCCTGATACAAATGACCAGCACCCCAAATCTATTCAAGCCATATGTCAATATATTCCGAGCATGTTTCATTCCATGTAACTCCGAGCGCTGGAGTTCAAACATGCGGGTCTGATTCCCTTTCAATAATTGATGGATCATATCAAACGAGCTTCCTTTGAATGAAGGGAGCATGTGACTGGAGCGCATGCATTATTGATGCTCTCCCTCGTCAGGGAGGGAGGGAGGGAGGAGAGATGGAGGGAGGAGAGAAACAGAAAGGAAGTTACAAAGCGGGAGAATGAAAATAGAATAACTGGAAATAGTACAGAGGAAAGAAACTGGAGGGTGACAGATACAAATGAAGGGAGAGTAAAAATGACAAAGAGAGAGAGAAAGAGACAGGAATGCTTTCGAGGGCCACTTCTCTAAACCGGGTTCACACCGCCCTGATCACGACTCATCTCACCCTGTTCGGCCCCGCCCGACCCCCCCCACCCCCCCACGACACGCAGCCCCCCGCTGCGAGGCCAGCCTTTCTGAGGCACCTCACACACCGTCCGTCCCCCCCCCCCCCCCCGTGCGTTTCTGGGGGTGTGTGACCAGCCTGCCTGGATGTGTTCCAGGTTCCGAGCAGAGCCACCAGAGCACGACCAGGGAGAGGGGATCGGGCCAGAGCAGAGCGGCTAACGACCCCGATGACGGCGGGGAGGATGAGGAGCCACCGGAGAGAAGATGGGCTCAGGTCAAGCGAAGGTCGGTGTCCGTGTCTAAGACGCACCCTCTGCAGCAGCTGCTGGTTGAGTCATAGGATTGAACTCGCTGTGACCCACCGTTGTGGTACAGCAGGGGAATTACAATGACCCTAAGGCAGTCTTAAGTTCATACTGAGGGTGTCTAGCAGAATGCCCGTGTTAACATTTACATTTATTTATTTAGCAGACGCTTTTATCCAAAGCGACTTACAAGAGAGAGCTTTACAAAAGAGCTTCAGTCACTGAGCATAGCAACTTGATAGACCCCAATATAGCGGGCATCTAGGTTACAAAACATACATCATGAGAACCAATAAGTGCCAAGGGAGGAACTATAAGAGCATTCAGCTGAACATTATACAAGTTTTGAGGTGAGTCTCCGCCAGACAGTAGTCTACCTGTGGCGCGAGTAATAAAGCAACAACAACACAACCATAGCGAGTTTCTGAACTACAGCTAGAACAAGTGACATTTCTGAGTACCATACTGATTCTAATTCTGTATGATGCTGGTTGCTACGTCATCTCCTAATGTGTTGGTCCAGCCATGAGCAAGATGTGGAGGAGAACCCAGCCATGACTGTGGACGAGGCCTGGGACAAACTAGGCCTGAAACGAAACCCGGAGCCCAGGTTGGTCACATTTACATTTTACATTTACATTTATTCATTTAGCAGACGCTTTTATCCAAAGCGACTTACAGTAAGTACAGGGACATTCTCCCTGAGGCAAGTAGAGTAAAGTGCCTTGCCCAAGGACACAACGTCATATAGCCACAGCCGGGGCTCGATCTCACAACCTTCCGATCATGAGGCCAACGCCTTAACCCGCTGAGCCATCTGACGCCCTAACAGGTCACATGACTAGCCTGAAAATGGGATTCATCTTGGTCCTTGTCAGTTAAAACAAAGCATCTTTCCGTTTGTTATTATTCGCCACCAACCAAACCTGTCATCAACGAGGCAAATGTGTGTGTGTGTGTGTGTGTGTGTAAGGTTCGAGAGTGTCCTGAAGTTCAAGCCCCGCCCCCGTGTCCCTGCATGCTCTGGGAAGGCGAACAGGAAGCAGCGTACGGTGGGAGGAAGTGCCGCATGCCGCATCAACAAGCACACGTTCTTCAGCGAGGACGGGGAGCAGACACAGGCCCTCCAGAGCAAGACCGTCCTCAAGGTACTTCCTGTCCTGTCCTGTCATCCACTTCCTGTCCCCCCTCCTTTTTCCCCCCTACTTTTTCTGTATACTAGGGACAATTCTTTTGTCACAATGTCGAATTAACCTACCACATGCATGTCTTTGGATGGTGGGAGGAAGCCGGAGTGCCCAGAGAGAACCCACGGTAACACGGGGAGGACATGCAGACTCCACCCAGCGAGAATCATGGTCAAACCCGAGATTCAAACTCATGATCTCCTTGCTGGGAGGCGAGAGCGCTAACCGCTAACCATGCCCCCCCCCCCCCTGCTAATGGGAGTCATCAGGGAATTCTGTTTGCAGTATATTGGTACTGTGTGATGCCGGCCAATGATGCCCCTCCCCCCACCACCACCACCACCCCCTCTCCCGACAACCCTCACATCTTCTGACATCACATCTCTTTATACAGCCTGCCTCCCCCCCTCTCCCCCCTCCCTCCCTCGCCTATAGGGCTCGCTGTGTGCGTGAACATGCATGAATCGCAGCTATTTGATCTTGTCACATTTCATTGGGCGCCGTCTGACAGCCAGCGGAAGACGTCCACGGCCCTGACCTTGGCAGAATAAGGAAGCTCAGCATGGACATCACCTCACATCCTGTCTCCTTTTCGTCCAATGAGAGAGAGCCGGGGGGGGATTCTGCTGAGTGTGTTGCTGACGAGGCAACGTTTCAGAAATTCTCCAGAAAAGGAGATGTGTCAAAGTACTGCAGGTTTTTTTTTTCCAGGCTATTGTTTCGAGGCCTGCGTGTTCGTTCCAGCTCATCCCAGAGGCCCTCAAGATGACAGGGATCATAAGCTGACAACATAACCCCCCCTCCTCTTTCTGTCCACCCTCTCTCTCTCCCTTCCCTCTCTCTCTCCACCCTCTCTCTCCCTTCCCTCTCTCTCTCCACCCTCCCTTTCTGTTTCCACCCTTCTTCTCTCCCCATCCTCCCTCCCTCTCTCTCTCTCCACCCTCCCTCTCTCTCTCTCCCTTCCCTCTCTCTCTCTCCACCCTCTCTCTCTCCATCATCCCTCTCTCTCCACCATCTCTCTCTCTCTCTCCACCCTCCCTCCCTTTCTCTTTCCACCCTTCTTCTCTCCACCCTTTCTCTCGCTCTCTCTATCTCTCTACCCTCCCTTCCTCTCTCTCAACCCTCCCTCCCTCCCTCCCTCCCTCCCTCCCTCCCTCCCTCCCTCCCTCCCTCCCTCCCTCCCTCCTCTCCAATCTCTGCCCTACAGACACAGCTCTGTGCTAAGCCCATGTCAAACACCCCTGACCAGAATAAGAAACAGCCGTGCTATATACAGGCTGGCCTATGCTGGGTTCATTACCATGAGATTTCCATGTGTTTGTTTAGCGGAAGCTTTGGCTGTGCATGAGTATCGCACACGGCCGGCGCTGCAGTGGACCGAGGTCCAGAACGTTCCGGTTCTGAACACCACGCCCTTTGACCCCGGGCTCTGCTGAGAGCCACGCCGATCTAACAGGAAGTCCTGTACATTCGCAGGTGCAGAGCTTCCTGCAGAGAGTCTGGAGGGAGGCTGAGGGGGAGGCCGAGGGGGAGGCCGAGGGGGAGGCAGGTCTCCCAGACTCGTCCACAGAGGGCGCCAGTGAGACCCAGCCTCACGGGGAGAGATGCACGTCTGCATCTGTGGGGAGAGCGGAAGAGGAAGAGGAGGAGAGTGGGGGAGGAGATGAAAATGAGGAAGAGGAGGCTGGAACTCCTCTGTGTCCTGGTATGAAGATGGAGGCCTGTACCAAACTCCACCCTCCAGCTCCCCTGCATGTCTTCACCAGGACAGATGAGGACGATGAAGAGGAGGAGGATGAAGATGGGGGCCGGGTGCTGGTTCCCCTGGATGTTCCCGACTTCCTGATACCGGACCCACCTGAGAACCACGGCCATCCAGGTGAGATCTGGCGGATCTTCTCCGGAACATCACAACCCCCCCTACCACTCTCTCCTTCCCCTCTCTCTCTCTTTCTCTCCTTCCCAACTTCCTCCCTCCTTCCTTCCCGCTCCCTCCCCTCCTCTCTCCTTCCCTCACCCCTTCCTTTCTTCCTTCCCTCCTTCCTTTCTCCCTTCCTCCCTCCCCCTTCCCTCCCTCCCCTCCTCCCCCATTCCCTCCCCCCTTCCCTCCCTCCCTCCTTTCCTCCCTCCTTCCCTCCCTCCTTCCCTTCCCCCTTTCTTTCTTCCCTCCCTCCTTCCCTCCCTCCCTCCCCCCTTTCCTCCCTCCTTCCTCCCCTCCTCCCTCCTTCACTCCCCCCTTCCTTCCTTCCTTCCTTCCTTCCTTCCTTCCTTCCTTCCTTCCTTCCTCCCTCCCTCCCTCCCTCCCTCCCTCCCTCCCTCCCTCCCTCCCTCCCTCCCTCCCTCCCTCCCTCCCTCCCTCCCTCCCTCCCCCCTTCCCTCCCTCCTCTTCCAGAAGTGCTCTCCCCGAGGTGTTGGTTCCAGCCCTCCCTTGCAGGGCAGCAGGATCACGTCTGTGATGTTTCTTCCAGGAGAGAGCAGGAAGAGTAAGAAACAGAAGAAGAAGAAGGTGAAGAGGAGGGGGAGGTGCGGGGACATGCCGCCTGAGATCGCTGCCGAGCCGGACCTGGCCAAGTACTGGGCCCAGCGCTACCGGCTGTTCTCCCGCTTCGACGAGGGCATCAAGATGGATCACGGTGAGCCGCCTCCTTCAAATCCCAGCATGCTTTTAGGCGCTGCCTTTCGATTTGCTATGCCATCATTGAAACGGGGCGTGACTATCGGAATACGGCAATTGGTCAACCTGCTCTGGTTTCATCTTTGGCATAGTAATCCGGTCTTGAGGACGCCCTCTGTATTCTCAGGAGTATCGTGACTAATGTGTTTTTGTGTGGTTGTTTATGCGTGCCCCGCCCCCCCGCTCCCCCCACACTCGTCCCCTCCCAGAATATTCGGTATTCCGTCTGAAGCTGAGATCTGAGCTCTGGTGGAACTACTCACACATGCATATCAACACAGGCTGAGAACTGTAGCTTGCCCCCAACTCAAACCCACCTCTCTGTGTGTGTGTGTGTGTGTGTGTGTGTGTGTGTGTGTGTGTGTGTGTGTGTGTGTGTGTGTGTGTGTGTGTGTGTGTGTGTGTGTGTGTGTGTGTGTGTGTGTGTGTGTGTGTGTGTGTGTGTGTGTGTGTGTGTGTGTGTGTGTGTGTGTGAACCTGCTCTGTGCGAAGGACATCCACTCATCCACCACTCCTCCTTCACCTCCTCCTCCCCACCACTCTCCTCTGCCCTCCTTCACCTCCTCCTCTCCTCCTCCCCACCACTCTCCTCTGCCCTCCTTCACCTCCTCCTCTCCTCCTCCCCACCACTCTCCTCTGCCCTCCTTCACCTCCTCCTCTCCTCCTCCCCACCACTCTCCTCTGCCCTCCTTCTCCTCCTCCTCTCCTCCTCCCCACCACTCTCCTCTGCCCTCCTTCACCTCCTCCTCCCCACCACTCTCCTCTGCCCTCCTTCACCTCCTCCTTCACCTCCTCCTCCCCACCACTCTCCTCTGCCCTCCTTCACCTCGTCCTCCTCTCCTTCTCCACCCCACTCGTTGGGACGGAGAGATGGATGAGGCGTGAAGGCGGAGGACTGAAGAGGTGATTGAAGTGAACCGTTTAGAGGAGCCCCCCTCCCTCCACCCCTCCCCTCTTCCACCCCCCCTCCCCCCCCAGCCCAGTCATTGTTGTCCTAGCAGGTGTCTGTCCTCTGCGGAAGGCACAGACACCCCAGACAGACATGGAGGAGGGAGGGAGGGACAGAGGGAGGGATGGATGGTGAGAAAGAGGAGGCAGATGGTAGATCTCTCCGTGGGGAGAGAGCAGGAGGAAGGAGAAGAACGGTCTACCGACCAAGTGTTCTGGTCTCCCGTCACTCTCGGTCTATAAATAGAACTGTCCTTTTCACAAGCATCACACTTACTGAGACGGTGTTCAAGAGCATGCTTGATGAAAACACACAAGTTCAGAAGCACTTTGGTTGCATGCGCTCGTGTCAGGGGAACCTTCTTTAGTCACGCAAAAACCTTGTTGTGGTTGGAACAAAAAACTGGTTCCTGACAAGCTTTTACAAGCCAGCATGTAGTCACCTTATTTCACCTTAGGAAGGAGGATATCAAACGACCTTGTTTGTTTTTTCACCTCATTTAAGCCCAGCAGGAAGTCGGAATTATCTAGGTCTTGTTAGACCATTAAAAATAATGGAATTTATTTATTTAAGCAGACACTGGAGAGCGAAGCCATAATGAGGCACTCAGCTTATGTTGGTATCACAGAGCATTAAAAAAAAGCAGTCGAGTGAAGCAGGTTGTTTCCAGTGAAACCTCGACAGTGTGCTGCCCTCATGTGGCTGCCTAGCGTACTGCAGCTGGCAAGATAAAACGCAACTGCAAAGACCAATACAGGAAGACATCACATCATGTAGTGTTATGTAATCTGTCTCACCAAAAACCCTGTTTCAACTGCACGGTTTCCGTTTCTAATGGGAAGTGTGTGTGGGTTTGCGTGTGTACTTCAGAGGGCTGGTTCTCCGTGACTCCAGAGAAGATAGCGGAGCACATCGCCTTGAGGGTTCAGGAAACCTTCCAGTCAGACCTCATCATCGACGCCTTCTGCGGGGTCGGGGGCAACGCCATCCAGTTTGCCCTCACGGGGAAGCGAGGTAGCGAGCCGATACCTGCCGACCAATCACAGGAGGGGGATAGAACATGCTCAATCTGCCCATTTCTTTAACCCAGTACAAGGGTCACATAAACTGAGCGTGCCTCTGTCTCTGTGTGTGTGTGTGTGTGTGTGCGCGTGTGTGTATCCAAACTGAGCGTGCCTCTGTCTGTGTGTATCCGTGTGTATCCGTGTGTATCTGTCTGTCTGTGTGTGTGTGTGTATATCTGTGTGTGTATCCATGTGTATCTGTGTGTGTGTGTGTGTCTGTGTATATCTGTGTGTGTATATCTGTGTGTGTGTGTATCCGTGTGTGTGTTTCTCCCCCAGTGCTCGCCATCGATATCGACCCTGTGCGTCTGGCTCTGGCCCATCATAACGCCCAGGTCTACCAGGTGGCCGAGCGCATCGACTTCCTGCTGGGGGACTTCCTGCAGCTGGCGCCACGGTTACAGGGCGATGTGGTGTTCCTCAGCCCTCCGTGGGGGGGGCCAGACTACCTCACAGCAGACGTGTTTAACATCAAGACCATGATGGACCCAGATGGATATCCTTTGCTCTCTGGGTGCTGAAGTGGATGGAAGTGAAGTGATTAGAAAATCTAAAGTAAAACATTATAGATATTTTTTTACCCTCATAAAATCCTGGAAGTTTAAGCCACCTCTGCTTGTGGTTGTTGTTCTTCTGTTGCCAGAGTACCGTAAAGATAACACATTCCTAAATACTGTGTCTAGGCAGTGGTTGTAGTATAGAGAAAGACATGGAGGATGCATTCATTACACATCTTTTTCTGACCTTATCGCTTCCGTTATCTAGGTATTTGAAATGACGTTGTTTTCCTTTAACTATTAACACGTTTGACATTTTCCATTTGTCTAAAATGATATCGGAGAATATCGTGTACTTCCTCCCGCGGAATGCGGATATGGACCAGGTGAGAGGCGGATTCTGGTCCTTCTAACCGGTTTCATTTGGGGTTTTACACATGGAGGAACTCAGTCGGATTAGAAGAGACTTGCTCAATGAATGAAACATGCATACACATACTGAAATATACATACACATACATAAAGTGGAGGCAAACTTCAACAACAACAAAATTGTGACATAAAGAAAATGAAATTTACTTCAACAAAACGTGTTGATCTCTATTTAAGTGATCTATCACTGAGATATACAGCTTAAGTATTTCGATTCAGACCTGAACTGGGACGGTTGTGTTTTGAACCGTTCTTCTTTGCTGTCCAGATCGCCTCCCTTGCTGGACCAGGGGGAAAAGTTGAGGTGGAACAGAACTTCCTCAACAACAAGCTGAAGACCATTACTGCCTACTTTGGCAATCTGATCAAATTAGACTAACTTTGATATGTTCATTGTTAATCACAGTTTATAGTCATTTTTGTTGTGTCATTTTAATTGAGCAGTATTCTTATGGCATGTTACTGTTATATTTTAGATGTTTCCTGTTGCCCTCCATTTATATAGTTTTAAAGGTTTTATTAACCGAAAGACATATTTTTGTAATAAAGTGAATCGTGCCATCATGGTTCTTAGTCCAGATATGTGTGATCCTCATAACTGCCTCTACACACACGCTGAGAAAACACAACAGATTTGTTTAAATATTTAAATTACATCCTGGCTTTTCCTTGAAACAAACGGTCAGGAAACTAAACAAGTGCCAAAAGGAAGAACCACAAGAGCATTCAGTTAAACAAGTTACAAGTGAATAACACGAACCACAAGGATACCTGTAGGAAAGGAAGTAAGAAGAATATACCTCACAGCCAGTACAATCATTTCAAATCGGTTACAGCTGACCGACACAACAACTAGTCCCTCAAAAGTAATTGTGATCTTGGAGGAAACTAACATCAGGTCTAGCAGTCATTCCTAAGCACTGTTGTACATCAGAAGTGCTTTTGTGTGTGCAGTAGGCCCGTCATCAACTCACTTTCCACATCTGCTGAGATTTCTTGTCAGTTGTGCGATTGAATCATTTGGACGTCAGACTCCCTGATGGACAAGGAGAGAGTTCCCGGTCCCTTTCCTCATCCCCCTGCATGTGATGCTGTGCCAATCATAGGCCCAAGCCCAGTGGCTGCCTAAACTGACTTTGTGCTACCTCAGACCCAAGTTGAGCATTGAGTATAGATGTTTCAACAACTTATTAACTCTCTCTAGAGATATGACTGTTTAGTCTATGTTCTGCTCCTCACTTTCCCCAACCGTCCCTGTAGGAGGGGATCTCTCACTGATTTGCTCCTTCCAAGGTTTCTTCAATTTTTTCTCCCTAGTGAGTTTTTCTGGGAGTTTTTCCTTGTCTTCATTGAGGGTTTAGGTTGGTTGAGGGGCAGTTCTATGGGCATATGTGAAGCCCTCTGTGACATTGCTTGTATAAAGGGCTATACAAATAAATGTTGATTTGAATCATTGGAGTCTGCTTACTAACGCACGAGCCGTGCAGCGAGGAAGTTCGAGTAGGCCTATATAAGATACAGTGTATTTGTTCAATGAGGCGTGCAGTCCCATCGATGACGTCGAGGAGTTCTTTCCAGTCCCGAGTGACGTCACGTCGGTTCACGCGCAGCAGGGTCCGCAGGTAAGTCTACGCCTGCCCATGAAGGTCAGCATGTCCAAACAGCTAAGCGACGTCACCGCCAAAAGGATCTCATTGGTCGCTTCCAGAGATTCTCTCTCGGCATGACTCACGTAGTAGATCCTGAACAGGTTGTACGGAACGAAATACACCACTAACACCAGCACGAAACACGCGCTCTTCATCTGCGCCCGGAACTCCTGGTGCGAGAAGGTCAAGGCCCGGTAGGTTCTGTACACGTGACCCAGAATCCAAACCTGAACGCCGGCTATCGCCAGGGTGACCACTAGGATGATGCAGCTGAGGATGTAGTTTAACACCTTGACTTCGTCCTGTTTCAGAGAATTGCCGAAGTCAAAGCACTGGCCCACGGTGCTGTTTGAATAGGACCCGTACTCCTTGACGACCACGGGGAGCATGATGAGAACCACCACTGCCCACACCAACAAGCTCGTGCCCACCGCGTGCAGCGACCGGTAAAACTCCATCCGGCTGTTCTGTCGGAAAAACATGAGATAGCGTCCGACAAGGATGACGCAATAGAAGATGAAGGCTAGATGAATGTGCGCAAAAATCATCAAGCTGACCACCTTGCAGAATCCAGGGCCTAGTTTCCACTGGCCGGACGCGTAGTAGTAGATCCGGAACGGCACGGTCAGGAGAAAGAGGATGTGGACTATGATGAGGTTGAGCACTGCGGTCGTGGTCACGGAGCGCATGTTAGACTTGAGGAGGTTGATCGTAAGCGACATGTTGATGACCCCTCCGACTAGAACCACGGAGTACAAACTCAAGAGAGAATATCTGTACTCTTCGGGGATGGTTCCAGAATCGTTTCCCATGTTGAGCTCTCCTTACCCGGACCTGCAGTGATTGACACCAGAAAGACAAAAAGATAGGATGTGTGAATTGAGGCGAAGGTGACGCCCCGATGCCCCCCTGATCACTTGGTGCCTTGAGCAGTGCGTACTGTGCGGTGGTCATAGTATACTCTCAGTTAGACTGGTAGCCTGGCTGACCCTGGCCTGGCCCGGGTTATATTCATGGCCGGTTCTAGTCTAAATTAGCCTGGTTCAATGGTAAATTCAGATTCAGATTACTTTATTGATCCCGAGGGAAACTCCTTTGCATCAACGGCACACAGTCTCGCAAAGCACACAAGGGTAAGGGTGTGAGGTAAAAGATTAGAAAGTGTACACAGGGATAGGGGGGTGGGGGCAATAACAATAAGTAAAAACGGTAGGTGAGGTGAATCCTCACAGGGAGGATGGGGGGGGGGGGGCATAGGCTTGGATAAATGATTATGTACAGGCTATACAATTACAATTATACAAGTAATGGTCTTGTAGAATATACAGTACTATATCGGGATGTACATGATTTACAGTTTTTTTGTGCAGAATATACAGGATGTACAGGTTAAACACGTTTCTATGGGTCTTTGTGATAGTCAAGATTAATCTAATTCTGGTACAGGATTTAAATATTTTACGGAATACTACCCCAGCACATCTGAAACTATTTACAAAGCCTCAGACATTTGTGATAAGTGAGAAATTGAAAATCTCAAAATCCGAACACACACCACTCATTGTCACATGCAACCAAACCATACTTACAAAACAAACCAGCAACCATGAAGTAATTTCCTGAAAGAATTTTCCCAATGGCCAAGCAGACAGAGATTCAACAACAATAACTCATGTTAAAATGAATAAAAATGAATAAATGTAAATGTCAAGGACCTAACATGGGTCTGTTACTGATTATATTTGTGGTGTTACAGTTAGTGGTACTTTGACACTTGTCACTGAATGAGACATACTGACTGAATGAATGGGGAACCCCTTCTTTAAAAAAGCTTCCCGCAACAGATTTGGTCAAAAAGAAATATTGACATGAAGTCTAACACGAAACCCTATTACAGCAAGTCAAATTAAACAGAATGAGCACAGTGAAGAGGTAAACATGCCAATGCTGTAGCAGAACAAGTGATAAGGCAGAGAACTACACTACTACAACAACGACCCCACAAGATGACAAGTAAACAGATGCATACAACCAGATGAAGCAGGCTGTCTGTATCTGTACGCTTGTTGCCTGTTTTTAGTATATTGTGGTATTTCAGGTGTAGCCTCTTCCGTGGCAAGTGGGGAAGCTGGCTAATTATTGACTTGTGTGAAACAACCTTTCTTTTATGTTTCCTCATTTTCAAACTGTCAAATTGCAGAAATCGAAGCCAAATTGTTTAAATCAAACAATCATTTTCATTCACTGGAGCAAACGTACTTTCATAAGTTAATAATAAAAACAAGTTCTCACTTGTTCTATTACCCTGCAACTCTGTGTGCTGTACTTTACTCGGCTGCTCTTGTGAACTGCGATTTTCCCCCCTGGAGGAAAATAAAAGTTGATCTATCTCTCTATCTTATCTATCTAATGCATTTCTGCATAGATGTACCTGCTGTTGAAATAGGAACAGTAGAGTCCCTGGTCTGGTTGCTGCCAGTCTGGATCCAGGTAGTAGTTTGTGACTAAATCTTTCAGGAAGGTGTTTTCAAGTTTCAAGACTGGTCTCTCTCTCTCTCTCTTCTCTCTCTCTCTCTCTTCTCTCTCTCTCTCTCTCTCTCTCTCTCTCTTGTTTGTGGATATTCCAGTGGACGAGTCATTAAGGGATAAATGTTTATCTTTTCAATTTCGGCATGCAGTTTCCTAGGGAACAGCAAAGCATTATTTCTGTTCTTGCTGACCTGGTGCATTGTTTTAGCCAAAGTCCAGTGACTGAGAGGCAAAGACTGAGTGTCGATGATACTGTACTTGAACCTCAACAAAATTCCCCAAATCCTAATAATTTAATTGAGTGGCTCAGAGGAATATTCGTGAAGTTGGTGGTGAACACTAGATGGCGCTCTTGGTGTGCATCTCTTCAGAGTATGAGAACACCAAGGTGAAAGTATTAATGTGCCTACCAATTCTTTTCATTTTAATTACATGATCTGCAATTATGGATCCATTTCCCTCCTACAATCATTCAGCTGTAATAGTTCCCTTTTGTGGACTTTGTCCACATTAAACCTGCTTTGTCAGACATAAAGGGGCCTTTCTTTGAAGGTGTATGGTTTCCAGGGAAACAGTCCATTAGCTCTTATTCCTGGAATGTTGTGGACTTCTATTCCTTTTAAACTGTGATTTCACAATCCTTTCAACCCACAACCCCTTTTAATTATCACATCATATTTTTAACTCCAACTACAGAACAAAGGTAGTGTGTTGGTTTGGAATCAGTATATGCTGTTAGGCTTTCAGGCCTGTATTGTAATGTATACACTATACGTACAGTTACTGCCCTTTTACAAAGTGGATCACAGGGTTGAACCGTAGTGCCGTGGATAATCTGGTATTAGCATCCACAACCTCAATCTGGCCAACCAAATCACTGCAGCAATCTAACCACCCTCTGACCAAGGGAGCTCTCCAGTTTAGGTGTGATGTCGACCTACATAGGTAGGGTTCTCTGCCCAAACTAGGTTAGCTAGGGTACCTGGCACCTGAAACGGCAGTTGATGGTCATGTTGTGAAAAGACAAGCAGGGTGGAGGACGTGAAGTACCTGGCCTTTTTTCAACAGCATGGCTAACATCTACACGCTCAGGTGAGTCTACTGATGATCTTCCTACTTCCTCAGAAGCTTTCTGAGTCTGGAGGGCTGGATGTTCTGTATGAGGTACAGATCTCCAGAGCTGCTTGGCGAACGGTGAAACTATTGAGAGACTGCGAATCAGTGTGGGGTTTGACACTGTTGTTAGTGCATCGGGCTAGCTCATTGCTAAGCTCTGAAAGACAAGAAAGGCTTAAAGTGGACCCATTCATACTTATATGTAACTGCCATTCACGAACAGCTGGTGTTATCTCACAATATGTCATGTGAATCGTTTTTTCAGAGCGTTGCTCTGTGGCCAATGGAAGTCCGACGCCAGACTGGATGGCAAAACAGTCATCATCACTGGCGCTAATACTGGAATAGGAAAGGAAACAGCGCTGGATCTGGCCAAGAGAGGTACTGCACGTCCCAGCACTGCATTACACATTGGCTGTGACAAGTTCTCATTTGCTGAATCATTCACGTACTAACAAATCCCATCTCTTATCAAGTTATTGCTAACGCGGAGAGAGAAAGAATCATTAACCCAATACACTTGCTGCAGCTATGTGTGAAGACCAGTGACTCAATCGATGAATCGATCCCATTGCTGGGATAAATGAGAGTCTGAGTGTGATGTTCCAGGGGGCAGGATCATCCTGGCTTGCAGGGATGTCGTCAAGGCAGAGAAGACCAAGACTGAGATCATACAGACCTCTGGGAACCCCAACGTCCTGGTTAGGTCTCTGGATCTGGCAGACACCAGGTCCATCAGGGAATTCTCCCAGCTCATTAACAGAGGTGAGATCACTTCCATGTCTTCCTGACCTGTAGTTTTCCTCGGAGGATCCGACTTTTCAAATCTTTCTTCTCTTCATCAGAGGAGAGCCAGGTGAACATACTGATCAACAACGCTGGCGTCATGATGTGTCCGTACTCCAAGACTACGGACGGGTTCGAGATGCAGTTTGGCGTCAACCACCTGGGTAAAAAGAAACAAGATGGAGACATAACCATGGAGACGTGACTAAACCAGGAAGTGGTGTAGGCTGCTGAGACCCTTAGGGCAGCCAGTGAGAAAGCCGGCCATCCAGTAAATCTTCACAAACACATTCTTGACCTGAGTTTTTTTCTGTCCAGGTCACTTCCTCCTCACCGTCCTGTTACTCGACCTCTTGAAGAGGTCGGCGCCGTCGCGGATCATCAACCTGTCGTCCATGGCCCACGCCTGGGGGCGGATCCAGCTGGAGGACATCAACAGTGAGAGGAGCTACCACTCCAGGCGAGCCTACGGGCAAAGCAAGCTGGCCGCCATCCTGTCCACACGCTCCCTGGCTAGGAGGCTGCAGGGTCAGGAGGGAGAGATGTGTGGGGTCGTTCCACTGTTGTTAGTGCATCGGGCTAGCTCATCGCTAAGCTCACAGGCACAGCTAAGACGAGGGGGGGGTTGGGGGGGGGGGGGTGTGCTTTCTAGATTAGTGGTTCTCAACCCTAGTCCTCAGGGCCCACTGTCCTGCATGTTTTAGATGTTTCCCCCTTCCAACACACCTGATTCAAATGAATGAGTCATTATGAAGCTCAGCAGAAGCCTGATAATGACAATTCATTTGAATCAGGTGTGTTGGAAGGGGGAAACATCTAAAACATGCAGGACAGTGGGCCCTGAGGACCAGGGTTGAGAACCCGTTATAGATGGTCCAGACGCCTCAGATCTGACTCGCCTCACATCTGTCCTCTCGAGAGCCCGTCTCCAAACCCTCTCTTCTTCCAGGCACAGGGGTGACGGTGTACGCTGTCCACCCAGGGATCGTGCGTACGGAGCTGAAAAGACACATGAACCTGACCTTGCTCATCTCCTGGAAGATCGTGCGTCCTTTTACCAAGACGGTGGTCCAGGGTGCTCAGACCTCCATCTACTGTGCTGTGGAGCCTGACTTGGACAGCCAGAGCGGGGGTTATTACTGGTACAGTACACACAACACACAGCAGCGCTGCCAACTTGCACACATTTGATTGGTTCTACAGCGTGTGGATCCAATCAGTGCGTGAGAAGTGGCAGCACAGACACAGACACAGGGTTGGTCCTCTACACTTGTGCAAACCCTATGGAATAAAACAACAACAACGCACACACAAACTGTAATTGAAGAAGCCTTCCTAGAGTTATTCCTCTAGGCATGTGTAAATGCAGTAGAAAACAAATCACACACACACTGACGCAGTGTAGAGTTTTGATCTCAAACTCTGTTGACATAATGCCGCAAAAACTTGGTTAAGTTATCTGATGTCAGTCTCGCTTCTGCCTCCAGTGACTGTAAACTGTCCAGCTGTAACCGAGCTGGCAGGGATGACGTCATGGCTGAGAAGCTCTGGGAACTAAGCTGCCAAATGCTCGGAATCACGTGGGATTGAACGATCATTCGACAATCGAACGCGCTTCATCAGAAGAGTCGCTATGCGCTCAACTACAAAACTCCTGGTTCTACTCACGAGACTATCGAGGTTACTTGTCGATGGACGATTAGTTGAACATATGTTAATTTGTTACATGCCAAGATGCAAATCCCCGCAATATCTTGCTTTACCATGTATTCAAGTATGCAACTACATGCAACTACTATGCCATTAATTTGCTTTTTTATACTTCATTGTGCTCCTTGCATTGTTGAACACAGCCTTAGCATAACCGAAGGATATGCCATGATGCTTTAGTACTGTGGATGTACTGTCAAAATAATAAACATCATTTCAACTCGGCCTACGTTCATGTTTGATTGATGACATCAGCGGCACAATGCATAGGCCTATTCTAAATCAAATCTACCAACGCAGTAGGGAAATTCCGGACTTTATTATTCTAGACACGGAAAATGTTTCCCTCCGATTCAAGTAAATAATGCATTTTGTATCATTTTGTTCCGATATGTTAAACAGCATTTTAAAAAGGTAAAAACAGCAACATTTGTCGCTTTTTTGACCTCGCCTGGGTCATACTCTGCGCATGCGCAGGAGGTTGTCTCGTCAGCCTTTCACGTTAAACATACGTGGCTTTAAGTTCAGCTTTAAACTAACGCTGCTGTCTGGTCCTTGTAGTCACACTACAACCTCCGAGAAAAGAGCTCCAAGACTAGGAAATCCCCGGTAAGTCGTCTGATATATGACCGAAATCATTTTAAAAAGACTTCTAGGAACACTGTAAACCGTCAATGTTTCGAGTTTCCAAATGTAGCTAGCTGCCAGTGTAGCCTAGCATCAAAATGTTGATTTGTTGCATTTCTGTCGAGCTAAACTAGAGCTAGCTAGTCTAGTCTTAACTTTGAACTGATGCAACTGATTAATAACCAAATGTTTAACGATAATCTACTGGCTGAATGTATTGACTCATTATTCATAATCCTGGTTAGTTGGTTGCTGTATACATGTGAAGGCTAAACTTTACTCAATTACAAAATAACTAGATCTGTCTCTTAATGGAGTCGCTGGTAGTCCATTAAAGACACACTGGCTGTGGTCATTTACATATGATTCAATTCATTTTGTCTAATTTAGTCCGGCAACACCTCATCACCATGGATCAAATAATGCAGTTTGTGGAGCCCAGCCGGCAGTTTGTGAAAGACTCGATTAGGCTGGTGAAGAGATGCACCAAGCCTGACAGGAAAGGTAGGCCTGACTGACTGATACTTGTTTCCTCAAGCTATGATTTTAGGTTGTGACTTTAGCTACACATGATGTTCAGGAATCTGCCATGGGACAATTCATTACAACCAGCCGGACCTTCAAAAACAAATCAGGGGCTTTTTCATGTAATAATTTAATCACCTGTTTCTCCTCTTTCCATACTTGGTAGAATTTCAGAAAATTGCCATGGCGACGGCGATAGGTTTCGCAATCATGGGTTTCATTGGCTTCTTTGTGAAGCTGATCCACATCCCCATCAACAACATCATTGTGTAAGTACCCGGGACTTGGTGAGCCATCTCCCATGATCTGTGATGTGTCACTTTCCCGAGGGTCAGATGGCTCAGGGGGTCAGATGGCTCTACGGTTAAGGCTTTGGCCTCATGATCGGAAGGTTGTGAGATCGAGCCCCGGCTGTGGCAATATGACGTTGTGTCCTTGGGCAAGGCACTTCACCCTACTTGCCTCAGGGAGAATGTCCCTGTACTTACTGTAAGTCGCTTTGGATAAAAGCCTCTGCTAAATGAATAAATGTAAATGTTCCTATCCCCTGGCTGGGTGGATGGATAAGACCCTTAGTTGCCTTATTAACTTGTGCAAGTCTTCAGATCGTTGTGGATCCACCTTTGGAAGCACAACGGCGACCAGAGGTTTAACAGATGTTGCTGTTTTTTGTCATCTTCCAGTGGCGGCTGAACAACCTCTCCCTTGACTGACTGATCTGTGTGGCTGTCCTGCTAGCTGACCGGAGGAAAACGGACCATGGAAACAAAGTGCTGAATCGTGTTTTAGATTTTTCTTCATGTTTGTGTGTATGAATTCGCTACCATCAACCGTTCATATATGCTAATTTTGTAAATAAAAGTTGACTTCCTTACTTTGTCATAAGTATGCTTTTTTATGACCTAAGAAAATAACTTGGGGTGAGTTATAGAAGAGCAAGTGGATTAAAACAAAAAGTGGAATTGCTTTTCTCTTGTGTAGAGTTTCCACTGAGAACATTAGTTCAGCAGATTGATCTTGGTTGTCAGGAACAGAAGTGTGACTTCATCCATCATTAAGTAGACAGAGTCAATCAACCTGCCTTGGTTTTAACTATTAATATAGATACATGTAAACATGACCCTGGACTATGTTTTATACAAAGGGATTTACTACTAGAACAGCCTACTGTGGAACAGTCATGGTCAGTAGTACAACATTCCCTATCTTTGACAATAGAAGGGGTGCCTTTCATGGCAAGAGGGGATGAAACAAGCCATGTAAGTCTTCATGCTTGATGGATCTTTGCAGCCTCCTGCTATCCCGATGATGGTACAGTCACCTCCCCTTCCAGCGCACCTTTGCTTTCAGAGGGATTTCTCTTTCCATAACAGTCAAAATGAAATCACAGCCAACGTTGCACCGCCCACATAGCCCTATTATCAAGACCGCCTGTCTATTCCAGTTTCATTCGGAAGTACACTATATGGTTACGTTATATCAAGAATGTTAGACAAAAAGCAAATTTTATCTCCATTTTAATTTCATTTCTGCGACGCGTGTCCCCTTGTGTATGTTTGTTGGAACATACCATCATTACCAAAATATGGGGGGTAGGCCAGACCATTCCCACTTCAGCACCTGGGCAGCGACAGCCCCTTCCTTGTCTTCATAATTAGCTGGGTGTCTGACAATGCAGTTTGAGCGGATGGACCAGCGCAGTGGAAAAACATGCTTCAGTCGGATATGGACTGAAGAGAGCCTTTGCTGGTTCAGTTTTGCAGGGTGACACGAGCGGGGAACAGTAATTGCGCACCAGCGTGTGAGCCATAGCTCGGAAGCAGCATCCACTTTATGTTTAGATCATAAAGAAACCGCGTCTGTATCGCAGTCTCCAGCTTGCGTCCGCCTGAAAAGGCGGTTTACCAAACAAAACAAAACCAACAAAATCATCTTCTTTTGTCATAACCGGGCTCAGATCGAAGATGTATCCCGGGCCGGTGTTCACGGTTCTGCTGTGCATCTTCAGCCGCATCAGCATCCACAGCGCTGCGTCCTCAACATCCCGTAAGTAGGCTACCATTGACTGGAGGGGGGCTCCTGTGCTTTGTACTCTTCACCCTGAACCAGGGACATTGCACAGTCTGCTGTGTGTCTATGCGTCAAAGTGATTATTAGTTTACGGAGCCGCACCGGCTTGGATGAAAACACCGGAGTGAATAGGAGACAGCATTGTGGTTTGTGTTGACTCGTGGAGAAACGACTTGTTTCCGTTTATCCATGACCTGTCATCCTTGTCGCTGTACAAACCACATTTATTTATTTATGTATTTAGGTTTTAAATAATTGATTGGAATAATAATGTTTCCATTGGCTTTATTTAGTCTTTCTATGCAGACATGTTCCAAGGTACACTAAGTATTTGTGAGAGCCCTGTGCTCCTACATATGTCACAGCTGGGATCAATGATTGAGCCTTTGGCAGAAAGTTTACGCATTTGCCATTACTCAAGTGAACCCTGGTCACACGTGGTCCGGCAGAGCAGACTGGCAGAGCTGCCCTGCCCTGGGTACCCAGAGGATGTCAGGGTGTTTTCACCCTCCCTGCATGGAGAGGCTCAGCAAGAACTGTGCTTCATGTTATTGTATGAGGAAGAGCGAGAAAGAGAGAGAGAGAGAGATCTTAAAGTGCAAGTAAAGGGGGATTCAGAGAGGAGGAGAGACTGGGGCAGTGGGTGGAGGTTTATTAGATGGGTTAAAAAAGAATGATAAATAATTAACAGCTAATTATTTGCAGTGATTTTTCACCCCTGCCTAGATGTGAACTGAAATCTTCCTTAGAGCTACTTTATTCCAATCCCAAGTAAAATAATAAACATCCTTACTAAAATGATGGCTATAAACTGGTGTTCTACAGCGTGTTTTTATAGATTCAACCTGTCTGTATAAATATTATTTAAAGGCAAAAGCAAATGATTGTTTTTAATAAAATGCGGCATCAATAAGACAAGAAGCGTCAATCCAGTGACCTTTGACCTTCTCTCAAACCCTATATGGACCCCTGGGACATGAGTTGAACCTCATTTCTGACCATGTGACTTGTGTCTCCCTGGTCCTGTAAACAGTTGTTAGATCAATACAGTTCATGTTGAATTTAAACAGTGCGAAGACAACAATGTACAGACTGTGGAAACGTCTTCAGATTTGGCTCGCTGTATTGAACTTCCAAAACTGCACCGTTTCAATTTGCAACTGTGAGAAAAGGTTGCATAAATCCTCAAACTAATTTGCTTTATCTGACTTAAGGGATCTATACAAATCAGGTGTGGTCGTCAGAATAATGGCTGTGGATGGTGGATAAATAACCCCACTAGAAAAATGAACCTAACAACATGTCAGTCCTCACTAAGGCAGACTGGAGACTGCATGAGCAGGTCAGCCTTTCCTGACTCAACCAGTCTTAACACACATTTATGTTATCAGTTTCAAATATGAACACTAATTATTATCCATTCATAAGTGCAGTGTATTTGAATGGCGTTTTCTCATTATGGATTCCCATATTGAGAAATCTCAATATGGATTACCCTATGAGATTGCCGTGGTTACCAGCCTCAAGTCTCAACATCAAGCACATTTTTTTTTCTTCCAATAATACAGAATACTGAAACTGGATACTGATGTCAGGGAGGAAGCTGAACAACAGCATTGATCAGGTGTGAAGATAATATCTGGCCCTGGGATGATAGCAAACCTCTAGATTGCGTTGGGGGTTTTTGTTAAGCAAATGAGGAAGCTCATTAAGATTCGGAACACCTGCCATTGTGATTTGTCAAACTGTGCGATGCCCCTTGTTGACCCTCCCCCTCTCCTGGCTCCTCCCACTGTCCACTCTACTGAAGGCCATGTAGCAAACAAAGCCCCACCCAAATCTACCACATCCATGACCAAAAATATAACTGTGCCATGCTGAATTCAGTGCAGCGTACAATTCAATGAATAAAATATGTAGTTTATGATGTTACATTCTTTTAGTGTTGATTATGATTATGATTTAGTTTGGATCAGTTTGACCTTATAATAAATTATGTATTTAAAAATAATAATAATAATAATTTATGTATAAAAATATGTATACCTATATATTTGTATACAGATTAGACATGGTAGTGTTGTAACTTGACATTCAACTGAAAAAAATGCCAACAAATAGGATCGAAATCACAAGATCATCCTATAATTTTGAATATGGAGTTATGATCTATTTACTCTAACGTTGTTTCTTAAGTAGGATGGAGGAGAGCAGCATGAGACACACACACACACACACACACACACACACACACACACACACACACACTTCCTGTGTCCGGACATTACTGATGACTGGTCATTCTCTGTCTGTGTGCGATCAGAAGCCAACTCACTGGGGTTCCTCTGATGCACTTTCTGATCCAGCAGAAGAGAATTAAAAAATTGGGCATTTCTCTTGCTGCTGCTTCTCAAACAGACTGACACAACCCCCCCCCCCCATGTGGAACAGCTTTGACATGCCATGTTTTCATTCAAGATCAGTATTCATCTGAGAGGAAGGGATGGAGGGGTGGGGGGGGGGGTGGAAGGAGCGTGGCGGCAGATGCTGTGTTCTACCGACTGATTTGCTTGAACAAAGGGAGACCGTGGAGGGTTCCATTCAAGGGCCTCACCCTGAGACGTGGCCCGGGGTGTGAGTGTGAGCGCGTGTGTGTGGTGTGAGTGTATGTGTGTGTGGTGTGGTGTTAGAGTGTGTGTATGTGTGTGTGGTGTGAGTGTGTGTATGTGTGTGGTGTGAGTGTGTGTGCATGTGTGTGTGGTGTGGTGTTAGAGTGTGTGTATGTGTGTGTGGTGTGGTGTTAGAGTGTGTGTATGTGTGTGTGGTGTGAGTGTGTGTGTGTATGTGTGTGTGGTGTGGTGTTAGAGTGTGTTTGTGTGGTGTGTTGCGTTAGTGTATGGTATTTGCTGTGTGTGGTGTGGGTGGGTGGCTGAGTGTGTGTGTGTGGTGTGGGTGTTGTAGGAGTGTGTGTGTGTGTGTGTGTGGGGGGGGGGGGGTCGCTAATTGACAGCCTCATGCTTTAAAGCTAATCAGCACCCTGAGAGTAATCCCAGAGCCACAGAATCACAAGCAAGCCCTCTGCCTAACTGTGTCTAACTTACACACAATGTTAGAGACTGGGTCTCTGTATGCAGTGTGTGTTGTTGTGTTGTGATGGTGTATTGTAGTATCGTATGCTAAACGCTGGAGAGTTGCTGTGGGTTTGTTTGCCAAATGTTCCGTGTTTATGTTTACCAAAACACCAGGGGCTTTTTAATGGAGGTTCACTGGAGAGCACAACCAATTTAAAACCACAAACCACAAAGAAAATCCCAATTAAACCTCCTGGAGTCCCCCTGCAGGTCCAGTCTGACAGGGTAGCTCACTCTATTCTAATGGGATTTGCAGCTAACTGCAGTTTTGTTTGAATGTAAAGCTTTATACCAGCCCATAAAGATCATTCCCATCATGCATCATACAAGCCTGTGCAATCCGGTACACCAGGAAAAGTCTCCCAGTCTAGGGAGCACATTAAGAATCAGTCTATATGATCAAATGTCCTTGGTTTCAACCCTGTCATACGTCCATATTTAAATGTACTCTTGGTTTCACTCCACCCACCCGGTTGTAAAACACACATAGCCTCCACTATCCTCCAGCACTGTATAGTCTATATACTGGGGGTTCACAGCAAGTTTATATCCACCCTCTGCATCTACAACCCTCATGTTCATGGTACAGAATCATTCTCCTGTCTTATTCCTGTTCTTTGAAGGCATCCGTTATTGATCATGGCTGTGTCCAATACGTCCACTGCAGACAGATCACCTCATTGGACCGGAGACTTTAGCAGACCTGTGTCAGACCTGCTCAGACACATTTGTTCGGACAGGCTGAGAAATTCGACTTGAATTATAATTCGTCCCACGCATAACTCATGTCAACGGGTCATCTATTCCAGCTGACTTTATGGAAGCTGACAGCTAGGATGAAGCACACCTGATGTGAAGTATGACAGATTATAGGGATGTCGAAAGATCCAGGCTACTATTCCCATCCACCATGGATCTGAAGACCATCCCAGTTCAAGAAGATCTCGATCAACAACCTGATGACAGGTGAAAGTCCCGCCAACATGTTGTCAGCCCCCCGGCAGAAACGTTCAGAACTAATTGGCCGTTAGTGGGTGCGTGTACTCGTGCAAGTGAGCGTGCTTTCGTGCGTGTACGTCCGCGCACCCTCAGCGTTGGTGTGTGTGTGTGTGTGGTCGCTTCAGGAGTAACCTGTAAAAGAGTGCGTACGAGTCCTCCGCCAGGCTGATGTATGAGTTTGTAATCAACGACCGCTGAAGATGGAGGGAGCGTGTTTAATTTGATGCTTGGCTACTCTCCTCATAGTCGCGGGTCTGAAGCTGTGTGCCCGGGAGCGGCCGGTGTCTCTGGCAAACGCTAAACTACAGGCAGAAGAAATAGATGTGTCAGTGTCTCCAAGGAGCCGTGGAAGGGTTCATTTAGAATGGGGAAACAGTTTAGCCTCCCTATGAGCGAGCGTGTGTGTGTGTTGACTGAGGGTTCGCTTGGTTTAATAAAGATGCATTGGCGGAGGTTTCTAGAGGTTGGGTTCTGGATGCAGTGACAAGGCCTCGTTATTGCCGATCTCTCGTGTGCGTACAGTCAGGGCTAATTTTGTTAGTTGGCCTAGCCTGAATTTCCCCAGGGTTTCTGTTTCTCGAATTCAATATTGAAACATGCAAGACATCACTTGGATCAAACATTCAGTGAAAATTATTATGCTGCATCTTTACATTTTCCTCTCTCAAAAGAGATTTCTCAGATTTCTCATAAGAAATTAATTGAGAAATGTTCACAGTAATTCACTATTATACCATAATAAACAACTTCAAAACAACAACAAGTCCATGATAATAGTTTGTTCATGGTTTGTAATAGATTCTTAGTGTTTCTGAAAGATCTGTTGAAGTGTTGAAGGTCAATAAAGTATAGCCCCCCCCCCCTCTCTCTCTGTCAATCTCAGACACACACATTCTCGTTTTCATTCACACACATGTGAATACAAGAACACAGAAACACACACACACACACACACACACACACACACCCCACCTCCCAATCTGAAACAGATGATGTTCACTGTCAAAGACAGGTAAATAGGCTCAGGCAGAACACACATCATGACATCAGCGATCATCTTCCTGCACCAGGACCTCACTAGCTGCCAGACACTGTTCCTTTGTTTGTTCACGTTGAGGGAAGGCCGAACGTTTGTTGTGATTCCATTTGAAGATGAAGCGGATCTGTGCTTCTGTCAGAGCTGTACAGCAGCTGTGATGAATGAGAGCGTCTGGGATCCCCCCCCCTCCCCTCCCCCCTTTCCATGTCTGATCGACGGTTTAAATAACAATTTATGACAAACTAAAGAGGGTAAAGTATCTGGGGGAGTTTTGTGGGGTGCTTGCATCCGTTGCATGTGTGATTTTTTTTAACCATACCAATCTCCCAACCTATTGTTATACCTGTTTTTAGTGTTAGAACCTAATATCTAACATTTGGAGAGGGCTGATGTTCGGAAATTCTGGTTGCTCAAATTTAACAGTAACATTCAAATCATGCTTCATAACTTCTTCTCTTTTTTCACCTCAGGGTAAGAAGTCTTTCACCAAGTTATTTGTTGGACCAAGTGTGTAAAGCATTTTTTTAATCCACAGCTCTGTATATGCCCCTGTGTCTGACAACCTTCACAAAGACCAGTTTCCTTTGAAAAACTAATTATTTGGCTCCTTTGGCTCTAGAAAAGTGTTTATTGTCTCCGTTCGGTGTTTTGCTGCGGGGCTCGCTCTCTCTCTACCTGCCTGTAGAGCGGTGGAAATTACTTGTTCTCTTTTCCGTTTCCATCGGACGTCAAGCCTTTTCCCTGTCAGTTTGAACAGTGAAATAGATGGAGGCAATCTCTTTCTTTAAATGTTCATCGATGCAGAGAAACAATCTCCTTGGCCACGGGAGAAACAGAGAGGCGGGGGTCCGTTGGGAATGCAGATTTCAACGGGCCAACGGTTAAAATCGGTCGTTCGGGGGGGGGGGGGGGGGCACTATTGATCACCTCAATCTCCTATCAGTCAGTTTACATCAAAATAAACGAAATTTAGTTCACTTTCCAAAGTGCCCGCGGTGTGAATGTAACCACCCTGCAGACGAAAGCACTTTTTTTCTAAAGTTTACTGAACTAAAGCAAGTCATTTCCGGGGTTCAAGGCTTTCTGTTCAGCTGTTGAACCACCTCTTGTTGCCTCTGTCTCTGTTAAATCATACAGTCTTATAGCAGGTATGTACCTGTATAGAGGTATTGGACTTCTGCATTGTGTGCCAGCAGCTAGTCTGTGACTTTTATAAGAGATGAATAAGGGATGAGACTTGGTCATGGTGTTCCTAGACTGGACTCGGATGAAGCGCACATTATGTTGTAAAGATGAGCGTTTGATTAGTTTGTGGATAATATGTGAGCTGTTAGTCAAAGCTCTGCGCTCGGGAGGTCAAGGGAGATCACGTTGTTGGTGTTCAAACTCGTTCTTATATGAGAACCCAATGTCTGACAAGGGATTTAAAGAAAATGGGATCCAAAGGTCAACTTATTTTCCAGAAAAACCTATTAAATCTATTAGACTATCCAAGGTAGACAATTTGAATGGTAACTCTTTATATCCAGAAGGTTAGAAGGCCAGACACACATTCTCCTTAAGAGATGGTGACTGCTATACATTAGAACTCATGTGTCTACAAGTTATTTGTATTGTCACTATTTCTTCATGTCTGTAGCTCCTGACCGGTTGACGTGTCTGTAGTTCCTGGTGTGTGGGTGTGTCTGTAGTTCCTGGTGTGTGGGTGTGTCTGTAGTTCCTGGTGTGTGTCTGTAGTTCCTGGTGGTGTGTATTTCCTGGTGTGTGTGTCTGTAGGTCTAATGCATGCCTTTGTGTGTCTGATGTCTTCCAGGGAAGTGTGACGACTCCCTAGCCACCCCGCTGGGCTACAGCTTGTTCTCTGGCTCGTCAGTGCTGTCTGCTGGGTACGGGGCTGGATATGCCAAGCTCAACAGGAGAGGAGGTAAGGCTGTCTGTCCTGCTGTCTGGCGGTCTGTCTGTCTGTCTGTCTGTCTGGCTGTCTGGCTGTCTGTTTGTCGGTCTGTCTGTCTGTCTGTCTGGCGGTCTGTCTATCTGTCTGTCTGTCTGTCTGTCTGGCTGTCTGTTTGTCGGTCTGGCTGTCTGTCTGGCTGTCTGGCGGTCTGTCTGTCTGGCTGTCTGTCTGTCTGTCTGGCTGTCTGGCTGTCTGTCGGTCTGTCTGGCGGTCTGTCCTGCTGTCTGGCTGTCAGTCTGTCTGGCTGTCTGTCTGGCGGTCTGTCCTGCTGTCTGTCTGGCGGTCTGTCTGTCTGGCGGTCTGTCTGTCTGTCTGTTTGGCGGTCTGTCTGTCTGTCTGTCTGGTGGTCTGTCTGGCGGTCTGGCTGTCTGGCGGTCTGTCTGTCTGGCTCTCTGTCTGTCTGGCGGTCTGTCTGTCTGTCTGTCTGGCAGTCTGTCCTGCTGTCTGGCTGTCAGTCTGTCTGGCTGTCAGTCTGTCTGTCTGGCGGTCTGTCCTGCTGTCTGGCGGTCTGTCTGTCTGTCTGGCGGTCTGTCTGTCTGTCTGTTTGGCGGTCTGTCTGTCTGTCTGGCGGTCTGTCTGGTGGTCTGTCTGGCGGTCTGTCCTACTGTCTGGCTGTCAGTCTGTCTGGCGGTCTGTCTGTCTGTCCGTCTGTCCTGCTGTCTGGCTGTCAGTCTGTCTGGCGATCTGTCTGTCTGGCTGGGGGAGTTCAGGGGACCAGTCTACCTCAGGAGTCACACTGTCACTCTATCTGATGTCTGATTTATTCTGTTTAGACTTCCACCCTGACAAGTGGACTGACAGGAGGATTTTTTTGTTTGTTCTCCGTCTCTCCTCTCTCTTTGCTCTTTATCTGTCTTTCTCTCTCTCTTTCTGTCTGTCTCTCTGTCTTTCCCTCTGTGTCTCTCTTCCCCCCCACACATACACCAACCCCTGTTCTTCCTTCCCCAGGTTCCGGAGGATGGTCTCCCGTGGATACAGACCGTTACCAGTGGTTACAGGTGGACCTAGGCAGCAGGAAGCAGGTGACTGCGGTGGCCACGCAGGGCAGGTACAGCAGCTCTGATTGGACGAAGCAGTACCACCTGCTGTACAGCGACACGGGCCGGAACTGGAGACCGTATCTGCAGGATGGCAGCATCTGGGTCAGTGAAGAACACCACCGTGTCAGACCCCCATCCACTGACTGTCTAACCTCTGCCAAGCCCGGATCCAATCACTCAGTACCTTATCCATGTCACTGCTAGATGTGTGCAATTGACTTGTCATCCTTGCTGGATACCTCTGAGATGCTTAGCTCCGTCAGACTGACCTGTGCTGCGACCTGTGCGACTGTTACCGTAGTAAATGTAACTTGGCGTACGGAACACAGGATGTGAGAAGTACTGCTGGAGTGTGGTTGATTGTGCATCGCGTTATGAGTCAGGTGGCTGAGCGGTTAAGGCAGGGGTGGCCAATCCTGCCTTCCAATCCAAAGGTTTTAGATGTTTCCCTGCTCCAGCACACCTGATTCTAATGAAGGGTAGTTATCAAGCTCTGTGGAGGTGTGCTAGAGCAGGGAAACATCTAAAACCTTCAGGACAGCGGCCCTCGAGGACCAGGATTGCCCACCCCTGGGTTTAGGCATCGGGCTGGTGATTGGAAGGTTACGAGTTCAATTCCTTGCTGTGGCTAGATGACTTTGTGTCCTTGGGCAAGGCACTTCATCCTACTTGCCTCAGGGGGAATGTCCCTGTACTTGCAGTAAGTTGCTCTGGATAAGAGCATCTGATAAATGACTCAATGTGAATGTAATAATGTTCCATCTTTAAAAAAAAAGGGAGATTAGTACGTAGGATCTCAAGGTCACAGAAGGGTTTGTTTGTGTGGTAGAAAGAGAGAGAAAGGTGTGTGTCTCTTCAGCATCTGTGTGTGTGTGTCTTTACAGACCTTTGCCGGGAACTCCAATAGCGAGAGTGTGGTTCGCCATGACCTCCAGCACACCATCCTGGCCCGCTTCGTCCGCTTCCTGCCGCTGGGCTGGAGCGAGGAGGGCCGCATCGGCCTCAGGGTGGAGATCTACGGCTGCTCCTTCTGTGAGTGATGTCTGATCCACTGTCGCCGTCTGGCCCGATTTTCCAATCCAGTCGAAACTTTCTCCGTGTTTGATTGGTCTTTGAAATGTCAACGCTCAGCTCGAATGTCAAATGTCACTGTGTGACAGTACAGACCGTCAGACCCAAGATAGGACTTGAAACATCTTCTAGATGTTTTTTTTAAGTTCCCACAGAGGTTTGTTGTGGCTCTGTCTGACATTTGACAGAAGTGGCCCTTTTGGTCAGCGTTTCCTTGAGCAGAGGAAGAATAGAGCTCTGGTTCTGAGCAGGGTTTAGAAATGTAAGATTATCTCGAGAACTAGGGAAATGTCATCCAAGTTGCCTAGCTAAACCCCATAACAGCCTATCGTAGCGTGTTGGCTGGGAACAAAGCAAAAAGAATCAGTTGGGTAACATGGTTTGATAAATATGCTGCTTAGTGGGATTAGCATATCATTCATTACATCCCTTCTTGTCAGGGCGTAAACTTCATCAGTGATTAATTGGATTGCGTTAATTGCTTTTGCTAGGTTATGTTTATGTACCGAATAGGACGGAAGGATAACCGAAAATAAATTAGAACGCTGTCGAAGAGCGTGTGATATAGACGCGCTGCATGTACAGGACCTGCCTTTGAGAGGAAACAAGAGCGCCCCAACCAATTAAAGGTCCATCTCTGGGCTGGTCCTGGGCGCTCGCTCCACTGTGGTCCTGGAGGGATCCACCAAGCTATCAAAGTTGATATTCAACAGGCGCTCGCTCGTCTGCCTCCTCCAAACAGACTGTAATGGCTGTGTTTGGACATTTCTGCTCAGCCAGTCGAGGCTTGAGAGATGAAAGTCTGCCCTGGAGGGGAGAGAGAGAGAGGGATGGAGAGACAGAGGGGGGGAGAGAGAGAGGGGGGGGGGAGAGGGATGGAGAGAGAGAGGGGGGGAGAGAGAGAGGGGGGGGGAGAGAGAGAGGGGTGGAGAGAGAGAGGGATGGACAGAGAGAGAGGGATGGACAGAGAGAGAGAGGGATGGAGAGAGAGAAAGAGAGAGAGAGGGATGGAGAGAGAAGAAGGTAAAGAGAGAGGGAAAGAGAGAGAGAGAGGGATGGACAGAGAGAGAGGGATGGACAGAGAGAGAGGGATGGACAGAGAGAGAGAGAGGGCGATTGAGAGAGACAAGGAGAAGATGGGAAGGAAAGAGATAGAGAGCGATGTAAACAGTAGCCCCGGGATGTAAACAGAAAGGTTCTCTGCTGTCTAGACACGTACTGTAAACATGAGTACAGACCCATAATAACAGACAGACAGACAGACAGACCCATGATAACAGACAGACAGGCAGACCCATGATAACAGACAGACAGACAGACCCATGATAACAGACAGACCCATAATAACAGACAGACAGACAGACAGACCCATGATAACAGACAGACAGGCAGACAGAGAGACAGGCAGGCATGCAGGCAGGTAGGCAGGCAGGCAGACAGAGAGACAGGCATGCATGCAGGCAGGTAGGCAGGCAGGCAGTCAGAGAGACAGGCAGGCAGGTAGGCAGGCAGGCAGACAGAGAGACAGGCATGCAGGCAGACAGAGAGACAGGCAGGCAGGGCAGGCAGGTGGGCAGAGATACAGGCAGGCAGAGAGACAGGTAGGCAAGTAGAGAGACCGGCAGAGAGGCAGGCAGTCAGAGACATTCAGACAGGCTGACAGACCCGAATCAAATGTTTACCATGACAGGGGCATGGTCTTGTAATCTCCCATCCATCTCAGCCTCCACATCCCATCACAACGCCGGGGGTCGTTGTCATTACTGACTTCCCTCCTGTGTGTCCAGGGGCGGACGCAATCAGCTTCGACGGCCAGAGCGTCATCTCATACCGCTTCAAGCAGAAGAAAATGAAAATCCTGAAGGACGTGATCTCTCTGAAGTTCAAGACCACGACAGGAGACGGGGGGTCCTGCTGCATGGGAGAGGGTCAGCAGGGGGACTACATCTCCCTGGAGCTGCACAGAGCCAAACTCCAGCTCATGATTAACCTGGGTAAAACACACTCACTCCCTGTGGTCGTCCAATAAGACTTCAAGAGAAGTCTGTACCGCTTTAGATGAAAGGTGCAAAGGGGCTCGATGCGTGCGACGCTGAAGCGTTCCCTCATTTTGGTGTCGGTTTCATCGTCGGTCCCTTTCAGGAAGGCAACCAGTATGGTTCCATCCAGGGCCACACGGCCGTGGCCAGCGGGAGCCTCCTGGACGACGACCACTGGCACTCTGTGGTCATCGAGCGCTACCGGCGCAACGTTAACTTCACGTTGGACCACCACACGCAGCACTTCCGCACCAACGGGGAGTTCGACCACCTGGACCTGGACCACGAGGTGGGGGAGAGGACGGACAGCAAAGTGTCTGTGTTTCTCTCTCTGTCTCCTCTTCTCTTCTCTCCTCTATTCTCTCTCTCTTCTCTCTTCTCTCTCTCTTCTCCCCTTCTTTTTCTCTCTCTGTCTCATATACTATCTTCATCCCTCCCTCCCTCCCCCCTCCCCCCCTCCCTCCCTCCCTCCCTCCCTCCCTCCCTTCCCTCCCTCCCTCCCTCCCCTCCCTCCCTCCCTCCCTCCCTCCCTCCCTCCCTCCCTCCCTCCCCTCCCCCCCTCCCCCCCCCCCTCTCTGTGATGGACAGTGTGGAGGTGCCTCAGAGAGGTAGAAGCAGCAGTTTGGTCTCCGCCAGAGAGAACAGACGTTTCTTCATTACAAAGGTCGAGCTAATGCAATCAGGAACAAGTGAAAGCGATGGCCTCCGGGAAGGCTGTGGATAGAAGCGATCGATCTGATCTGAGACCTGGGCCCTTCTGCTACTGTACCCAGAGGGCCATGGGATCTAGTCCCTGTGGCCTTCTCACTGTGTCCTAGTGCTTACACATCCCAGTGCTTAACACATCCCAGTGCTTAACACATCCCAGTGCTTAACACATCCCAGTGCTTAACACATCCCAGAGCTTAACAAAGTGCTTAACACATCCAGTGCTTAACACATCCCAGTGCTTAACACATCCCAGTGCTTAACACATCCCAGTGCTTAACACATCCCAGTGCTTAACACATCCCAGCTTACTGTCAGACCACCATGACACACATAGGGAAGGCAGCTAACATCTTGTGGTACTCAAGCAGCAGGCAGGACAACGATTGCGGCAAACGGACGCAAAAAGTACGACCCCAAACTTCCTTCTCTTCCTCCGCCTGCATTCGTCTGACCTCCTCTTGTGTACTCTCCTTCTCTCTTCTCCTCTCCTCCTCCTCTCCTCGTCCTTTCCTCCTTTCCTTTCCTTTCCTATTTTCTTCTCCTCCCCTCTCTCCTCCTCTCCTCCTCTCCTCCTTCTTCTCTTCTCCTCTCCATCTCTCTCCTCCTCCGCTCCTCTTCTCCTCTCCTCTCCTCTTCTCCTCTCCTCCCCTCTCCTCCTCTCCTCCTCTCTCCTCTCCTCCTCTTCTCTTCTCCTCTCCTCCCTCCTCTTCTCTTCTCCTCCTCTCCTCCTCCTCTCCTCTTCTCCTCTCCTCCTCCTCTCCTCTTCTCTTCTCCTCCTCCTCTCCCCCTCTCCTTCTCCTCCTTTATCCTACAGATCAGTTTTGGAGGGATGCCCGTCTCTGCTAAGACGAGCTCTGGGGGTAAGGAGAACTTTGTGGGCTGCATGGAGGACATCACATACAACGGAGACAACATCACCAACCTGGTGAAGAGGAAGAGGGTGGACACCTCCAGCTTTGTAGCGCTTCTTCTGATTGGTGGAAAACAAAGGGGCTGACCCTAACCCTAACTGAGTCTATTGGGATGACTCTTTGTTTTTTTTTTCCGTTTCTGATCTTAGCTTACTGTTCAAAACCTTCCGACTCCACGCGTAAGATTCCAAACACCCCTCCCTCTCTAGCCGCACACGTTGAGATGTAGCTTAGCAAACGCGTGAGGGGACTAATGACTCAGTTCATTAATCCCATCTCTGGGGGGGGGGGGGCTTAACCCCCGTTCAGAGGGACACGGTCTGCGGACAGCTGGCTTTAGACACACATCAGAGAGGAGTAGCTCCTGCCCTGGGGGGGCGGGGGGGGGGGGGGGGGGGGGCGGTAGTGGAGGAGGGGGGGGGGGGGGGGGTGGGGGGGTGAGGGGGGGGGCGTTGTCACGACGGAACAGAGCGTCTCGGCGCTGACAGCGTCCCGTCTCAGAATTTCACACAGAGACTTCAAACCCCAGCAGGCTTTTTCAGGCTTCACAAGCCCCCCCAAACTCAGCACAAAGGTGCCATTTCACTTCTTTTTCGCTCCCGTGTGTGTGCGTGCGCGTGTGTGTGCTTCGCGCGTCGGCGCGCACGCCCTCGCGTGCTCTGCGCGGTGCGTGCATCTGAGCGGGCCAGCGTGGAGCTCTAACGCGAGCACAAGTATAGATCCTGCGTTCATATGGATCTCCCCCTCCTCCCGTAGCTCTTAGCCTGGGGTTTGAGCAAATGCTTTTACTAAACGCTGTGGTGGGACGTCCTGGTTCCTGGTGTTGGGTTGCAGGCTTTCAGCATCCCCAGACAGGACGGCAGAGATTAGCAGTTTAGCCGACACTAGCAGAAAACCCTGCTCTGGAGAAATGTTTCCAGGGTGTGTTTCCAGTCTTTGGTGAAGACGTGTGCGATCCACCTGATATCAGTATCGGTAGCGCAGAATTTCCAATGTAGATCTCAAATTAGACACGAGAATTATGGATTTTTCCAGCTGCAAAGCAGGCTTGAATCTCTGGTTGATAACTGAGGGGGAATGACAGACAGAGCATGTGCAAATGCAGACTGCGATTCCAAAATGGCGACCAGACAGACTGTGACTGTTATACTCTCAGCTGACAAACAGTCTCACCCCCCAATGGACATAATTTCTGGTTACAGTGAACCCTCGTTTTTCACGGGGGTTACGTTCTAAAAAAGAAGTAGAAACCTTTGTTTATTTTTTACAATTATTATACAATTAAATACTCTATTATATATTCAAACCAAAGAACAAACCCTTTTTACAGGCCCAAGCATTTGTTTAACAAATAAAGTACTGTATACTGTAAACCGCAAACTTTATTGATGCACAGGTTTGTGTGAGAGACTGTTTAGCCAATCAGAATGCAGAACACAATGCACGATGCAAATCCGTGAAGTAGCGAAACCGTGAAAAGTGAACCGTGATATAGCGAGGGTTCACTGTATTATCTGTTTGCAGTCAGACAAGTTCAGTTCAAATTCTTCCCCAGTATCAATGAAGGCTCTGTGTTGTGAGGTTTGGCTCTGTTTCCACTAGTGGAATCATGTGGATAGAGGATGGGAAGGGAAGGCGAGGGCAGATAGCTCGGTGGATCGAGTAGTTTAGCCTGAAGATCAAGAGTTCAAAGGTAGAAATCCCAACCCCCCACCACCCCCACCCCCCCCCCCCCTTACATGTGTGCTAAGTGAAAACATTTACACTACATTACAGGAGGTTCCATCCTTGTGTAAATTGAGACACAGGAAATACGTGACAGAGAGGGGGAGGGGGGAGAGAAGGAGGGAGTGAGGGAGAGAGACAGAGAGGGGGGGGGGAGGGGGAGAGAAGGAGGGAGTGAGGGAGAGAGACAGAGAGGGGGGGGGGGAGAGAAGGAGGGAGTGAGGGAGAGAGACAGAGAGGGGGGGGGAGGGGGAGAGAAGGAGGGAGTGAGGGAGAGAGACAGAGAGGGGGAGGGGGAGAGAAGGAGGGAGTGAGGGAGAGAGACAGAGAGGGGGGGGGAGGGGGAGAGAAGGAGGGAGTGAGGGAGAGAGACAGAGAGGGGGAGGGGGAGGGGGAGAGAAGGAGGGAGTGAGGGAGAGAGACAGAGAGGGGGGGGGGGAGGGGGAGAGAAGGAGGGAGTGAGGGAGAGAGACAGAGAGGGGGAGGGGGAGGGGGAGAGAAGGAGGGAGTGAGGGAGAGAGACAGAGAGGGGGGGGGGGAGGGGGAGAGAAGGAGGGAGTGAGGGAGAGAGACAGAGAGGGGGGAGGGGGAGGGGGAGAGAAGGAGGGAGTGAGGGAGAGAGACAGAGAGGGGGAGGGGGAGGGGGAGAGAAGGAGGGAGTGAGGGAGAGAGACAGAGAGGTGGGGGGAGGGGAGACATACAGAAATGGCCCAAGCTGGAATCAAACCCTGGTCTCTGCATTAACCCCCCCACCTGTATGGTGCCGCTCTTCCCATCTCCTCATCCCGTTTCCTCACCGGTCTCTCCTCCCTGTTCCCTCCGCAGCGGAACCTGACGTTCTCCTGCTCCGAGTCGCAGAACTTCCCCGTCTTCTTCAACTCCAGCAGCTTCCTGCTGCTGCCGGGCCAGAGCGACAGCGACACGCTGTCGGTGAGCCTGGCCTTTCGGACCTGGAACCCCAGCGGCCTGCTGGTGTACACCGTGCTGGCGGACGGCGTGGTGGAGGTGGGCCTGGCCGACGGCAAGGTCACCGTCTACATCAACGTGGCGCAGAGGAAGAACACAGCGCATCGACATCGCCTCAGGTGGGACGGCACGGACCCCCCCCCTCTCCTTTCTCATCCCCGCCCACCTCCCCCGGCATTTTCAGACGGACGCTAACGAGTCTGTGAGGGGGATAAAAGGACTGAATCTGGAGTCGAATATCTACGCCAGAGGGGGACAATCCTGGTCCTCGAGGGCCGCTGTCCTGAAGGTTTTAGATGTTTCTCTGCTCCAGCACACCTGATTCTAATGAAGTGTCGTTATCAAGCTCTGTGGAGGTGTGCTGGAGCAGGGAAACATCGAAAACCTTCAGGACAGCGGCCCTCGAGGACCAGGATTGCCCACCCTTGATCTAAGCTTGTTTGGAAACGTCAACTCTGTGTGTGTTTGTGTGTGTGTGTGTGTGTGTGTGTGTGTGTGTGTAGGTTCGGGCCTGAATGACGGCCAGTGGCACACCGTCCACATGCTGGCCTTCGAGCATCACGCCATGCTGACCATCGACGGGAACGAGGCGTCCACCGTGCGCACGGCCGTGCCCATCCGGATCAGAACGGGAGGAAGCTACTACTTCGGAGGTACGCAGCCCCGCCCCCCTCGTCCAGGGGCCCCTCAGGCTGTGACATCACTCCTGGCGGGGGTGGTGTGTGGGGGGGAGTAGGGGGGGGGGGGGGGGGGGGAGAGACGAGCGTCTGCCTTTCTCGCACCCTGTCTGATTGGTTGGATCCCAGAGCCGGTTTGGTGACATCACACCCTGGAGTCTTGGTTGAAAGCCGCAGTTAGCCTGAATCTTAATCAACACCTGGCTTTAACACTTTGAAAAACATCCCAGGGGGCTGGAACACAGGAACCATGTTGAAGCCACACCCTGTCTGACAGATAATTGATTCCTCATCCTTCACTTTGAGCTCGGAAAACAAGAACCCCCGGTTCTCTTCCTTCACCCTGATTGGTCACGTTTGATTTCTGTTCCGTGGGCAGGGTACTTCCTGCGGACCGGCACGCCGCCCTCCCGCCGCTCCTTCCAGGGCTGCATGCAGCTCATCCACGTGGACGAGCAGCTGGTCGACCTCAGGGCCGTGGAGCAAGGCATCATAGGAGCCTTCGAGAACGTCAGCCTGGACATGTGTGCCATCATAGACAGGTATCACTAACTACAGCTTAAATACACCTAGCCATTATAGACACCCCTGCTGTGTATAGATCTAGATATTATAGACTGGTACCGCTAACTAAAGACCTAGCCATTATAGACTTCATAGATTATATCACTAACTACAGATTAGTGGTATCCACGTACGACCATGACACTTCAACACAATCCAAGTCATAACTGACTATTAAGACATCATACTATCATCTGCTATACTAGTGCATCACCACACCAGTGAAGTTGAAGCCGGGGGTACTAGCAGCCCCCCTGTTGGGCTGCAGCACAGGGAGGCTATTCCCCACCGGGGTTTCATCCTAAACCCCAACCCCTCTCTCCCTACGCACCGCCGTGTGGACCAATCAGCTTTGAGACTCAGCGAGGGGCCTTGTCAGGTTGTGGGGAGCAGATCAAGTGGATGTTCCACAGCCAGCCACAACAATCAGAGGATCACAGCTAGACTTTAACATGCCCCGATTCTTGCTGCTCACGCACACAGCAAACACGCATAAACACACACGTACACACACAGCAAATCCTTTCCTAGCAGACCCCGGCTCCGACAGGAGGAGGTCTTACTGTGTGATCCCGCCCGGCGCGCAGGGAAACGTAAGCAGAGCAAACAAGGCGTGCTCGCTGGCACTGCAGCGGGCATCAAGCCCAAACCCCAGGCTTCGGGGCGAGGACGTCTCCCGTCAGGGTGGCGATGAGCTCCAACTGGTTACTCACACTTCCACAGGCACAAACACAAACAGGAGGCCTGCGGAGAGTCAACACACACAGCCTTATCACGTCACGCAAGGCCCGGAAGGATCCGTCTCCGGCTGAGGGTTAGTCTACCTGACAGGGAGAGAGAGAGAAAGAGGAGCAGAGGAAGAGGGAGACACCGACAGGGAGAGAAAGTGAAGGAAAGGGAAAGCGAGAAAGAAAAAGTGTGTGTTTTGCACCACTGTTTACACTACGGTGTATATACACCCCCCTGTACTATATATACCCATTCCACTTTGTACCTATATTATTTGTACTTCCATGTTATTTGTATTATTTGTATTATGTGTATCATTTGTATTATTTGTATTATTTGTAATTTGTATCATATTTGTAGTGTATTTTACATTCTATTCATTTTTTATCATTATGTCACATATACAGGTACTGTATGTTCTATGTTTGCTCATTTCTGCCACAGTGAATTCTATGTTTGTTAATCTTGCATAGCAAATAAACCCCCATTCTGATTCTGAAAAAGAGCTGGAGAAAGAGAGAGAAAGAAAGAGAGAGAGAAACCAAGCGAGAGAGAAATAGTAGTAGAGCGATAGAGGTAGTCCCTCCATTCTCCTCATTAAAAGCCACTCGCCCACTGTGAGGATTTATTGCTCCTCTTTGACTCGCTATCTGAAACCCAATCCTTATCTCTCCCTCCGTATTCTGCTCCCGCGATCTGGACCGAAACCCCCACATCCCACCCAATCCCCCCCGACATGACGAAACGGTGGCTGGCTCCGTTTGAAATGTCAGACAGGAAGTAGGTTTGAAGAAGCCTTAAAGTCAGTGCGATAAAGTCAGCAGTAGGAGCGATACCGTCTAAATTAAAATCCAACTCTGAAACACACGACTGCCAGTCGCATTTTGCCGTTTGGCCGTGTTGAATGTGGGGACTGCGGTCTGGACCAGTGGTTCTCAACCCTGGTCCTCAGGGCCCACTGTCCTGCATGTTTTTCGATGTTTCCCCCTTCGAACACACCTGATTCAAATGAATTGTCATTATCAGGCTTCTGCTGAGCTTCATAGTGACTCATTCATTTGAATCAGGTGTGTTGAAGCCGGGAAACATCAAAAACATGCAGGACAGTGGGCCCTGAGGACCAGGGTTGAGAACCACTGGTCTGGAGGATAGGTGATGCAGCTGTTGTGCAGGTGTGTGAGGGGATGTGGCAGTGGCCCCGATGGTGAAGTCTTCCTAGGGGAGAAAGTCGGATCCTTCCACAGCAGGGAAAGGTTAACTAGAGGCTTTGGGCTCCTCATCAGCTTAACCAGCCAGTGGTTCCAGAGGAAGCTGACCTCCCACTGTAGGTGGGGGCTGGTGGAGCGGAGGTGCTTTGCTGAACCGTGTCCTCGTGTTTGATCACCTCACCTGGGATCCTTAGGAAATCAGCTTCCCGCGGTTCAAACCTTCGCCCCGGCTCAGCAGGTTAACGCAGTCCTGAGGGGTCCGACAAGGCCCAGGGCCGGTACTGGTGTATTCAACCACGCAGGACATTGAGGGGATAGAGCATGTGACTACAAATCCCAGCATGCCTCATAGCTCCGATGTGGTTGGTTCCAATCAGACCTCCAATTGGAAGTCGGTCATGTGTCTGTGCCGTGATTGCTGTCGCTATCGTGACCTTTTGAGCTTCTGCTGTGGTTTTATACAAAGGTCAAAGCTTTTCAGTTACTCAGGCATAGCTGTGATTCTAAAACTGGCACGTAGCAAATTAATTATTCAACACAGTTTGGTATTCTAATCATCAATCAAGCATGGACGCCTTGAAACAGATATCACAAATGTCCGTGCAACACACATGAAAGAGGGAGATGATGGAGCCAGCGGGAAGATGGCAGAGTAGGAATACCTCCTCCTGTTTCTCCCTTTAACCCTCTCTCTCTACCTCTCCCTCTCGTTCTCAATCCTCCTCTCTTTACATCTCTACCTCTCTCTCTTTACACCTCTCTACCTCTCTCTTTACCTCTCCCTACCCCTCTCTCTTTCTGTTTCTCTCTCTTTACATTTCTCTCTCTCTACCTCTGTCTCTCTCCCTCCCCCTCTCTCTCTCGCTCCCTGTCTCTCTCTCTCCCTCCCTTCCTCACTCTCTCCCTGTCTTTCTCTCCTTCCTGCCATCTCTCTCTCTCTCTTTCTCTCTCCTTCCCTCCCTCTCTTTTTCTCTCCCTGTCTCTCTCTCTCCTTCCCTCCCTTCCTCCCTTTCTCTCTTCCCTCCCTCCCTCTTTCTCTCTCCCGCTCACTCTCTCTCTCTCTCTCTACTCTAGGTGTGTTCCCAATCATTGTGAACATGGAGGCCTCTGTTCCCAGACAGGGGACACCTTCAGCTGTTCCTGCAACGGAACCGGATACACTGGAGCCACCTGTCACACCTGTGAGTACACACACACATACAGTACACACTACACGTACAGTACACAAACACACGTACAGTACACACACACATACAGTACACACACACGTACAGTACACACACACACACACACATACAGTACACACACACATACAGTACACACACACACGTACAGTACACACACACACACGTACAGTACGCACGCACACATATACAGTACACACACACACACATACAGTACACACTACACGTACAGTACACACACACACACATACAGTACACACACACACGTACAGTACACACACACACGTACAGTACACACACACGTACAGTACACACACACACATATACAGTACACACACATATACAGTACACACACCCCTACCCTCCCTGTGGTAAGGATCCAGTGTGTGTGTGTGTCCTCAGCGGTGTATGAGCAGTCGTGTGAGGAGTACAAACACCTGGGGAAGACTTCAGGGACGTACTGGGTGGACCCCGATGGCAGCGGGCCCATCGGCCCCTCCAAGGTCAACTGCAACATGACAGGTGAGGCTCGTCCAAACAAGGGCTTCCATTCCAGCTGGGTACTGTAGGTACCCTGGGTACTGTTTGTCGGTGTGCGTCACGTTGTATTCCTTCCCCCGTGTGCGTGTATGTGTGCGCGTTGCAGAAGACAAGGTGTGGACCACGGTGAGGAACAACCTGTCTCCTCAGACGCCCGTCAGCAAGTCTAACCCCGAGGGCAGGGCCGTGCTGCAGCTGAACTACAACATGACGGCCGAACAGGTGACCTTTCACCTCCGACCTCTGGTGACCCCGCGCGGCGCCGGATCCTTCCAGATCAGTCCGGGGTCATCACCTTCTCCCCCTCTACCTGTCTGTAGGTGTTAGCCATCACGGACAGTGCAGAGTACTGTGAGCAGCATGTGACCTACGCCTGCAGGATGTCCCGCCTTCTCAACTCCCCAGGTGAGCCCTCTAGTCCAGTGATCCTCAACCCTGGTCCTCAGGGCCCACTGTCCTGCATGTTTTAGATGTTCCCCCCTTCCAACACACCTGATTCAAATAAATTGTCATTATCAGGCTTCTGCTGAGCTTCATAGTGACTCATTCATTAGAATCAGGTGTGTTGGAGCAGGGAAACATCGAAAACATGCAGGACAGTGGGCCCTGAGGACCAGGGTTGAGAACCACTGCTCTAGTCCTCCTCCACCGTGGGACTGGTACCATTTCTGTCCCTCCTCTACCTCCACTGTTGGACTAGTACCAATTCCCTGCTTCCTTCCTTGAGCTTTGAACGAACGGAGCTAAGACGATGCGTTTGCCTTCTCTTTATTCATGGAACGCCCGGGAAAATGGCTTTTGAAAGATCTTTACATTTACATTGATTTATTTAGCACGCGCTTTTATCCAGAGCAACTTACAGGAAGTACAGGGACATTCCCCCTGAGGGAAGTAGGGTGAAGTGCCTTACCCAATGACACAACGTCATGCAGCCATAGCCGGGAATCGAACCCACAACCTTCCGATCACGAGCCCGACGCCTTAACCAACTGAGCCACCTGATTCCCATCTTTAGAATCCTCTTTAGAATCCTCTCCGGCAAACACGACACAACGTATTCACCCGTGTAAACATGCAGCGTACCCATACACCCGCACACATTAAACACTGTGGGTTTTTTCTCTGTTGAATCGCTGTCAGTTTGTCTAGCAGATGGGTGTTAGCATGCCAGCTACTAATCCATTCAACTTGGCAAACACCATTTAGAGGAAGCTACTGTAGGCTTTCTTAAGAGAGAGAGAGAGAGAGAGAGAGAGAGAGAGAGAGAGAGAGAGAGAGAGAGAGAGAGAGAGAGAGAGAGAGCGGTGGTGGTAATCTGGTCTCCGTATAAGAACTCAAGCCAGCGTCTGGATTTGTTGTTGTGCCTGTTTGTTTGAGTGTACGACCTACGGCAAAACTAGTCAGAGTAAAAAACAAAACCAGAAGATAGACCGTTGTTTAAAAGAAGTCCAAAGAAAACCAGTTCCCTTTTGATGGCTATTGAGAGACGTTTCATCTGAATCCTGTGAATCTGTGATCCTCTCGCTGGTCTGTCAGCACCCCAGAACCCTTCTGTCATCAGTCGGTGGTTAACACCTCATTTGTTGTGATTTATGGATCTCATCCCGGGTTGACAGTCTCCAAACAATGGATTTGTGAGCTCACTGTGTTGGTAGTCTGAAGGAAAGGCACCATGGGATTGTGTGTTGAAGGACCGCCGGATTGTGTGTCCAGATCTTTGTATCAATCAATTTCAATCAATCAATTTATTATTTAAAGTGCAAAATCACCATGGCACATGGTCTCAATACACTTCACAATAAAATCAGGTACAAAAAAACCCAAAACAAAATAACATACAGTAAAACAATATTAAAACGCCACAGTAAAATGATAAAACAGTTAAGAATGATTTTAAACCAAAATGTTGACGAAAAAGGTACGTTTTAAGACGGGACTTAAAAATATATCAATGGATGTAGCTTCTTTGATAACTAGTGGGAAGCCATTCCATAAAAAAGGAGCACGGTAGGCGAAGGCCCTGCCACCAGCTGACTTTTTGTTGATTGGTGGGATGACAAGGAGGTTAGAGCTAAGAGAACGAAGAGGACGTAGCGGAATGTAGGGAGAAAGTAGATCCGTATCAGGCTTTGATCCTCACAGTGGAGGAGAGGCTTGGCTGGACTAGTTTGTTTGGTTTGTGCAGACACTAGGATCAATTTGTCTGTCAGCTTTTGTTTTACGCTCCTAAACGTATCCAGTTATGACAGGTAACTGGGTGGAGGTCAGGGATTGGTTCAGGACTCTGAGCTTTTCTGCCCTCTGATTGGCAGTTTGTCTCGCTGGTCCCACAGACAGATCCTCATCGTCTGCGGAGCACCTCTGCAGTCCCTCTGCCCTCGCTAGCCCTCACAGCGCTGGAGGGAGTGTGTGTCGCTGTGCCAAGAAGTGTGTGTCAAAGGCAAAGAGGGAGTGTATGCGCAAGTGTGTGTGTGTGAAAGACAAGAAGTGTGTGTGATAGAGGGAATGTGAAAGTGTGAAAGCCAGTGTGTGTGTGTGTGTGTGTGTGCGTGTGAAAGATGGTGTATGTGATGGAGTCTGTGTGTGTGTTTGAAAGAGAGTGTGTGTGTCCATGTGTGTTTAAATGTGTATTTATGGGTAAGTGTGTGTGTGTGTGTGTGTGTGTGTGTGTGTGTGTGTGTGTGTGTGTGTGTAGTTGGGGTTGTCCCCTCAGGTCATGATCCAGCTCCTTCACCCTCTCGTTACCATAGTTCCCCTGAATAATGAATGAGCGCTAGGCAGCAAGGAGAGAGAACCATGCTGGTTCCCCCTGTGTGTGTAGACCCTGTAGAACCCACGTGGAACACAGGTACTGCTGGAGAACAGCTTCTAGACGCTCTGCCTTTGTTCTCAATTCCCAGACCCCACTGGTCTGGCCGTCAGAACGGTAATCAAACACACACTCACACACACACACACACACACTCACACACAGAGACACACACTCGCACACACAGACACACACTCGCACAAAGACACACAGACACACAGACACACACACTCACTCGCACACGGACACACACACTCACACACAGACACACACTCACACACAGACACACACTCACACACAGACACACACTAGCACACACACACCGAGACACACACACTCACATACAGACACACACTCACACACAGACACACACTCACACACAGACACACACTCACACACAGTCAAATCCATTGTTCTCTGCATATTTCCCCTGCTGATGTCAACACTGCATTACCATTTCAATCCACCAGTGGCCAGATAAGAGATTCAGTAATGTACTATTGGAGCAATTCATGTTCTAAGACATTGTTGGGCTGCAGAAGCTGATAGCGCCAAGGTTCCCTCCAGCGAAAACCCTTTTCTCCATTTTTCACTAATTTGTGTAAAACATTTTTGGAGCCCATTATCTGAGGCGTAATTACAATTCTGACTGAGACAAACAAAAGCTCATTTCAATTTTTCAGGTGATTATAATTTCACAGAGTACATTTCCTCTGCTATTTTATTTATGTTTAGTTCCGTATCACAAAGAGCGGCTGAGTTGTAGAATGACATTATTTCCATTCTCAGCCTCTTTCCCTCTCTTTCTCTATTTCTCTTTCTGACTGTCTGTCTCACTCTTTCTGTCTGCATCTCTTTCTTTCGCTCAGTTTTCAGTCTCTGTCTCTCCTGTCTGTTTCTGAGTACCGTGTCTCTCTCTCCCTCTCTCTCTAACTCTCGTCTCTCTCTCCGTCTCCCTCTAACTCCCCTCTCTCTCCGTCTCCCTCTAACTCCCCTCTCTCTCCGTCTCCCTCTAACTCCCCTCTCTCTCCGTCTCCCTCTAACTCCCCTCTCTCTCCCTCTCTGCGCAGACGGGGCTCCGTTCACCTGGTGGGTGGGGCGAGCCAACCAGGTGCACTCCTACTGGGGGGGGTCGGGTCCAGGGATCCAGAAGTGCGCGTGCGGGATCGAGCGCAACTGCAGCGACCCCAAACACTACTGCAACTGCGACGCCGACCACAGGCAGTGGTGAGGCCCGGAGGACCCTCACAGCCACACGCGTGTTAGAGATCCCCGCAGTGCACGGAAGACCAATCAGGGATGTGTGTGTGTGTGTGTGTGCAGGAGAGAGGACGCCGGCCTGCTGGTGTATAAGGACCACCTCCCAGTCAGCCAGGTGGTGGTGGGGGACACCGCCCGCTCCGGCTCCGAAGCTAAACTCACAGTCGGACCCCTTCGCTGCCAAGGAGACCGTGAGTTTGTGATTCCCCCCGCCCCCACCCACCCATAACCTCATCAAACCCCTCCCCCAAACACCCACCCACCCACCCCAGCAAAGTTAGCGCCATGAGGTCCGCTGATTTGGAAATGTCATGTGATAATTAGGCTTAGTTTGTCCACTTTGACAATGGGGGGGGGACCGCTTTGCTAGAAAAAGACAGTAACTTTCAAAATAAAAGTTCCAAATGTACACTTTTTTTCTACCCTGCAGTATAGGCAAAAAAGATTTAGTGGGGGACACACACATACAAGATTATTGGGGGGGGGGGGTTCACATCCCCCTCCCATCCCCCCTGGTTCCTATGGTAATGTGTTTGTGTTGGTTAACCTCCATGTTTCCATCTCACGGTCGTTGTGGTCGTCGCCGCAGGTAACTACTGGAACGCAGCTTCGTTCAACACGCCTGCCTCCTACATGCACTTCCCCACCTTCCAGGGGGAGACCAGCGCCGATATCTCCTTCTACTTCAAGACCTCCTCCAGTTACGGCGTCTTTCTGGAGAACCTAGGCAACAGCGACTTCATACGCGTAGAACTGAAAGGTGTGTGTGTGTGTGTTCCTGCTGGAATATGCGCCGTGTGTGTGTCACAGTGTGTTTCACCATTGATCCAATCAATCCAGGCCCTTTAATCCTGTCATCTTAAATTCAGCCACTCTTGAAAGCTCTGCTCAGCCGCTGCGTATCAATTTAAGGTTCCCAGTCTCAGAGTGTCCAGCGGGCGGTTCGATCGACTCGGGGCTCGTCTGACATGCGGGTCTGATCTGCGTGGTTGCCGTGGCAGCAAGGGCGCCGGAGGTCTCTGCGGGGGGAGGGCGGGGATCGATGAACCCTCGCTTCTGTTAGGCTCTGCCGCCGTTGCTTCCGGCGTGTTCCTCTCGCCTCGCTCCGCCGGGGTCCGGTACCTTTTTCACCCCCCCCCCCCCCAAACCCGGTTTGAGATGTAGCTAGCGCCCTCTGGTGGTTAAAACATCAACACGGCACGATTTTGGGCGACGCCGTTGTTGAAGTTCGTACGCGTACGTTTGTTAAGGATATTTGATGACGTGGCGAGCCCTTTCGCAGGAGGAAGTGGCTTCCTGTCTTCTTCTGGGCTTTTGCATTTCAGGCGCGTCCTCCCTCTAAAGAGCAACCCTCCGGAGGAGACATTAGAATTCCGTCCTCCGTTCGAGCATCACTTGGCATTTCCGCTTGTTTTGATGAGCATTGGCACGGCCCCCGGCATCCGTGGCTGTTCTGTCAGATCTGTCAGTCTGCTGTGCGTCAGGGCCGAGCAGGTGTGTGTGTGTGTGTGTCTGGATGTGTGTGCGTATGCATGTCATTGACAGCCAGCCTTCCCGCTGAAACGCTACCCGCTCTGAACAGCGAGAACGCAGGTCCCGGCGGGTTCGGACGCCCTCACAGCGTTGCAGGAGGGATGATAGATCCACCGTCAGGGAAATCACATCAGAGAGGAGGAGACGAGGGGCTGAGAGACGAGGGAGGTTTGGGGAGCCCTGCTCCCAAGAAAAACAGCTCAATCACTGACGGGAGCTCTCATTATGGTAGACCCAGTGCTGGGGGGGGTGGGGATGGGGGAGGAAGGTGCCCGGGGTGATTAACCAATCAGGGAACACCGTTTGACTGATTCCTGACAGGTTTTTGCGTGTGAACGTGTGTTGGTGTTGTGTGTGTGTGTGTGACTTAAAGCTGAGGATAATGATGATCGACATGAGCAAACAGGGGAGTGATCTGGTTGAGTGGGAGTAAAAGCGCGAGAATATCTCCCTCTCGCCTCCCCGCTAAGCTTATGTTCGCTGTTCCCCCCTAAAGGTGTGAAAAACATCCTCAATTAACCGCATCAATTCCACCGCAGTTTGGTTCTCCTGCTGGCTGGCATCTCGTATTCCAACCTCCTCAACCCCTCGGGGGGTGCGTTCCATTCGAACCCCCTCTCCTCCACAGGGTCCACCGTCGTCTCGTTCTCCTTCGACGTGGGGAACGGCCCGGTGGAGCTGAACGTGCGCTCGCCCTCGCCGCTCAACGACGACCAGTGGCATCGCGTGGTTGCCGAGCGCAACGTGAAGGAGGCGGCGCTGCAGCTGGACGGTCATCACCGGGAGGTCCGCCCCGCCCCCACCCAGGGCCACACCCGCCTGGAGCTGTACAGCCAGCTCTACGTCGGTAAGACCCCCGACGCTGCGAGACAGACGCGCGCGCAGCGTTCAGAATCAGAATCAGAATGGGGTTTAATCGCTATGCAAGATTAACAAACATAGAATTAACTCTGGTAGAAATGAGCAAACATAGAACATATATGTGGCATGCTAATAAAAAAAATGAATACACTGTAAAATACACTACAGATATGATACATATAAACAAATAATGATACTTATAAACAAATGATACATATAAACAAATAACCGTTCCGTGAGAAGAAACTAAATATCCGCTCCTTAGGAGGCTCTGTGAGGCTAACTCCCGCCCTCGCTGTCGTTCCAGGGGCCGCCGGGGGCCAGAGGGGTTTCCTGGGCTGCATCAGGGCTTTGAAGATGAACGGGGTGACCCTTGACCTTGAATCGAGGGCCAAGGTCACCCCGGGGGTCAAGCCTGGCTGTCAGGGTCACTGTACCAGCTACGGGATGCACTGTCGCAATGGAGGCAAGTGTCTGGAGAAGTACAACGGATACTCCTGCGACTGCACCCTGACTCCCTACGATGGACCCTTCTGCACCGAGGGTACGTCAGCAAGACCCTTGGTTATCCAGGCACCTGTCTGGTTATCCTTCGATCACTGCAGCCGTTATCTTAAGTACTCACTTATTTAGAGAATTTAATGGCACTTAGGAATAGTATGGCACTTCACATAATCTAATGTTGTTTAGAAGTATTTGTTGGTGACTTGCCAGTGTTGTTGTTGTATCTCTTGCTTTATGTTCACAATCGTTGTGTTATGCATTTATAGTTCTTCCCTTGGCACTTATTGGTTCTCATGATGTATGATTCACAATCTAAAAAACCCACTGTGTTCGGGGTCTATCACGTTGCTATGCTCAATGACTGATGCTCTTTGTAAAAGCTCTCTCTTGTAAGTCGCTTTGGATAAAAGCGTCTGCTAAATGAATAAATGTAAAAAAAGAAAATGTAAGTAGCCAGAAGAAACTGCAGAAGTACTCAACTCAGACCAGAGTAAGGAGTTATCGACGAGTTGGTATTGTGTGTGTGTGTGTATATATGTGTGTGTGTGTGCGTGTGTGTATATGTGTGTGTGTGAAACAGATGTGGGAGGCTACTTCGAGACAGGAACCCTCGTGCGTTACGACTTCCTGCCGGAGGTGATGAAGAGCCAATCAGGGAGCCTGCCCACGGAAGCCAACCTGACTCGCGAAGAGTTGGTGTTCAGCTTCAGCACCACCAACACCCCCAGCATCCTGGTCTACATCAGCTCCCGAACGCAGGACTACCTGGCCGTGGTGCTGCGACATAATGGTAACCTTTAACCCTTGACCCCTAAACCTCCCAAACAGAACCCTAGCTTCCTGGTCAGCGCCCAGAAGCAGGACTACCCTAGCCGTGGAACCAAATCAAATCAACATTTATTTGTATAGCCCTTTTTACAAGCAATGTCACAGAGGGCTTCACATATGCCCATAGAACTGCCCCTCAACCAACCTAAACCCTCAATGAAGACAAGGAAAAACTCACTAGGGAGAAAAAATGGAAGTAACCTTGGAAGGTTCCTGGCTCCTCCAGGGACGGCTGGGGAAAGTGAGGAGCAGAACACAGACTAAACAGTCATATCTCTAGAGAGAGTTAATACGTTTTTAAAACATCAATACTCAATGCTCAACTTGGGTCTGAGGTAGCACAAAGTCAGTTTAGACAGCCACTGGGCTTGGGCCTATGATTGGCGCAGCATCACACGCAGGGGGATGAGGAAAGGGACTGGGAACTCTCTCCTTGTCCATCAGGGAGACCTGTGACCCCTGACCTCTATCCTACTCCTGGGTCATCCCCTGGTCGATGTCCAGGGCAGTGTGCTCACCTGAGCTCCTATCGATGACGCTGCGATGTGGTGATGTCTTCCAGGCACGCTGCAGATACGCTACAGCCTCGGAGGACTGAGGGAGGCCTTCGTCATCGACCTGGACCACCGCAACATGGCCAACGGGCAGCCGCACCACGTCAACATCTCCAGGGAGCTGAGGAACATCCAGCTGCAGGTGCGACGCTGTCCGCAGCACATCCCAGCTCCAAGGGGGGGGGGGGGGGGGGGGGGGGGGGGCGAGGCGGGGGGGGGGGGGGGGGAGGCGGGGGACTTTCTCCGCAACACCAGGCTTGCGGCAGAATATTTTCTTCATTTAACCGTTCGTTCTCAAACCTGCTGCGTTACCCCTAGTTATTCCTCCTAAGAATAAGGTCGACGTTTTTTCACTTCACGTACCCACCGACCCATCACTGCTGCAGAGTTCTTGTGTGGGTTACAACACACCACACTTCTGCTGGGACGGGGGGTTCAGAGCCACACCCTGGTGAGAGGTGACACCCCCCCCCCCCCCCCCCCCCCCCCCCCCGCCAGTGTGACAGAGCCTGACTAAGTTCCAGGCCTCGTTAGAGCAGTTATCCTGCTGTTTCTGCCCCAGGAGTGCTCACGCAAAACGCGTATTTCAGAGGAGGTGTCATTGGCTCGCGTATCGTTTTACCACGGAAACGGCCCAGGGTACGGGACTTTAGCGGCTTCCGGAGCCAAAGACGCCATATTTTCCTGTCGCCGCTAGGTGGCGGTGCAGTCCTGTGTTTGCGGCATGGGGTGGGGAGGTGTTGGAATGGGGGGGTAGTTCTGGTTGTGATGATTACCTGATATCAACATGCTGTATTACCGCGTCGTCTGACTCTTTGCTACCTGTTTTGTGTTTGGCTCTTCAGCTGGACCACTACCCAGCGGTCACATACACCCTTCCGGACGCGTACGACGCCGAGTTCAACCTGGTCAAGACCATCTTCCTGGGCAAAGTGTTTGGTGAGGCAGAACATTCCAGAACCTTCCAGATGTATTCTGTGTGTTCTCTGTGTTGCTTCCAGCACGATCTAATGTGTTTTCTAATTAATATTCGGTCGAGAGACAAAAGGGATTGTTTTCGTGGGTGTAAGTGAGAGCGAGGCACCGACTCTGAACAGAAACATTGTTTTGGCCTTAGGACTCCCCAGGGGGTTGCTTTGCTGCACTCGGAATAAATTATCAAACCAATATATGTGACATCATGCTTTAGGAGGCTTGGAAGGACTGGGCCGTGTCCCAACGCTGCCCGCTCGCTCCCTTCTCTCTCCTGCATGATCGTTAGGATAGGACGATAAGAAACAGCACGCGCCCCTCCCCCTCCCTGAACTCCTCGCTGGGCAGGGAAGCAGGGGAAGGAGACGGGGAAGTGAGGCGCTCTGTGGAAGCAGGTGCAGGGTCTCGATGCTGCTCCAGATCCGGAAGTCTTGTCCAGGGTTTTCTCCGAGCTCTGCCCTGCTTTGCCACAGGAGGGACTTACCTTGCTTTCTGGACTGTGACAGCGGAGTCCGTGCTTTCTAATGCTGTAGAGAGAGAGAGTGAGAGGGAGAGAAAGAAAGAAAGAGAGAGTTGTGGAGAACGGCGTTCTAATGCGGACAGAGAGCTTGACATGATAAAAGACAAACGGACAAACTGACAGACAGACAGGGTGAGGCAGACAGACAGGGTGAGGCAGACAGACAGACAGGGAGAGGCAGACAGACAGGGTGAGGCAGACAGACAGACAGACAGGGAGAGGCAGACAGACAGACAGGGAGAGGCAGACAGACAGGTTGAGGCAGACAGACAGGGTGAGGCAGACAGACAGGGTGAGGCAGACAGACAGACAGGGAGAGGCAGACAGACAGGGTGAGGCAGACAGACAGGGTGAGGCAGACAGACAGACAGACAGGGAGAGGCAGACAGACAGACAGGGAGAGGCAGACAGACAGACAGACAGACAGACAGACAGACAGACAGGGAGAGGCAAACTGACAGACAGGGAGAGGCAGACAGACAGACAGACAGGGAGAGGCAGACAGACAGACAGGGAGAGGCAGACAGACAGACAGGGAGAGTCAGACAGACAGACAGGGAGAGTCAGACAGACAGACAGGGAGAGTCAGACAGACAGACCTGTTCTGTTGTGGTTAGATCTTGTCTGATACTGCGTACGATACTTCTCCTCCATCCAGACCGGTAACACTCTGATCTAATCTGCTGCTGCTGCTGCTGTTGTTGTTTTGCTTTTGTGCCTTGATGCTCAGAAGTAGGATCTAGTTTAGCGCGTGCACTGAAAAAAAAAAAAATGTTATGTATTATTATTGTCACTTGACACTTAATCCGAGTGTTAGATTACTATCTAGGTGTGTTTTTTCAAACGATAGCATTTTCAAGTCTTCATCGAGGTCTTTATGTGTCTTTATCGAACGCACGGCAAAAATCGATCAATACCAGTTTAAACAATGACTGATCCTGGGGACATGCTGAGGCGGAGAGAGGAAGCAGCATGTGACTGAGCATGCCTGTCTCTGTGTCCACGCCCTGCCACAGAGACCGGCCAGATCGACCCCATCCTCATCGAGCGCTACAACACGCCAGGCTTCGTGGGCTGCCTGTCCAGGGTCCAGTTCAACAACATCGCCCCCCTCAAGGCTGCGCTGCGACCCGGAGCCGTCGACGCCCCCGTCAACACCCAGGGTATTCTGGTCCAGTCCAACTGCGGTGCTTCGCCCCTCACCATCTCCCCCATGGCCTCCGCTAACGACCCCTGGCACCTCGACTCAGGTAAGCGAGGTCGATGTTTTGAGATTTTTGTTCCGGTAAGTTCCTCCTCGTCCGTGTGTTTGCCAGTCTCTGTATCTGGCCCAATGCAGCTTTCATACAAGGAGGTTGGGATTTCAAATGGGACCAAAATACAGACTGAATATCTGGTTTTCACATTAAGCCTGTGACTTAGGGATCAGTTTGGTAGAAGAGATCTTGATCATGTGACCTGCATGTAATTCATCTCCACAGTGACAGATCATGATGTGATCATCGCATCTGTGATCCCTTGCCCACTGTGTGTGTGTGTGTGTGTGGTTGGGCCCATCGCCACAATGCTTCCTACAGAATCCCTTCACATGTAAGGTTGTAGACTAGAGTACCCACAGAGAGAGCAGCTGAAACGAGCATCTTTCTCTCTGTGGGCTCCCAGACCTCCCCTTCCCTCCCAGACCTCCCCTTCCTCCCACCTCCATGTCCTCCCTGCTCTGGGCACAGACTGGAGGCTAAATATACCAGCCTCTCCTGTGAGCTGGCAGCATTACTCAGAAACTCCCAGCATTCGTTTTTTTTTCTTTTTTCTTTTACAATGCTCTTTGACACCTCACACAGACATGTGGGAGAGAAGAGTGCTGCTGTAGAGTGGGTTTCAGGCTGTGGAGTGTGTTTCAATCTGGGGAGTGTGTTTCAGGCTGTAGAGTGTGTTTCAGGCTGTGGATTGTGTTTCAGTCTGTGGAGTGTGTTTCAGGCTGTAGAGTGTGTTTCAGGCTGGGGAGTGTGTTTCAGGCTGTGGATTGTGTTTCAGTCTGTGGAGTGTGTTTCAGGCTGTAGAGTGTGTTTCAGGCTGGGGAGTGTGTTTCAGGCTGGGGAGTGTGTTTCAGGCTGTAGAGTGTGTTTCAGGCTGTAGAGTGTGTTTCAGGCTGGGGAGTGTGTTTCAGGCTGGGGAGTGTGTTTCAGGCTGTAGAGTGTGTTTCAGACTGTGGAGTGTGTTTCAGACTGTGGAGTGTGTTTCAGAATTTGGAGTGTGTTTCAGGCTGTAGAGTGTGTTTCAGAATGTGGAGTGTGTTTCAGGCTGTAGAGTGTGTTTCAGACTGTGGAGTGTGTTTCAGGCTGTGGAGTGTGTTTCAATCTGGGGAGTGTGTTTCAGGCTGTAGAGTGTGTTTCAGACTGTGGAGTGTGTTTCAGGCTGTAGAGTGTGTTTCAATCTGGGGAGTGTGTTTCAGGCTGTAGAGTGTGTTTCAGACTGTGGAGTGTGTTTCAGGCTGTAGAGTGTGTTTCAGACTGTGGAGTGTGTTTCAGAATGTGGAGTGTGTTTCAGGCTGTGGAGTGTGTTTCAGACTGTGGAGTGTGTTTCAGGCTGTAGAGTGTGTTTCAGACTGTGGAGTGTGTTTCAGAATGTGGAGTGTGTTTCAGGCTGTAGAGTGTGTTTCAGACTGTGGAGTGTGTTTCAGGCTGTAGAGTGTGTTTCAGACTGTGGAGTGTGTTTCAGGCTGTAGAGTGTGTTTCAGACTGTGGAGTGTGTTTCAGAATGTGGAGTGTGTTTCAGGCTGTAGAGTGTGTTTCAGACTGTGGAGTGTGTTTCAGGCTGTAGAGTGTGTTTCAGACTGTGGAGTGTGTTTCAGGCTGTGGAGTGTGTTTCAGACTGTGGAGTGTGTTTCAGGCTGTGGAGTGTGTTTAAATCTGGGGAGTGTGTTTCAGGCTGTAGAGTGTGTTTCAGACTGTGGAGTGTGTTTCAGAATGTGGAGTGTGTTTCAGGCTGTAGAGTGTGTTTCAGACTGTGGAGTGTGTTTCAGGCTGTAGAGTGTGTTTCAGACTGTGGAGTGTGTTTCAGGCTGGGGAGTGTGTTTCAGGCTGGGGAGTGTGTTTAAATCTGGGGAGTGTGTTTCAGGCTGTAGAGTGTGTTTCAGACTGTGGAGTGTGTTTCAGAATGTGGAGTGTGTTTCAGACTGTGGAGTGTGTTTCAGAATGTGGAGTGTGTTTCAGAATGTGGAGTGTGTTTCAGGCTGTAGAGTGTGTTTCAGACTGTGGAGTGTGTTTCAGGCTGTGGAGTGTGTTTAAATCTGGGGAGTGTGTTTCAGGCTGTAGAGTGTGTTTCAGACTGTGGAGTGTGTTTCAGAATGTGGAGTGTGTTTCAGACTGTGGAGTGTGTTTCAGGCTGTGGAGTGTGTTTAAATCTGGGGAGTGTGTTTCAGGCTGTAGAGTGTGTTTCAGACTGTGTTTCAGGCTGTAGAGTGTGTTTCAGACTGTGGAGTGTGTTTCAGAATGTGGAGTGTGTTTCAGGCTGGGGAGTGTGTTTCAGGCTGTGGTGTGTGTTTCAAGCTGTGGTGTGTGTTTCAAGCTGTGGAGTGTGTTTCAGGCTGTGGAGTGTGTTTCAAGCTGGGGAGTGTGTTTCAGGCTGGGGAGTGTGTTGTGTTTCAGACTGGGGAGTGTGTTTCAGGCTGTGGAGTGTGTTTCAGGCTGGGGAGTGTGTTTCAGTCTGTGGAGTGTGTTTCAGACTGTGGAGTGTGTTTCAGGCTGTGGAGTGTGTTTCAGACTGTGGAGTGTGTTTCAGGCTGTGGAGTGTGTTTCAGACTGTGGAGTGTGTTTCAGGCTGGGGAGTGTGTTTCAGACTGTGGAGTGTGTTTCAGGCTGGGGAGTGTGTTTCAGGCTGTAGAGTGTGTTTCAGGCTGGGGAGTGTGTTTCAGGCTGTAGAGTGTGTTTCAGACTGTGGAGTGTGTTTCAGACTGGGGAGTGTGTTTCAGCCTGTGGAGAGTGTTTCAGTCTGGGGAGTGTGTTTCAGACTGTGGAGTGTGTTTCAGGCTGTGGAGTGTGTTTCAGGCTGGGGAGTGTGTTTCAGACTGGGGAGTGTGTTTCAGCCTGTGGAGAGTGTTTCAGTCTGTGTCTCTGTCTGTGTCTGGTCCTAGCTGGTGCTGTGTTCCCATTCAACGAGGAGAGAGTCAGTCGGGATGGAGTGGACCGGAACTCTGCCATCATCGGAGGTGAGCACAGCCGTCCGGAGCAGAGGGTGCAAATGCTACTGTCAGGTTCCCTCCACACAGAGTGCAGAGGTCACCAATCCTGGTCCTCAGGGGCCTCTGTCCTGACAGGTTTAGATGTTTTAGATGGTACCTGATTCCAATGAGCTCTGTGAAAGCCTGATAATTAGAAGCAGGTGTGGAGCAGTGAAACATCTAAAACCTTCAGGACAGTGGCCCTTGAGGACCAGGATTGGACACCCCGGACCTAGTACACGATCATCAGAGTTGAGCTGTAAAAAGATGTATCTTTTTTTAGATTACCCAATGAACGATGCTTGATGACAGTAATATAGTATATCCTTCCAAGTGATCCATGACTCATGTCTGTTGTCTGAACCCCCTGCTGGTCACCTAGGAATCATCGCCGTGGTGATCTTTAGCATCCTGTGCACCCTGGTGTTCCTGATTCGTCACATGTTCCGTCACAAGGGCTCCTATCACACCAATGAGGCCAAAGGGGCGGAGTCGGCAGACTGCGCCGACGCGGCCATCATCGTCAATGACCCCGCCTTCACAGAAACCATTGACGAGAACAAGAAAGAGTGGTTCATCTAAAGACTACGTTTCCCATGTTCCTGTTGGGCAGAGTGGCGCCTGTGGCCCATAAATTGTGTGCGGGTGAAGCTTTGGAAATGGATTATGGGAATGTGAGTCCAGGGTGCCATAGGGAGGAGTCCCCTCTGTTATTGTATTTAAGTTCGGTTAAGAAGATGTTGTTCTATCCACATTATCAGTATTTCACATTCAGAACTACTTTCGCAAAAATCATCCATTGGACTGAGAATCGAAACAAGCAATTGTTCCACTTTTATTTTTGCATCGATTATGGTTGATAATAACCTTTGATTGTACAGACTTTATGCCTGCATTTTTAAGGTTGAGTACATACTGTACACAAACTTATATTTTGCTGCCAAAACAGTACTCTTCATTTCTTAGGTCTCTTAGTTTATTGAAACATTCTAGAAAGAGTTGCCCTCCCCATGTATAAAACTAATGTTGTCCTTGACATTGACACTTGATTGTATTGTAATGTATTGTATTTATCTATTAATTTGATTGCGCTGCAGTCACCGTTGTGTGTAGACTTCAAAGGCATGACAGCAAATAAGTATGACATATTTTCACAAGACCATTTCAAGCCGCGCTCTATATTTAAATTACTTTAACACGTGTCTTTTAACTAGTTTTTTTTTTTCATTTTATGCCAAAGCATTCAGTGTGATTTAGTGTATCATCGTCCATTTTGATAGTTGATCTCAAACTGATTTCATGTAGGATCTGATGTTGTGTGTTTCCTGTGAGCCTATAGCACTGTTCATATGAAACAGATGAGTGTTCAGTTTACTAACACCTACGATACGTTTTCAGTCTGGCTATGAAACCCTACGACTGTCTCAAGGAGTTGGCTTTCATATCGGACTGCGGGAAACATTCAATTTGTAGACACGACAATATTTGGCTCAATCCAATGTGCCTTCAGGATTCAGTCACTTCAAGCCTTCAGTAATCGTAATATCTCCTTCAACAGATATTTCCTCAACTTTTGAGTCAGTAGTCACCTCACGATGACTTACCTATCTGTTGACAAATTGTATATCAACAAAGATGATGTGATTTGTTGATTGGCCTGCTCTACAAAGGCTTATCCAGAAATTCTTGTTTACCTGATTTAGTACCAAAATAGACCCTTGTATTGATTGACAGTGTGGTCCAGGGTTAAGGAAATAATATTGAGTTCATCTGTTTCCATGTGGTTCCATTCTGGTCCAGAGGGCAGCGATACTCCGCTGTCACTCTCCACATGGGACGCACTTCCTGTTGCCTAATAGACATGCCTTTTATGTTTATGGGGGGGGGGGATTTGTTGATACATGATTTGTTTTTATTGTTTGATTGTAAAAATGTACACAGGATGTCTAAAGTGTTTAGATGCGGTCGGGGTATCATAGTAACAAGCAGATAATACAGCAGCTTCTGAATTCAGGTTCATTTCCTGTCTGATTGTAAAATGAGTCAGTTGAGGACAGAAATCAGGGGCAGGGCTTCACAAACAAAAGGGAAATTCCTTCATTCACACGCGAGTCTGTGTACATTAGAGTGGTGTTGAAACGAAATGTTGAAACGTCTTCTAATACTTCTCAAGTACTATTTGACCAAAGTCAAATGGAATACTATTCAACAGCTCTTGCCCACCCAAAACAACTTTTAGATGAAGGCGCTGGTATAAGGGCCTGTCTTGTTTGCATACTGTTTTACTTCTATAACATGAACTGTATTCATTTGCAATCAATGTGATCAATGTCATTAAAAGCACTGTCAGTGGGCTTGCTATAACATGGCTTATTGTTGTCTGAGATTAGCACATCCTTGACAGTAACTCTGTTGCTCGCTGTGCTTATTTGAGTTTGGTAGTCTCATACAGTACTGTGTTGTCCCTTGATATAAAATGCAAGAAAAGCTCATCTCAAAGGCAATACCTTTACATTTTATAAGATAGTTTTCATTTTAAGGAAAAATAGCTGACATAGGAGATGAAGTTTACTGCAAAACAATGATTTATTACAAAGCATGAGTACATACTACTGCACACACAGCACACTGTAGTATAATATAGCATAATATAATATCATGTATCACAATGAAACATATAATTAAGGAGAAAACGTGTTTAATTTGTCTGGATTATCTGTGTATGTCTGACAGTTATCAATCTCAGCCAGGAAATGGTTGGCATCAGAGTTTACAGTCCACTGTTTGAGCACCATTCACATCCCCATTTACAGCATGAAATGTAAATGAATCGACCACCACCAATGTTGCAGTACATTAATCTATTTGACATGAATTCTTTTGACATTTTGTACGTTTCTTACATGAAGGATTGTCTACAAAAAAATCATTTTTTTCAGATGTTTCGATTATATTCATTGCATTTCGAAATCTGTGTAAAGAACATCTAGTTGAACGTGTCTTTTAAAGAGGCGGAAGATTATGTTTTCCAAAAACTTTAAATAATTTAAATGCATATTGTGTTTTTTTTGTTAAGTATGTCAGACCTGGGCCTGCGTATGTAATGTGATTTTGTCTTAATATAAAACATTAAAGAACCATTGCCCTAAAACGCGTGCAGCCAGTTCATTTACATAATCCTTCCTCATCAAAAGTTTTTATGAATCATTTTTCGTGTATCCGGAACCATGTTCCTCGTCTTGGTTTCCATCGGACCTTTATTTAGGAACACTGACTTGATCTGAATGCACTGCCGCAGCTATTGTTGTGGCAGTGGAAAGTCAATCGTTTAGTAGGGAAACGGTGGTCGTTTTTGAAAGTGAACATTAAAACGAATTACTCAGGGTATATATACTATATTTTAGCGTATTTTTTTTTAAACATTTTGGGAGTCGGAGACAACAAGGCGCAGAGTTGGACGATGGTAAGAGGCGCTAACATGAGCTAGCTAGGTTGTTAACGTCATCGCGTGAGCTAGCCAGGCTCGCGAGCTCCAGAGTCGAAATAGAAGCATATTTATCAAACTTATATCGTTTAATACTGTCTCAATATACACGTCGGGCACCAGTCTCCAGTATATTGTAGAATGTCGATGTTTTTCACGTTAATAAATACCGTCCTTGTGGGAACACGAACAAATGGTTTTGCCTTAGCTGACCTAGCGAGCTAGCAGCATCGTATCAGCGCCTGAACTGAACCCAGGCCTCAGCTCTCTCTCTCAGGCTGCCCTGGCTGGTTCTCCTCGGTCTCTAACGGGTTTTACCGGGATCGTAGGGCAGCTCTGTCTAGCTGTCTCGAAATCTATTAAACGGGTTTTCGCCATTGACGTAGTTGACATGTGTCATCTGGTGTCCTGGTGTTGTTATTGTAGCATTGTTGATTGACACATTGTTGAAAACGTCACTCCTCTTTTCAGGTTTACATTGTTTCCATGGTTACATGAAAGCGTGGAACTATAATCTGAATTCCCCCCCCCCCCCCCATTGCCTAATGTTTTTGTAACTATTGGCATGACATTAACCATCTATAGGCATAGACCTTTACCCTATTGTTGGGCAACGATTATTTGTGGCCCTAATTGTCGTTGCTGGGTCTACGCTTTAAGCCTAAATACATAAATAATGACTACGTTTCGTTCTAATTCTCCAATCTGTGTAGTCATACCTGCCACTGGCACCTTGCCTGCTAGAGCAGACAGCCAATGCAGAGTAGAGCAGCCAGTTAGCCTGCAGGGGTGGTTTAGGTTTCAGGGTGAAGGAAAACCAAGTCTAGTCAGCCATATTCCCCCTGCCACTGCAGAGGAACCAGCCTGAGTCTGCTCCTAAAGACCAACTACTGAAGGTCAGGTCCAGCTGTCATGGCCTGACTGGAGACCTGAGCGTGCGTCAGACGTCAAGCCCAGCCTGACCAGAGACATCAGCGGACTGCTTCACCAGTGGTCCTCAACCGTGGTCCTCAGGACCCACTGTCCTGCATGTTATAGATGTTTCCCTGCTCCAACACACCTGATTCGAATGATTAGGTCCTTATAAAGCTCAGCAGACACATGATAATGACCCTTTATTAGAATCAGGTGTGTGGGAAGGGGGAAACATCTAAAACATGCAGGACAGTGGGCCCTGAAGACCAGGGTTGAGGATCACTGCGCTACACCACCTCGTCCCTTTGCAGTGCATGTGGATGACTGTTGAAGGAGTGTACTGTACTGTACATCCATAATTGATGGCTTGCTTGGTGTGTGTGTCTCAGGTCTGTAGGCAGGGTGCCCTCCTGATCGCCACTTGAACGGGGGTCCTCCGCAGTCCACCTGCCGTTCTTGAGGAGAGGACTCCTCCCACCCTGTCTCCCTCGCCCAATCAGCTCGTCCTCTCTCGCCTCCGACCCCCTATGGACGAGTGACTCCCGGCTTTCCCCCCCTACGAGAGACCCAGAACCCGAGTGAGGCCGTCGCAGCAGAGCAGAGAGAGAGGGAGCCAGGAGACCATGTCGTCCAACAGACCCCAGAACCCCCACGGGCTGAAGCAGATCGGTCTGGACCAGATCTGGGATGACCTGCGGGCAGGGATCCAGCAGGTGTACACCAGGCAGAGCATGGCCAAGTCACGATACATGGAGCTCTACACGTATCCTTCCGCACACAGGCCCTCCTGCAGCCTGGCTCCTGCAGCCTGGCTCCTGCAGCCTGAGCTGTATATGGGGAGGGCGGGAACGGGACTGTTGGCAGTCATGACTAATGTGGGCTTCTGTGTTTAGACTCTATCTAGGGGCAGCAGATGGTTTGGGGTGGGTTGATACAAATTGGCAATATATATCTCCACAATGAAGTCTTCATTGCCTTCTTCATGTGCTAATGATAATAATAATAATAATAATACAATATGGATAATTACCTGTCCCATTGCACCACACCCAGCATTGTGCATTGTTGTTATGCCCTTAATGACTGCCCCTCCAGACATGTTTATAACTACTGTACCAGTGTGCACCAGTCCAACCAGGCCCGCGGGGCGGGGCCTGCCCCCTCCAAGCCTTCCAAGAAGGCCCCCACGCCTGGAGGGGCTCAGTTTGTGGGTCTGGAGCTTTACAAGAGACTCAAGGAGTTCCTCAAGAACTACCTGACCAATCTGCTCAAGGTACTGAAGAGTTTCCCCCTGTTTGAACCCAGACAGGACTGTTAGTGTGTGGGTGGCTGAAGGAGTGAGTGATGTCATAAGTGAGTGATTGAGGTCATGACTCAACGAGTATGCTGATTCAGCACGTAACATTCTGTCCTGCTGTCTGGTTTTGCTGCGCCTCTCATCCCTCTTCTCTTCCTCTCCTCTCTTTCTCTCCTATCATCCCTCCTCTAATCCCTCTCCCTCCTCTCATCCCTCCTCGCTTCCTCTCATCCTTCCTCTCCTCTCATCCCTCCTCTCATCCCTCCTGTCATCCCTCCTCGCTTCCTCTCATCCTTCCTCTCCTCTCATCCCTCTTCTCTTCCTCTCCTCTCATCCCTCCTCTAATCCCTCTCCCTCCTCTCATCCCTCCTCGCTTCCTCTCATCCTTCCTCTCATCCCTCCTGTCATCCCTCCTCGCTTCCTCTCATCCTTCCTCTCCTCTCATCCCTCCTCTCTTTCTCTCCTCTCATCCCTCCTCTTTCTCTCCTCTCATCCCTCCTCTCTTTCTCTCCTCTCATCCCTCCTCTCTCTCCCTCCTCTCTTTCTCTCCTCTCATCCCTCCTCTCTTTCTCTCCTCTCATCCCTCCTCTCCCTCCTCTCTTTCTCTCCTCTCATCCCTCCTCTCTCTCCCTCCTCTCTTTCTCTCCTCTCATCCCTTCTCTCATCCCTCCTCTCTTTCTCTCCTCTCATCCCTCCTCTCTCTCCCTCCTCTCTTTCTCTCCTCTCATCCCTCCTCTCTTTCTCTCCTCTCATCCCTCCTCTCTCTCCCTCCTCTCTTTCTCTCCTCTCATCCCTTCTCTCATCCCTCCTCTCTTTCTCTCCTCTCATTCCTCCTCTCTCTCCCTCCTCTCTTTCTCTCCTCTCATCCCTTCTCTCATCCCTCCTCTCTTTCTCTCCTCTCATCCCTCCTCTCTCTCTCCCTTCTCTCGTTCCTCTCCTCTCATCCCTTCTTTCTCTCCCTCCTCTCCCTCCTCTCGTCTCTTCCCTCTCTCCCCTCTCTCTCATCCCGGACCTCCTCCCCAGGATGGTGAAGACCTGATGGATGAGAGTGTGTTGAAGTTCTACACCCAGCAGTGGGAAGACTATCGGTTCTCCAGCAAGGTGCTCAACGGTATCTGTGCCTACCTCAACCGCCACTGGGTCCGGCGCGAGTGTGACGAGGGTCGCAAGGGGATCTACGAAATCTACTCGGTAAGGCTGACGCACGCGCGCGCACACACTGTTCTGAAGGTATGGCAGATGAATCACACCCTGTTGTTGAAGTTGTTTTGTTTTTTGTTTTTGTTTTTTACTTGAAAATAAGGTTTTGTATTTTATTTGTACAGGCTCATTCGTAAAAGGCTTGTAATGTCCTCAATGATAGGCGATCATTCTGTTGATAGAGGATCGTTTATAATGTCTGATCCTAATTGCCTGTATCCTCACCTCTGTGCTCTGCAGCTTGCCCTGGTGACGTGGAGGGAATGCCTTTTTAGACCTTTGAACAAACAGGTAAGCACCTCTCTCACAGGAAACAGGAATCGCTGGAAACCAGATTTGAATACCGCTAGGATGTATTGTTAGCAGCATCAAATCCCTGCATACAGCCCAGCCCATCTCATTACACCTACAACCTTTGTGACCTTTCCTCCGTCTTCCAAGGTCACGAACGCTGTTCTGAAGCTGATAGAGAAGGAGCGGAATGGAGAGACCATCAACACCAGGCTTATCAGCGGTGTCGTCCAGTCTTACGGTACCCAGCCCTTCTACCTCAGCTCCTCTGAGATCCTCCAGCCAGACCCCCAGCCTGTATACTGACCTGTGTGTGTGTGTGTGTTTCTGCAGTGGAGCTGGGTCTGAACGAGGACGATGCCTTTGCCAAAGGCCCCACGCTGTCCGTCTATAAGGAGTACTTCGAGAGCCAGTTCCTGGCTGACACCGAGCGCTTCTACACCAGAGAGAGCACCGAGTTTCTGCAGCAGAACCCTGTTACTGAGTACATGAAGAAGGTGGGTGTGGGTGTGTGTGTGTCTGTGTGTGTGCTGTTCCTTCCCCCTCTGACCTGCGTCAGATCCACAGCTGTGTCTGAGTCCAGGTCTGCACGGGCCTCGTGGATTTAGCTTTCTAAAATTAGGCTTACTGTCATGTGGTTTAACATTCTGGGTCTGTGTGTGTGTGTGTGTCCAGGCCGAGGCTCGTCTCCTGGAGGAGCAGAGGCGCGTTCAGGTCTACCTTCACGAGAGCACGCAAGACGAGCTGGCTCGCAAGTGTGAGCAGGTCCTCATCGAGAAGCACCTGGAGATCTTCCACACGGAGTTCCAGAACCTGCTGGACGCGGATAAGAACGAGGGTAGGGAGACGGGGAGGAAGGTGTGGGAGGGATCGGTTCGTTTTGGTCCTTCGTCCTGTCCCTCTCTCCCTCCCCTTCCCGCTTTTCTCTCTCTCCCTCCCGTCCTGCTTTCTCTCTCTCCCTTCCGTCCTGCTTTCTCTTCCTCCCTCTCTTCCAGCTTTTCTCTCTCCCTCACTTTTGCTTTCTCTCCCTCCCTTCCACTCTCCCTCCCTCCTGCTTTCCCTCCCTCCCTCCCTCCCTCCCTCCCTCCCTCCCTCCCTCCCTCCCTCCCTCCCTCCCTCCCTCCCTCCCTCCCTCCCTCCCTCCTGCTTTCTCTCTCTTTCTCCCTCCCTTTTGCTTTCCCTCCCTCCCTCACTCCATCCCTCCCTCCCTCCTGCTTTCTCTCTCTCTTTCTCCCTCCCTTTTGCTCTCCCTCCCTCCCTCCTGCTTTCTCTCTCCTCCCACCATCGCCTGTCAATCTCCCTTTCGACAGTCTCCCTCTGTCCTTCTCGTCTCCTTCTCATCCTCTGCCTCTCTCCTCTCACCCGCCTCTCCTCTCCCCCTTCCTGCCTCCTCAGACCTCGGTCGAATGTACAACCTGGTGTCGCGCATCACGGACGGCCTGGGGGAACTGAAGAAACTTCTGGAAACGCACATCTACAACCAAGGCCTGGCTGCTATCGAGAAGTGTGGAGACGCTGCTCTGAACGTAAGAGCGTTTAACTGGCTACAGAGAGGTCACAGGGTCAAAGGACCCCCCGAGCACTGCTTTATTTTAAGCGTGACATACGAACACACTTCTCTTTTTCTGTGACATACTTCTTCCTCCTTACCTGTGTCTAGGCTACGGAAGGTTCTAGAATCGATGCCGTTGTTTTCTTTCTGACATTCTTCTTCGGTGGTTCTCTGCAGGACCCCAAGATGTACGTCCAGACTATTCTGGACGTTCACAAGAAGTACAACGCCCTCGTCATGTCTGCCTTCAACAACGACGCTGGTTTTGTCGCTGCTCTGGACAAGGTGTGTGTGTGTGTGTGTGTGAAAGCTACACAGACAGATAAATTGGCAACAATGTTTAACACAGAGTACGAAGCAATAAACATGCGTATTGTCGGTTAACGGTTACACAGTTAATTAGGAGCCTCCCAGTGGAAGCTGCCCTATATCTTAGAAGGACGACTTGCATCGGGGAGATCTCTGAACTGGGCCACCAGCAGTATTACCAACACACAAGCTCGTATCATTCTCCCCCTCCCTCCCTCTCTCTCTGTCTTTCCAGGCGTGCGGTCGTTTCATCAACAACAACGCTGTGACCAAGATGGTGCAGTCCTCCAGCAAGTCTCCAGAGCTGCTGGCCAGATACTGTGACTCGCTGCTGAAGAAGAGGTCAGTCTCTCTCTCTGTGGGGTCTCGTTGGTCCAGTGTTGGAGTGCCGTCTGAGATGGAACATGCTGACTCCCCCCCCCCTCCCTCTGTCTCCCCCCAGCTCTAAGAACCCAGAGGAGGCTGAACTGGAGGACACTCTGAACCAGGTGGTGAGTTGGGGCTCCAGCTTCTGCATCTCTAACAGCTGCATCTCATTCATCACATCCAGCAGTCCATAACCTTCTTGACCCCCCCCTCCCTCTTTCAGACCCTTTCTGCGATCTAGACCGCTCCCTTCAGACCCTCTCATCGTTCTAGACCGCTCCCTTCAGACCCTCTCATCGTTCTAGACCGATCCCTTCAGACCCTCTCATCGTTCTAGACCGCTCCCTTCAGACCCTCTCATCGTTCTAGACCCCTCCCTTCAGACCCTCTCATCATTCTAGACCCCTCCCTTCAGACCCTCTCATCTTTCTAGACCGCTCCCTTCAGACCCTTTCATCGTTCTAGACCGCTCACTTCAGACCCTCTCATCGTTCTAGACCGCTCCCTTCAGACCCTCTCATCGTTCTAGACCGCTCCCTTCAGACCCTCTCATCGTTCTAGACCGATCCCTTCAGACCCTCTCATCTTTCTAGACCGCTCCCTTCAGACCCTCTCATCGTTGTAGACCGCTCCCTTCAGACCCTCTCATCGTTCTAGACCGCTCCCTTCAGACCCTCTCATCGTTCTAGACCGCTCCCTTCAGACCCTCTCATCGTTCTAGACCGCTCCCTTCAGACCCTCTCATCGTTCTAGACCCCTCCCTTCAGACCCTCTCATCTTTCTAGACCGCTCCCTTCAGACCCTCTCATCGTTCTAGACCGCTCCCTTCAGACCCTCTCATCGTTCTAGACCGCTCCCTTCAGACCCTCTCATCGTTCTAGACCGCTCCCTTCAGACCCTCTCATCGTTCTAGACCCCTCCCTTCAGACCCTCTCAAGTGTTCTAGACCTCTCCCTTCAGACCCTCTCATCGTTCTAGACCCCTCTTTTCAGACCCTCTCATCATTCTAGACCGCTCCCTTCAGACCCTCTCATCGTTCTAGACCGCTCCCTTCAGACCCTCTCATCGTTCTAGACCCCTCCCTTCAGACCCTCTCAAGTGTTCTAGACCTCTCCCTTCAGACCCTCTCATCGTTCTAGACCGCTCCCTTCAGACCCTCTCATCGTTCTAGACCCCTCCCTTCAGACCCTCTCAAGTGTTCTAGACCTCTCCCTTCAGACCCTCTCATCGTTCTAGACCTCTCCCTTCAGACCCTCTCATCGTTCTAGACCGCTCCCTTCAGACCCTGTCATCGTTCTAGACCCCTCCCTTCAGACCCTCTCATCGTTCTAGACCCCTCCCTTCAGACCCTCTCATCGTTCTAGACCGCTCCCTTCAGACCCTGTCATCGTTCTAGACCTCTCCCTTCAGACCCTCTCATCGTTCTAGACCGCTCCCTTCAGACCCTGTCATCGTTCTAGACCTCTCTCTTCAGACCCTCTCATCGTTCTAGACCGCTACCTTCAGACCCTCTCCGCGTTCTAGACCCTCCCATCAGACACTCTCCGCATTCTAGACCCCTCCTTTCAGATCCTCTCAGTGTTCTAGACCCCTTCCGCTCACACCCTCTCATCGTTCTTCACTCCCCCCCCTTCCTCAGATGGTGGTGTTCAAGTACATCGAGGACAAGGACGTGTTCCAGAAGTTCTACGCCAAGATGCTGGCCAAGCGGTTAGTCCACCAGAACAGTGCCAGTGACGACGCCGAGGCCAGCATGATCTCCAAGCTCAAGGTACGTCTGAAAGCATCTTCATAGATGACCATGTATACCAGGGGTGTCCAATCCTGGTCCTCGAGGGCCGCTGTCCTGAAGGTTTTACATTTACAATTATTCATTTAGCAGAATGCGACGCGACATACAGTAAGTATGGATCCAGTCCAGGGTGTACCCCCCCGCCTAAAGTAACTGAGGCTCCAGTCACCCTTGACCTCTAACGGGAATAAGCGGCGCTGCTAATAGAAAAGCAGATAGGTTGATAATGAATGAATGAACCATTTTCTTCAGCAATCCATCTGTTCTTCCACACAACAGCAAGCCTGTGGCTTCGAGTACACGTCCAAGCTCCAGAGAATGTTCCAGGACATAGGAGTCAGCAAAGACCTGAACGAACAGTTCAAGAAGCACCTCACCAACTCTGAGCCTCTGGACTGTGAGTAGCTCACCTGTCTGAGACACGGGGGAGGGGCTTATCTGGAGCCAGACTCATAACCCTGTCTCTGTGTGTGTGTGTGTGTGTGTGTGTGTCCCAGTGGACTTCAGTATCCAGGTCCTCAGCTCAGGCTCCTGGCCGTTCCAGCAGTCCTGTACGTTCGCCCTGCCCTCTGAGGTTAGAGGTTACACCCGTACCTTCTCTCACCCCCCCAAACACAAAATAAACAAAGAACACACACACACACACACACACACACACATGCATACTACAATGAACTAAAAATCACATATACACTACAATCATCCTCCCTATCCATCACTCCTCCTCCTCCTCCTCCCCCTCTCCTCCTCCCTCCAGTTGGAGCGGAGCTACCAGAGGTTCACAGCCTTCTACGCCAGCAGACACAGCGGCCGCAAGCTCACCTGGCTGTACCACCTGTCCAAAGGAGAGCTGGTCACCAACTGCTTCAAGAACAGATACACCCTGCAGGTACCTGCCCCTCCCTGCCTCCCCCAGGGGGCCAGCGCTCTCACCCGAGCCACCTGTTCCAGAATGTTCCACCATGCTCTCACCCGAGCCACCTGTTCCAGAATGTTCCACCACACTCTCACCCGAGCCACCTGTTCCAGAATGTTCCACCACGCTCTCACCCGATCCACCTGTTCCAGAATGTTCCACCACACTCTCACCCGAGCCACCTGTTCCAGAATGTTCCACCACACTCTCACCCGATCCACCTGTTCCAGAATGTTCCACCACACTCTCACCCGATCCACCTGTTCCAGAATGTTCCACCACACTCTCACCCGAGCCACCTGTTCCAGAATGTTCCACCACGCTCTCACCCGATCCACCTGTTCCAGAATGTTCCCCCACGCTCTGCCCTGATCCGCTCAGTTCCCCTGTTCCACCAGGTAACGTGGTTCCGCTGTGTTTCTGTTTGTCCCCTAGGCCTCCACGTTCCAGATGGCCATCCTGCTGCAGTACAACACTGAGGACCTGTACACAGTCCAGCAGCTCACCGACAGCACACAGATCAAAATAGTGAGCAGCGGCCCTCTCTTCATCCACCATGTCCACCTGCACCCTCTCCACCTGCAGTCACACTCTCAAGCAGCTTTACTGACAGTGTTGAAGCCTTTTGGGAGGTTCTGACAGCTTTTTCTACCATCCAGGATATCCTGGTCCAGGTTCTACAGATCCTGTTGAAGTCCAAACTGCTGGTGAGTCCATGGCTGTGGGATACCTCAAGTCCTCAAGGTCCCAGATTCATCCACACTGGAGCTCTGCTGAGCTTACTGGGCCTCTCACTCCTCTGACTGATTATGACCTCAGTGTGAGGTAGTGGTTTGCCCGGCGCTCCACCTATCGCGGCCTCTGTCGTGGATCTGACTCCGCCTCTTCCTCCTCCAGGTGCTCGAGGACGAGAACGCCAACGTGGACGAGGTGGAGTTTAAACCCGACACCCTAATAAAGCTCTTCCTGGGATACAAGAAGTGAGTGATCAGCTAGAGCAGTGGTTCTTAACCCTGGTCCTCAGGGCCCACTGTCCTGCATGTTTTCGATGTTTCCCTGCTCCAACACACCTGATTCAAATGAATGGGTTCTTATGAAGCTCAGCAGAAGCCTGATAATGTCCATTTATTAGAATCAGGTGTGTTACAAGGGGGAAACATCTAAAACATGCAGGACAGTGGGCCCTGAGGACCAGGGTTGAGAACCACTAAGCTAGAGGAGAGACCCCTCCCCCACTGTGGCTGGAACAGCTAGCTTTAGCCACGTCTGCTGGAGTTCCACAGACAAACTGTAGCTTTGACAAACTCAGATGTCTGCTTGTTGTTGAGGAGCCTCCAGAGTCCATGTTAAGCTCCATGTTGGGATCGCTGTGGTAGCTAGTTGACCTCGGTTGATTTGTGTTTGCAGCAAAAAACTGCGGGTGAATATCAACGTGCCAATGAAGACGGAGCAGAAACAGGAACAGGAAACGACTCACAAGAACATAGAGGAGGACAGGAAGTTGTTAATACAGGTACGGCGCTACCTTGACCTCTGGGCCTGTGGTTGCTAGGGTCTGCTTGGAGACGGCAGACCTGTAAAACACTCCACAATCGAACTCACTGTGTGTTAAGCCCCTCCCCATTGGCTGTGTTGTAACCCCGCCCCCTTCTGTACAGGCTGCTATCGTGAGGATCATGAAGATGAGGAAGGTGTTGAAACACCAGCAGCTCCTGGCTGAAGTTCTCAACCAGCTGTCCTCCAGGTTCAAACCACGCGTCCCTGTCATCAAGGTACCTCCCCACTGGAGACCACCGCTGTAGACCACCGCTGTAGACCACCACTGTAGATCACTGCTGTAGACCACCACTGTAGATCACTGCTGTAGACCACCACTGTAGATCACTGCTGTAGACCACTGCTGTAGACCACCGCTGTAGACCACCACTGTAGATCATCAGAGTAGACCACCACTGTAGACCACCGCTGTAGATCATCAGAGTAGACCACCGCTGTAGATCATCAGAGTAGACCACCACTGTAGACCACCGCTGTAGACCACCGCTGTAGACCACCACTGTAGATCATCAGAGTAGACCACCACTGTAGACCACCGCTGTAGATCATCAGAGTAGACCACCGCTGTAGATCATCAGAGTAGACCACCGCTGTAGATCATCAGAGTAGACCACCACTGTAGACCACCGCTGTAGACCACCGCTGTAGACCACCACTGTAGATCATCAGAGTAGACCACCACTGTAGACCACCGCTGTAGATCATCAGAGTAGACCACCGCTGTAGATCATCAGAGTAGACCACCGCTGTAGATCATCAGAGTAGACCACCGCTGTAGACCACCACTGTAGATCATCAGAGTAGACCACCACTGTAGACCATCAGAGTAGACCACCACTTTAGACCACCGCTGTAGACCACCGCTGTAGACCACCACTGTAGACCACCGCTGGAGACCACCACTGTAGATCATCAGAGTAGACCACCACTGTAGACCACCACTGTAGACCACCGCTGGAGACCACCACTGTAGATCATCAGAGTAGACCACCGCAGTAGACAACCGCAGTTGACATTAGCAGACCACAGTAGACAACTGTACACCACAGTAGACCATCACAGTAGACCAACCCAGTAGACCACCATGAACTGAGTGAACCAGCGCAGATGAACCCACACTAGTATTACACAGGATTGTGAATCTGAGCCTCTCATCATAACCACTAATGAACACATCAGCTTCAACCGAGCTTAAAAACCACCATGCTTCTGTTTGTCTTTCAGAAATGTATCGACATCCTGATTGAGAAGGAGTACCTGGAGCGTGTGGACGGAGAGAAGGACACCTACAGCTACCTGGCTTAAAAACAAACGTCTTCATCCTTCTTCTCCACTCCATCTTTCTTTTCTTCTTCATTTTTTTCCGTTCAGATGTCTCTCGAGTCCAAACATCATTCCTTTTGACATTTGACCGATGTCGTTGGGACTGCAAGCGTCAGAAGAGGAACGCGCTGTCAAAACAGAGAGAGACAAAAGAGTCCTGGGAATCAAAATCATCCAGAGGTCCCCCCCCCACCCCCCCGAGCCGGACTTCCCTTTTTAAACCTGGGAGGGAGCGAGGATCCGCTGCTGGTCGCTGGTGTCAGAGGAACCCATCGGAATTGCTCAGGATTGACAAGATAACGTTTTGATATGTAAATATGGACAGTCAGAGATCTCAAACGTTCACCTTTACCTTGCAAACGTTAAAACATGACAAAAAAAAAGATACAGACAGACAGAAAAAAAACGCCCCAAATCAAAAGAAGAACGCACACGCACAGTACTGGTTGCATGCTACTGCCTATCTGCATTTAAAAGCGTAAAGACATCAGTTTATGATGAGATCAAGCTAGCTGCTGTTTCACCAGGCAGTAGCACCATGAAGAAGGTTATGTTATATTCAACACAATATTCAAAATATCGAGAATGAGGAAGGCGATTTTAGCTGCACTGACCGAGAGCAAATCTGTGTGTTTGAATAAAGGCCTGTAGAAGAGAGAAGTGTAATCTGCATCATTATTTGCTTCCAGGAAAAAAAAAACATTTGTATAGTGTGCTTCACCTTTTTTTAAATGTGTGGTAAATAAAAATTAAAGGTTTCTGTATGCCCTCTGATTGTCTTACTTTCTTAGAGGGAAGATAGGATAAGAAAAGATTTATTTGTCCTCCAGGGGGGGGGGGGGGGGGGGGGGATTGCAGTTGCTGCAGGGTAAAGTACAGCACACAGCAGGGTAATAATAAGGGGGGCACGATATGGCACAACAAAAAAAGTTCTTGAATACAAAAATTGTAAGAGTTTAAGTGAAGTGGTTCCTATCTCGAACGTGACCCACATATAGACATGTTATTGCACGTAAGGAATATTAGGAATATTACAGGGTATTGCACGTAATATATGTATGAACAACAAGACCACCATGGGGGAATATTAAACAACAACACTTGAAATATTGCAAGTAAAGCAATACTGCATAGTGGTAAGGTAGTAATAATAGTAGTATAGCTCATGGCTATGGACAGCAGTGTTTAGTGATTATTGAACAGTCCGACTGCAGCAGGAAGGAAGGACCTGCGGAATCTCTCCTTCACTCACCGAGGGTGAATCAGCCTGAAGCTGCTCTCCTGCAGGGGATGTGACTCTTGGTCCTGCAGGGGGGGTGACTCCTGCAGGGGGTGTGACTCCTGGTCCAGCATAGAGAGGACTTCTTTACCTCCTCCTTACCCAATGTTTGGTCCAGGTGTAGGCGTGTTTAGTAATCACTCCAGATTGACACGTTTCAGGACAGGTGTGCAAATCATACCTGAGTTTTAGACCGCTCTCTGGCAGCAGGGTTCTCACGGTGAATGATGGAACCTTCGGTGGGGAACAGCGGATCCGGGGTGCAGGTGAAAGACGGCCTCGCGGAGAAATGCCAAAAATTATTTCTCGAGTTCCTGGAAGAGTAAGTTGGGTCCAAGAGAGTTTAAACTGGGCACTTTAGATCCTCAAACAGCCTTATGGTGGCTTAACCAGTGCGCAGAGCCGCAGAAGTTGACGCACTTTATTCATTTGGCGCAGGTTTCAGAATCCAAACGGGGAGCTTCTGTATTTACCCGATGCCGAGGAGCTCATTCGGCCTGAGAGGAACACGATAATCGTTAACTTCACCAACGTGGAGCGCTTCAACCAACAGCTGGCCACCAGCATCCAGGAGGAGTTTTATCGGTTAGTAGGATTCAAGTCTAGTAGTGCCTAAACAGCATTCAGCCCCCTAGATATTTTGATATCTGATTTGACCTAAAATGACCACAACCTACCATATTGCATTAGAACCATTTGGAAATATCACAGCGTTTTTCAGGTTGCACAACACGCTTTGATCCCGTTGAAAGGAACCCCTCTAATGAACGTATTTGTCTTCCCAGAGTTTATCCGTTCCTATGCAGAGCCGTAAGCCACTTTGCCCGAGACCATGGCAACGTCCCACCCAGCAAAGATTTCTATGTGGCTTTCTCAGATTTCCCAACCAGGACCAAGTAGGCCTACTGTATTGTACGCTGTTCTTGGCGCGATTTACAATATTATGGCGTTATATAGTATATGACAGGGGTGGGCAATCCTGGTCCTTGGGGCCACTGTCCTGAAGGTTTTAGATGTTTCCCTGCTCCAGCACCACCTGACTAATCATCAGGCTTCCACAGAGCTTGATATTGACCCATTAATTTGAATCAGGTGTGCTGGAGCAGTATTCTAATAAAGTATTCTGAATTCTGGAGCAGGGAAACATCTAAAACCTTCAGGACAGCGGCCCTCGAGGACCAGGATTGCTCACCCCTGGTAAACGATGAGGCCGGCCTCTCCTCATCTCTCTCTCCTTCCATCTTTTTCCACCCAGGATCCGAGAGCTCACCACCGCCCGTATCGGATCCCTGCTCCGGATCAGCGGCCAGGTGGTGCGCACCCACCCGGTCCACCCGGAGCTGGTGAGCGGGACCTTCCTGTGTCTGGACTGCCAGTCGGTGGTCAAAGATGTGGAGCAGCAGTTCAAGTACACGCAGCCGTCAATCTGCAAGAACCCTGTGTGTTCTAACCGCACAAGGTTCATGTTGGACACAAACAAGTCTCGCTTTGTGGACTTCCAGAAGGTGCGTTTTACGGTTCATTCATTCAGCAAATGTTTTGCTTGTAACTGGTATTCAATTGACCTACAAGTATCTACAAGTATCGAACCTGCCCCCTCCTGGTACACCCCCTGCTCCCCCTTCCTGCCTACCCCTCCTCCGCCCCCTCCTCCGCCCCCTCCTACCCCCTCCAGGTGCGTATCCAGGAGACCCAGGCCGAGATGCCCCGGGGCTCCATCCCCCGCAGCGTGGAGGTGGTCCTGAGGGCCGAGGCGGTGGAGAGCGCCCAGGCCGGCGACCGCTGCGACTTCACCGGCACGCTCATCGTCGTCCCTGACGTCTCTGTCCTCGCCATCGCAGGTCGGTCGACCGTTAAAACCTTAACGTACCCGACGTCTGTGTGTCGCCAGAGTCAGTTCTGCTCCTGGTGTGTGTGTGTGTGTGTGTGTGTGTGTGTGTGAGCGCGCGAGCGAGCTAAACCAGCATCTGCCCTCCGTTCTCCCCAGGCACCAGGTCTGAGACCAGCAGCAGAGTGACCGGGAGGGAGGGCTTTCAGGCGGAGGGCATCCAGGGTCTGAAGGCTCTGGGGGTCCGCGATCTGTCCTACAAACTGGCCTTCCTGGCCTGCTACGTGGCCCCCACCAACCCCAGGGTCTGTCCATGGTCTCCACATGCAGGACATAAGCCCATGAGACAGTCCACATGAGTTACACGTTAAATGTATTCATTCAGCTTTTATCCAAAGTGATGTGTAAACCCTGTGTACAGTACAAGTACGACAGGTTACCAGGTGCTCACAGTGCACAGCTCTAACAGCACTGCAGTGGTCTTCCACCAAGCAGAAACAGTTTTGTTTTGACGAGATGCAGTTATGACGCGTGTGTAAGGCCGTGCCCTCTGACCCCGTGACCCAGTTCGGGGGCAAAGAGCTGCGTCAGGAGGACCAGACGGCGGAGAGCGTCAAGAACCAGATGACCGTCCAGGAGTGGGAGAAGGTGTTCGAGATGAGCCAGGACAAGAACCTTTACCACCACCTCTGCAGCAGCCTGTTCCCCACCATCCACGGTCAGCCTCCTCCACCCTCCCTGCTTCCACCCTCCCTGCTCCCCCACACCACCCTCCCTGCTCCCCCCCTCCCTGCTCCCCCCTCCCCCACACCACCCTCCCTGCTTCCACCCTCCCTGCTCCCCCCTCCCCCACACCACCCTCCCTGCTTCCACCCTCCCTGCTCCACCCTCCCTGCTTCCACCCTCCCTGCTCCCCCACACCACCCTCCCTGCTCCCCCCCTCCCTGCTCCCCCCTCCCCCACACCACCCTCCCTGCTCCCCCCCTCCCTGCTCCCCCCTCCCCCACACCACCCTCCCTGCTCCCCCCTCCCCCACACCACCCTCCCTGCTTCCACCCTCCCTGCTCCACCCTCCCTGCTTCCACCCTCCCTGCTCCCCCACACCACCCTCCCTGCTCCCCCCCTCCCTGCTCCCCCCTCCCCCACACCACCCTCCCTGCTTCCACCCTCCCTGCTCCCCCACACCACCCTCCCTGCTTCCACCCTCCCTGCTTCCATCTTCCCTGCTCCCCCACACCACCCTCCCTGCTCCCCCCTCCCTGCTCCCCCCTCCCCCACACCACCCTCCCTGCTTCCCCCCTCCTCCACACCACCCTCCCTACTCCCCCCTTCCTCACTCCCCCCTCCCCCACACAGCCCTCCCTGCTCCCCCCTCCCCCACACAGCCCTCCCTGCTTCCCCCCTACTCCCCTCTTCCTCACTCCCCCCTCCCCCACACAGCCCTCCCTGCTCCCCCCCTCCCCCACACCACCCTCCCTGCTCCCCCCTCCCTCCACCTCCTCACTCATCCCTCCTTCACCTACCACCATTGTCTGTTCCCAGGCCAATACACAGAGGACATCTTAGTTTTATGAGTGTTAATGAAACGTGTATGTTAGGAGGGTTTTGAAGCTCATGCTCATCATGGTGTGTGTGTGTGTGTGTGTGTGTGTGTGATTCCAGGTAACGATGAGATCAAGCGCGGCATCCTCCTGATGATGTTTGGCGGCGTCGGCAAGACGACCATGGAGGGCACGTCCCTGAGGGGGGATGTGAACGTGTGCATCGTAGGAGACCCCAGCACCTCCAAGAGCCAGTTCCTCAAGTACTGCCCCACCCGCAGGGCCACGCCCCTCCTCACAGGGCCACGCCCCTCCTCACAGGGCCACGCCCACCTCCACACAACACTTTTGTACTGTGAATAACTGGACAGTTATTGCTGCTCTCCTGAAGATGTGAAGCTATGAAGATGGAAGGTGTGTGTGTGTGTGTGTGTGTATCCCGTCTCTCCCCATCAGGCACGTGGAGGAAATGGCTCCCCGGGCAGTGTACACCAGCGGGAAGGGCAGCAGTGCGGCTGGGCTGACGGCCGCTGTGGTGAGAGACGAGGAGTCTCACGAGTTTGTCATCGAGGCGGGAGCCCTCATGCTGGCCGACAACGTGAGTTCAGGTTCACCGAACTGCATGCTGGGATTGGTGCTCAACATGTTTGTCCTGTTTATTTCCCTCTCTGTGTAATTCAAAAGCTCCTCCCATTATTTTTGTCCTGCTACTGTATACAAAAATATTAGAATATTATTTATTCACTACAGTATTTACTATAAGGAGAAACAAGACTGTACCTAGGGATTATTATGGTCTGACACTGTGTGTGTGTGTGTGTGTGTGTGTGCGCGCGCGCGCGCTTGCGTGCTTTGTCTCAGGGGGTGTGTTGTATTGATGAGTTTGACAAGATGGACTTGAAGGATCAGGTAGCCATTCATGAAGCGATGGAACAGCAGACCATCTCTATCACCAAGGCTGGAGTGAAGGTACTGTGTGTCTGCACACGCTTGCCGTACCTCCGTACCTCCCATACTCCCAAGTAGCTACAGGCTTGTTTACTCACTCTTTGCCATTCTTCTGTGGCTTTACTTTTTCTTTACACGGTTCTAAAGCTTGTTTCTGTGAACTTCACCCGTGACTGAGCATAAACTTTGCGTTGCCAGGCAACCCTGAATGCCCGCACCTCCATCCTGGCCGCTGCCAACCCGATCGACGGAAGGTACAACCGCTCCAAGTCGCTCAAACAGAACGTCAACATGTCGGCCCCCATCATGTCCCGCTTTGATCTCTTCTTCATCCTGGTGGATGAGTCCAATGAGGTACTCTCACTGATGCGGATGGTTAAATTCAATTAGAAATGTTATTTCTGTAATTTGTATTTGTAGTAACAGTGAATTTCATGCGGCTGTGTGTGTGTGTGTGTGTGTCTAGGTGACGGACTACGCCATCGCGAGGCGCATCGTGGACCTCCACTGCAGGGGTTCAGAGTCAGTACAGAGGGTTTACACCACTGAAGAGATCCAGAGGTACATCCTGTTCGCTCGGCAGTTCCAGCCTAAGGTCAGCACCTCCAGTACCACCCCCCCCCCCAGCCTAAGGTCAGCACCTCCAGTACCACCCCCCCCCCCCCAGCCTAAGGTCAGCTCCTCCAGTAACACCCCCCCCCCAGCCTAAGGTCAGCTCCTCCAGTAACACCCCCCCCCCCAGCCTAAGGTCAGCTCCTCCAGTAACACCCCATGACCTGCTAACTCACCTGCATGGTTTCCAAGACAGAGTTGCTGTGTATGGACGAGAGATGATCTTTGTGGCTGTGTTTGACCCTTGACCCCCAGATTACCCACGAGGCCCAGGAGTTTGTGGTGGACCAGTACAAGCATCTCCGTCAGCGGGACGCCGGCAGCACCAAGTCAGCCTGGCGAATCACAGTCCGCCAACTGGAGAGCATGCTCAGACTGTCCGAAGCCATGGCACGCCTGTACTGCTCTGACGAGGTGTCCCCCCCCCCCAGACCAGTCTAAACCGGTTTGGAACTTTTGATGGAAAAGCTCTTTTGGTTGTAAAACATGTGGGTTCCTCTCCTCAGGTGCATCCCAAGCATGTGAAGGAGGCTTTCCGTCTGTTGAACAAGTCCATCATCCGGGTGGACTCTCCTGACATCAGCTTTGAGCAGGACGAGCCGGACTCACAGGACATCACCGGTCAGACACTGGCTGTGACCGGACACTTCCAGCCGCACTACCAGTCAAAAGTTTGGACACACCCTCCCATTCAAATTAATAGGACCGTATGTCCAAACTTTTGACTGGTAATGTACCTCTGTGCTTCATTGCGTATAGTGCACTTGCTTCTTTATACAGTGTTGGTTGTATGTATCATAGTCTCTATACCAGGGGTAGGGAACCCTGGTCCTCAAGATCCATAGTCCTGAAGGTTTTAGATGATTCCCTGCTCCAGCACACCAGATTCTAATCATGAGGCTTCCACAGAGCTTGATAACGACCCTTCAGTAGAATCAGGTGTGCTAGACTAGGGAAACATCAAAAACCTTCAGGACTATGGCTCTCGAGGACCAGGGTTCCCTACCCCTGCTCTATACGAAATACAATACGAACAGTCAGGACTGTATAGAGAAATGAAACATACTATAGATTGTGTTCAGTAGACTACTCTGTCTAATACTATTTTAGATCACGACATGCTGGTAGCAGAGTCACAGGGAACCAATGGGACCGGTGGAACCGAGGTGACCAATGGTCAGCCTGGAAAGCCTGTGAATGTAGACCAGCAGCCAATCGGGTCAGAGAAGAGCGCTGCCGCCGCCCAACCAGCCTTCAAGATGTCCTTCTCTGAGTACAGAAGGATCTCCAACCTCCTGGTCCTCCACATGCAGAAGCTGGAAGACTGTAAGACCTCTGACAGAGAATAGTCCTGTCTGACACACATCATTGGCTATCTCCAGTAGAATCTCTTCTTAGACACCTGTCATTGGCTATCTCAATAGAATCTCTTCTTGCATACTGATATGTGTGTGTGTGTGTGTGTTTTACATGGGCATGTTCATAATGTGATATTTATATCACAAGATGTGTGTGTATATAGAAGTATATATACCTTATATGTCTCATAATCAAATAACCAAGTTATATTCTGTGTACAATTCTTATTATTTAATCAAAGTTTTTGGGTTTCATTCATTTGTACGTGGTTTGTTTATGGCCTAAAATGGACTTTGTAGAATCGACTCATTCCCAGCCCTCTGACTGTGTGTGTGTGTGTGTGTGTGTGTGTGTGTGTGCGTGTGTGTGTGCGCGCGCGCCAGTGGATGATGAAGGTTCCCTGAAGAAGAGCGAGCTGATCAACTGGTACCTGCAGGAGATGGAGGCAGAGATCGACTCGGAGGCGGAGCTCATTGCCAAGAAGAGTCTGATCGAGAAGGTTCTCCACCGCCTCGTCCACTACGTAGGTTCCCCCTCCACTCTGGACGGAATGCTGATCAGAGGAAGTGTAGAACTGCAGGAGGCCGATGAAATGATTTGGACCTCACAACCTTGGATGATTGATTTAGAGTAGATTTTTATTTTTCTCAAACAGATTTACAAATGGTGCTTGTTGTAAATGCAGCTGAAAAGGGGTACAACAGTTCTAACAGTGATTTAGTGCCTTACACTGTATTGTAAGGTTCAATATCAAAGATACATTCAGGCCATGTATATTTCATTAGCAGAGTTGACACAATTGTGGTGTGACAGTAACCATGGAGATGGTAATTGACATTAACAACATATGCTGAAATACTGATTCCAGATACAATATTGAGAAAATAATTGAACTTGCAGGATCACATCATCATCGAGTTGACTAAGACTGGTCTGAAGAAAGCTGGGGCAGAGGGGGAGGAGCCTGTGATCGAAGAGGACCCCTTACTAGTGGTCAACCCCAACTACACTCTGGATGATTAGTACCGACTTCCATCACTACCTCCGAGAAAGTAACCATTCCTTTTGTTAATGACATTGTTTTGAAATTAAACGTAAATACAGAAAAAAGGCATTTATGTGAACCGTTTGAAACGTGTGTCGTCTTGCATCCCGTTGGAACTCAATTGAATAAATAATGTTTTGCTGTATTCTGACGGTGAAAGTTTATCACTAGATGGCGCCCTTCATGCTGTCATCGCGTCACTGACGCTGAGCTTCAGATCTATGTCACGGGGGCTACTGGAGGACAATTCCGAGGGCAAAAGGTTTCTGACAGTTCATGACCCCTCGCGTGACAACTCAGGAGAACGTGCGTTTCTTATTTAGAACCATTTGTTGTATCGACTGTTGGTACATTATGAGAGGGCAAGATGTAGTTTAATTATCTTTTTTTCAGGACTAATCCACACATAGTAAATTTAGTTTTTTTAGGCCAAGGTACAACTATATTTATGGCATATAATTAAACGTGATTATTGACAATTTATATTAGAATATTAACAATTGAGCTATTAACATTTTAAAATGAAATAAAAGAAATACGCAAATGAAACATATTTTGATATTTAACCGTACAACATCGATATGGTTTTTCACCCTCTAAGACAGGATATAATACATGCCATACTGCATATATAATAGGTTTATTGATTACAATTTCACACATACTATGGTTTACAAACAGCGTTAATTCTATTTCACACTGGGCGATTATTACAGCAATAGCATCGAGTCTTTCGCTGTTCAGCCGGTTCTGAAATGAAAACAAATAAAAAACTCACCCAAAGCAGTTTGCTTACAACGGGTTGGAAATCCCACATAAAATAACATTAGTTATCCCACAGTAAAGACGCAGTCTGAGTTCTCGGGACTATAAACCCTGAATAACGGATTCAAATCATTCCCCCATCCTGGCAACCTCCTGTGTAAAACTGATGCCCGGTATTTTCAAATTCGTTGTAGTAAATTGAAGTTATATATGCATATAGCGTTAAATTAAAGCCAGTTACAATGTACGGAGCCCGTTATATGAGCGCGAGCTCCTTCTTCCTCGCGCTGAAGCGTGCTACTGACAGCTCGCGCTCAGCTCTGCTGCGCGTGCGTGCACGTGCGTGCCAAGAGAGTTGCGTGCGAAGGCCACATCAGGTCACTGAGATGACTCCTCCGCCACCTGAACTAGGAGCAAGTTAACGCCACCCCAATCGGGTATATAACATGAAGCACATCTTTGCCAAGAGGACCGCCGACCGATAAAAACACTTTGACAGAGCTTTTGCTCCATCCAATGCGTTTGTTAAAGCTTTGGTCTGCAAATCCAAACTGAAACAAAAAGAGAATTTATTTGACCTGGAATATTTAGAGCCGATTGCTCCACTACCATTCATCATATTAACGGAACATTGGACAGCATTTTGGTGAGTTATCAAAAATGATTTTTTTTAATGGTTTGTGTGTGTTTCATTGTTCACGTAATGTAGTGTTAGTTCAATTAGCGTGCTTATGAGCGCTCTTAGTGCGCATGCCGCCCTGTGTCGCTGCTCACTGCATGTCAACAAAGGCAGACAGGTGCGCTGCGTCTATCTAGGAAATGAAAACCCGTAAAACACATTTTATCCGAATTTATTATTGAATTCAAATGGTGAATTTCGTTTTCTGAAAAATAATGTTTAAGTTGCTAATTGTTCAACTGATTATCATTGGTCCAAAATAACGTTCCTATTGTTGAAATATATGACTGTGGTAGTGCTATGTTACTTTTCAGAATTGTGAACTTTAACCTCTGGTTACCTTTAGTAAAACGTGTGATTTATTTCCATTAGATGATGATCCCACCGGGTGACTGCTTGTACGCCGGCAGGAAGAGAAGGAAACCGGTCCAAAAACAGTTGAGTATATTATTAGAGATGTCTGTCTCTAACTTTTTCCTAGTTAATAAATGCAAGCAAAGAGAGATTTTTGTTGGTCAAATTTGCTCTGAGGTCTAAATACATTCAACTTTTATTCACTCCTTTTGAAAATGTATGAAGTGAATACTTTATGAAGTTTTTCCATGGATTTGTTGTTGTTAGAGTTTATTGCAAATTAAACGTTCAGTTTCCTTGCTTTTAAATGTGGCATAATGTAATTACTGTAATATATATAATACACTGATTAATAGCTAAATCAAATGACCATGACTACACTCATTATTATTGTTCAATACTAGATTTTCCATAGTTCACCTAGCAGGAAATACCCATTGTCTTCTTGTACAAAACTATGACTACCCATTTCAAATGCACTCCACAAAATAGCAGTACAACCATACTTATTTCCTTAACGGAGGTCAAAATTGAAAGATAGAATAATGGAAACTTAAATGCGTTGGTTGACTACTGACATTCAATTTACAATATCCAAACTAACAGTCACTTGACAAAGACTCTTAACGAATCAAAATGATTTGTAATTTCTGTACTCAACTCTAACTTTAGTTGTATGTTTGACCATATTACTTTGAGAAATGTTGGTTCTATATGGAAAAAATTAAACAAACTTGAACAGACATTGACTTGAAAATGCAATTCCTCAGAAGTTATTTACTGCATTTAGAACTGACAGAAGTGACTGAAAGATCACCATCGCATGCACTAAAAACTCACTCTATGTAGACTTTTCTTGGGGCGTGGGGAAAAAAAGTTGTTCTAAAGGTCAGGTTTAGGGTCAGACAGAAAAAGCAGGAACACTAAAGAACAGTGTTCTTTCTTAGGTTCTCATTCTGTTTCCGATTGTGCTTGCCGTCTCTTTGGTGTGGCAGGAAACCCACATCTGCGAGCCAGAAGACCAACCCGTCTAAGCGTCACCGGGACCGTCTGAACGCAGAGCTGGACCGCCTGGCCAGCCTGCTGCCCTTCTCCCCAGAGGTCATCTCCAAGCTGGACAAGCTCTCCGTGCTGCGCCTCAGCGTGTCCTACCTCCGGGTCAAGAGCTTCTTCCAAGGTAGGAGCACGCTCCCACGGTGTGTCTTCTGTGGGTGTGTGTGTGCTTGTATGTGTCAGTTCAGTGTGTCCTACGTCTGAGTCAAGACACTGTGTGTCTTGTGTGTGTGTGCTTGTATATGTGAGTTCAGTGTGTCCTACCTCCGTGTCAAGAGCTTCTTTCAAGGTAGGAACACCCTCTCACTGTGTGTGTGTGTGTGTGTGTGTGTGTGTGTGTGTGTGCTTGTATATATGAGTATCAGTGTGAGAAACCAAAGTTAGGTTTGCTTCCCTCCCTCAGAAGACAGCAGTGTAAGATCCTGTAAAGGAAAGTTTAGTGCCATCGCGTGGTGCGTTCACACGTCACAGTGAAGTCCTCCTTATTCACCCTGAACTGCAGTCATTTGACACAAAAATACTTCAATAAATACTACTGCTAATAAATATACTGACGAAGATGATCCTAAAACGTATCTATTAACAAACTCGTTTTCCCTCACTGAGATTGTGATCGATAATGGAAGTATGTTTATGATCACTGCTTGTATATTCCTCTATCCCGGCACAGTCATTATCTATCCCTGTACAGGTCCTTTGTTTCAACATTACCACTACTCTCTAGTGGTCCATTTTCTTGGCTTACATTATTGATGAGACAGATCAAACAAAGGAACTATTAATAGCCCAGCTGTACACAACTAAACGTGCCATATCTTTATATATTGTTCATATGTTTATTTAAATTAACAACTGTATATGCCATTTAATTTACTACTCTAGATTCTAGGGATTATATAATTTCTATGTGTATCTTGCAGCTGTATATCACTTCTATTAACTGATGTCCTTTCCTGCCATGTATTAGACGTCAGACTTTAAGTCATGTTTTAAAGTTGTGATTTCACACTTAAATGTCTTTGCGGGAATTCAGTAAGATACGCCAGAGTGTAGAGCTGTGTGCCTGACCTCTGTACCTTAGCTGTGACCACCGTAACCTTGGTCACTCAGTCGGCATGTGATGGATACGCATGCTGAACGCTCCTGTTTAGTTTGAAGAATTTCACTCGCTCACACACTCACACACTCACTCACTCACTCACTCACTCACTCACTCACACACACACATACTCACTCACTCACTCACTCACTCACTCACTCACACACATACTCACTCACTTACTCACTCACTCACACACTCACTTGCACACATACTCACACACTCACACACATACTCACTCACTCACTCACTCACTCACTCACTCACTCACACACATACTCACACACTCACTCACTCACTCACTCACTCACTCACTCACTCACATACTCACTCACACTCTCTCACACACACACACACACACACGTTTCACAGTGGTCAGACTCATCTGGACGACGTCCTTCTGTAGTGCTTCATTTTTGCTGTCCCCCCCAGCCCACCGCCCCCAGCCTCCAGCCCCCAGCACCCCCCCCCCCCCCCCCCAGCCCCTTGACTGCTGTAATGAAAGATGCAAGGTCAAGGTGTGTGGGAGCTGCAGTTGTTCACTGGGCTGATTACCAGGGTTTTGGATTCAGATCAGGCCGGAGAGAATCGTCCGCTCGTCAGGAGGTGTCAGAGGGGGGATATTTATGTTCAGCTGAGATGCCAGAGTTCATCCGTGCCTTAAAGCAGGACTCGGAGGCCAAACTCTCCCCCTGGTCTTTCTCACGGTCAACAGCACCAAACCTCCCTTTAATCTGAGGACCTGAGGACGGGCTGGACCTCCCTCACCCTGCCCATTACACTCTTTTTAATCTGCTGCCCTCCGGTCGACAACGCCTCAGAGCTCTGTGCACCAGAATCGTCTTGCATACTTGGCAATAAAGTTGATTCTACTGTATTCTACTCTACTCTATTCTGCTCTACTCTCCGAGACAAAATTCCAGAGTCTTCTCCTTTTGTAGTCTATCAGCTACAGTTACATAAGGAACAATTGGGTCTCATTAGCGATCGGTGTGAAGTATTGTGGTCCGTCTCTTTGGCCTGGATCTGGCTCTGCATGAGCTGCATCGTGTCGTGCTTGAGTAATCCCCCCATCAGTAATTGCATAGATTGGCTCTGCGTAACAAAGGATGGAAGTGAGTGACCCCCCCTGAGTCCAAACGCACCACCTCAGGTCTAGACGCCTAACATGTCAGCCCAACAGGCTCTGGGCGCCAACCCAGCGCCTCGCCAGGCGAACGCCTTTGTTGTCCCAACACCATCGTTGGGAGCGCCGTCCGTTGCAATTAAGATCAAATTTGATCACCCTGCCCTGGTCTCTCTGTGTTCCCGTGTGATTTCATGACCTTCGACCCCGGAGTGGAAACAACAAAGAGCGTGTTTTGGCCCGCTGAAACGCGATGATATACCTCGACACTTTCGGGCGCTTCAAACGTGCGGTTAGCCGCTCAGCTCGTCCCTCCTCGAGGTGGATAAGACAGCTGACTTCAGAGAGAGGGCTGGTGTTCATCTTCAATCACACGTCATTTAACACACTTCCCTCACATGGAGGATTTCTTACGATTTCCTCTGTCCGAATGAGTCATCGCCTCAGCTCCACATAGCGTGCGCGTTTTGAAAGCAGCCCTCATGTTATTTATTGTTTAATTGTCTTCCCATTGAGGATTAGGTTTCATTTCCTGGGTTTTGAATGACTCACCACCTCAGCTGAGTGTCGTGTGTGAGTTTCGAAGCAGCTCTCTGTGACGATACGGTACGAGAATAGCCTTCTAACCCCTAACGGCCTCTCCTGGATGTGCGGTTCTGCGCCACGTGCTAAACGTTCCCCCACAGCTGGTCGCTGGAGTTCTGCCTGCCAAGTTCCGGTCAGCGGGGGGACTTACATGTCACGCATGCACGTAGTACCAGCAGGCAAGCTAGAGGAGCAGAGTGCCAGCTCCCAATGAGCTCACAGGGAGGGTAATAGGATTGGAGCATGCATACATGGAGGGAGTTCGACCATCCACCCTGACCTCAATTAAAAAGCTGCAGGTGAGGCGATGAGGGTTGAAAGGAATAGGGTTGACTCACCGGGAGGGCCCTGGGGGTGCGTGACTGGACGACAACGGCTCAAGCTGCCCAAATAAACATCAACAAACGCCAACAGCCAACGGTTATTAGGTAGTGTTGGTTTGGTGTGACGTGCTTGTGGGTGATTTGCCGAGGCAGTGGGGGAAATGATAGCGTTCTTTCTGAACTTTGAGCACGGAAACATGCAGACAATCTAGGAGCTCCACTCTCCGGTTACCAAGCGAGCCTTGTGGGCACGCCAGTGGATCTGCGAGCTAGCTGCTAGCTCCTTGTGCTGGTGGGAGTCCGTGAAATGGACGGCATATTTGAGGGGAATTACGATGCGTTTTGCAGCGTTGGCAAATCGGCAGAGTTCTTTTTATGGACTGTTGTGGGAGAGAGAGAACGAGAGTGAGACAAAGAAGGAGAGAGAGATGAATGATGATAATATCAAAGGGACAATCAAGAAAATATGAATTCCGTTTTGCTATGGTTTTGTTGTGAGGATATCAAATTTGCCCATAGGCAACATTCACAGAGCATAAACATGTAAATTCAGGAACTGGAAAAATACAAAAACAATTTGCCGTCACGCAATAGCGTGAGGTAGCGTGACCCCAATATGTCACAGAGAACAGGAGGGGCATTTCACCCTGCTTTAACTCTGTGATGCTGGCAAACTCAGCTGGCACAAGCCCCTTTGTCTATACTCGCCCTTAACATGTCATCTGCACGTACCGTGGCAACAACATCCCATAATATCAGTTCACCCTAGGCTGAGACCCTTGACGACCCTGTCTTCTCACAAAGGCACGTTAATCTATTCAGTCACGATAAGAATTACCGGAAGAAAACAGTCCTACGAGGAAAGTGGACCAATAAAAAAGACAAGGAGATCCTCGACAGTTGACTGAGATGATTGTGTGCTTTATGTGGTAAAACCGATCCATTTTTTGTATTTCTTTATATTTTTGTGCGCTATCGCTGTTCTGTCATTGAGCCCAAGTGATAATAACGACATATGCACCTGGACTGGGGCGCCATTTTGTTTCATAGTGTTGGATAAATGTTGAAGTGACCTTACGGTGTTGATAACCCACAATCACGCTCACACACTCCACACTATATTAGTCCGTTAGAAAAAGGTCTTCATCGATTCCAACATGCTCAGTTACTCCAATCAAATCAACAATCACACACCATCTCACACAATAAGGGGGGGGTCAGAGATCGTAAACATCTCAGCCACTCCGCAGTGCCTGCTGTGACACACACACACAATAGAAGCGATCATCTTGGATGTCAACTGGGGCTTGAACCTAATTGGGGCTGGGAGTGGACGACCATGAAGGCTTCCATTATCATGAGCCGTGCGTATCGCCCATCTGGGGGATGACACCATATGTCTGGACGAGCTAGCACCAGGAGACGTTTCTCCCCAGTCCTGACCCACTCTTAGCAGGCTGTCCAGGACAACCCTCCACCCCGGAGGATGGGAACATGGGGCCTGTACCCGGAATCAAGATTCGCTGTTAACGAGGTGACTTCAGGTTGAATCCAATACAGAAACCCCTGGGTTGAACCTGAAGTTATCTCATCAACCCAAAGCTTGATCTGTGGTACAGACCCCAGGCTCCCTCCAGGGTGTAGAACCACAGAGTAGCCCTGTTGAGGACAGGGGTCATTTGAACCGAACTCAGGGAACCAATCCCGCGACAATTGACACACAATAGGTTTTCAAACCATTTTGCACTTCCTCAATATGTACATTCACATCTGTTCCGACATCCAATAAAATACCATCTGTACTGATAAGAAGTTTTTTTTTAAAAAGTATAAAAAAAATACAATAAAAAGAGTCAGTTGTTGGAACCTAGGTCCTCTCTTTCTGCTGACTTTGGCTCTGCTCCCTGTGCACCCCTGATGGAAGAGCGAATGTGCGTACTGTCTCTTTAAGAGGCTCTGCGTGTAGAAGTGTTGTAGTAAAGCTGGCCAGGCGAGGGCTTGCGTGACTGAAGCAGACTGGGGTTCTGACCTCAGAAACTGTGATGAAAATGATCTGTCGATCAGGGCACCCGGGAGGAGGGGAGGAGGGGGGGGGGAAGGGAAAGGAGAAGAGGGGCGAGAGGGGGGAGGATGGGAAGAGGGAGAGGAGAGGAGGAACCATAGAAGCATTGAACTGTGTTGGTTCCCCTTTCCCCCTGGTGAATACAGATGTTAGGATTCATATTCTGTTGTCTGAAGATGGCAGGAAGCAGAGGATAACTTAACAAGGGCAGAGCCAGTCCTCAATGGCGGACTGTTCGTATCACTGAGGGTTCCTGGATGGTGACACGTGCTGTAATGTGGCCCATGATACATAAAACCCTCTATATATGGCTGGATTTGGGCTTTTGCATTTGCATTTGCGATGCAGAGAAATTGTGATTAAAGGTTATCTGTACCCTCCGACAGATACGTTCTTTCCTTGAATGTCACAGTTTGCATATCCCTCCTCTCTGATCACCCGAGCCTCATCACAGCAATTCATGTGCAGCGTATTCATGCTCAAGGCCAAATAGACCCGGGCCTTAATGCTGATGTCTCTTGACCGAATGGATGGCTGTGCTTATGCTCGACTCTCACTTGTCTGAATAGTTACTAGAGACCGAGAGGGAGGAAGAGGGGGAGGAAGGAGAGAGGGGGGAGGAAGGGAGGGGGGAGAGAGAGGAGTAGGGCGGCCACCGAAGCTTCAGAACCCCAGCGTTCTTTATTGTTTGCGATGGATCAAAAGGAAATGCTTCAAAGCAGCGCGAGGCCTTTGGAATTCCCTGCTCCGTTTTAACTGGAGGGATATCAGAAGCTGATGTAATTGAGGAAAAACAAGCGAGCCTGATAAGTTTCTACGGAGGACGTGTGTAGGGCCAGCAAGCTGCCAGATTGGCTGCAGGCAGAGACCCAGAGAGGACCCAGACTTCTCCCAAAGCCGGCACATTCCCCAGAAAGCTCTGCCTTGTTTGCGTGAGCAGTTCTTTCCCACCGCATGCATACCACATGTCTCAACACCACATGGAAGGCTTGTCTGGACCCTAAAAGTAGTTTGGGTTCTTAAAAAAAAAATATATATAAATATATATGTAACAATGTCAGTTACTGCTGTTGTTTGGCAGGCAAGAGACAGTAAGGCGAGGGCATCCGTACACACACAGGAGAATGCACAATGTGCTGCAGCTAACATTGTCCAAGCTGATCTATAATCCTGTGAATGGTTGTGTTCAAACCTTCCCCCCCACTCTCCTCCTCCTCCTCCTCCTCCTCCTCCTCCTCCATTTTCCTTGACTAGAGAGGATGTTAAAATTAAAAAGGATTAAACAGGGCAGCCTTGAGCTCTCTCAGTTTGGCTCAGTGTTCTGTGATGGAGAGTCATATTTATAACGGTCAGTGTCAGAGAGTTTGTAATCACCTGGCCTGCTGACAGCCGGGAGTGATTGACAGTTGTCCGAGAGAGGCCGGGACATTCCCTCATGGTCAGCCAATCCCTGGACAGTCCCCCATCTCTCATCCTCTTCCTGGGTTGGATGACACTCTCTGGAACCGTCCAATAGGCAGTGGCCTTGACCTTCTTTCCCTGATTTGAGAGCATGCATACACTGTTGAAGAATGTGTTTGTGTGTATGTGTGTGTGTTTCTGCATATGACAAATGGATGATTCCTTCTCAGCATCCCGCAAGAGAAATGTTTATTAAACCTGGTTGACCTCCCAAGTAGGTAGGGGTGGCGATAATCTACGCGATATGGCCCATATAGATCATGAAATAGCAGCTGCATTTAAGATTATAGACTTCAGGACTATAGCTACCCTCTGCATGACACGCCTAGCATACATTTTCAACCGTGCTGTCCGCCTCAGTACATACTCTGTTCAGCGTTAAGGTCAAAACTGCCGTAGTGTCATTCCTTGTGCGTTTGATGTCCCGGGGGGGTGGGTTGGGGGGGGGAGGGTGTGGGGTTTAGACCTCAACGCTGAACAGAGTGCGTACTGAGGGAGAAAGCATGGTTGAAAACGTACGCTAGGCGTTTCATTGTTCCCTTGTTACCATGACATCTGGTGGGGCTGTAGTTCCAGCGTTGACGGGGCGGTTTGGGTTCAGTTAGCACCTCATCCTGTGAGCCAGGCAGGGAGACTGAGGAGAGGGGAGAGAGAGATGGAGGCAGAGATGGAGAGACCTGAGAGAGAGACCAGAGAGAGGGAGAGACAAAAGAGGGAGAGAAAAAGAGGTAGAAAGGGACCAGAGAGAGAAAAAAAAGACATAGAGGGAGAGAGAGATATCTGTGTGTTTTGTATGCATATCAGTGTGTGTGTGCGTGGAGGGAGGGGGTGGGGCCAGGGAGCAGAGGAAGATATGTAAGTAAGGGTGACAGATTAAACGGGTTGAACAGCGCTGGTGATGTCACACAGCAGGCTTTTAACCTGAAGTGTTCAGGCCTCATTGACCTTGTCAGGGCCTGTTGAAGTGCTGCCACCGAGGACACACACGTTCCCCAGCCTCGCCACGCTAACGAGAACCTGCGCACACACACATGCACGCACGCGCGCACACACGCACCCTCAGCTCCACTCCAGCCCAAAATTGGCAGATAGAAGGAAAGAAACACACACATGCTGAGCACGCAACCCAGGGACTCCGTGCAGGTGAAGGATTTACTCAGCACGCTTTGGGAATCCCACTCCTCCTGTTCCTCTCTCTCTCTCTCTCTCTCTCTCTCTCTCTCTCTGTCTCTCTCTCTCTCTTTCTCTCTCTCGTTCTCTCTCTCTCTCTCTCGTTCTCTCTCTCTCTCTCTCGTTCTCTCTCTCTCTCTCTCGTTCTCTCTCTCTTGCTCTCTCTCTCTCTCTCTCTTGTTATCTGTCTCTCCCCCAGTACATCTTCTCTCTCTCTTGTTCTCTCTCTCTCTCTCTCTCTCTCTCTTGTTCTCTTTCTCTCTCTCCCCCAATCCATCCTCTCTTTCTCTCTCTCTCTCTTGTTCTGTCTATCTCTTGTTCTATTTCTACTCTTTCTCATTCTTTTCTCTCTCTCTCGTTCTCTCTCACCCTCGCTTTTTCTTTCTCTGCCCAACAGACAACACAGAACAGGTCCAGTCACACTCTCTCCTTCGCTCTTTCTCTTCTACTGTTTCTCTCGTGCTCGCTCTCCCTTCTCTCGCTTCTTTTTCGAACGCTGCTCCGGCGTCCTGATCCTGCGCTCGTCGAGCCAGCCTGGTTGAGCCTCGCACAGATCGTTGCTTTGTCACTGAGTTTCCGGATCCTGTTCGGGGTCTTCGCACCGACCTCACTGACGTCCACATGAAAGATCGTATTGTCTCACTTACCACCCATGTGTCAACAACCCCTTGGCAGAGAAACTGTGGGATTCTAGCCTGTTTTCTGACTTCCGTAAATGACTTACTGTCTCTTTTGGTTTTTTTTGGGGTGTTGAATTTGACCGGAATGGTGTGGCACGTTAACCAGCCAATAGAATCCCTTTGTCATCATATATGACGACTCTTTGTCTGGTTGTGGGGAGGATTAAAAGTGCTTTTGTGTGTGAAAGACGCTACCCAGCTCTGTGACATGTCTGAACTGAGGTTGGGACTGCTCTGTGACTGCACGGTACAGCACAGGGGTTACGACAGCTTCTTTGTTTCTGAGCGGGTTGGAGGATGGATGTCAGACATGGCTGCAGACAGAAGGCTTCACACATCCCGCTTGATTTTACTCTTCCTCTACGATCTGGAGTTCATCTGGCTTGTAAAGATGGCTAGGCTAGGCTAGGCTAAGTTAGCAGGTGTGCGTGAGCGAAGAGCTGTGCTGGATGGGTGAGTGGTTATCTGACCTGGTGATGTGGCAGCCCCCCCTGTACACCCCCTTGCCACCCCCCCCCACCCCTGTCCCTCACACACACACCACCATCCCCACCTAGTCCCCCTTAAAACATCGTCCCCCCACCCCCACCATGTCAGCCCCCTGCACCCTTACGTTTCCCCCCTTCTCCCCCCCCTCCCCCCCCCCCCCCCCCGGGCTTGCGTGATGTTGGCGAGCGCTGCTGTGCGCAGGATGGCAGCCCTACCCTCCAACTGGAGCATGTGATAACGAGATCATGGCATGGATTAGCGTGCCGATTCAGCCCCGCAACCGATCTCATGAGGAACGGGCCGGGATGAGCAGGATTTCCGCGGTCCGCGGTTTGGGGAAACTCACTGCTGGAAATACCGTGTCACAAGGGTGAAGGAGATGAGTAGACATTCAGCACGCCATGGGGGAGGGGCGGGGGCTGCAAAGGAAGAAGAGTAGAAAGACAAGCAGGGGAGAAAAAGAGAGAAGAGGAGGAGTGGGGGGGAGGGGGGAGGGGAAGGGAGGGACTTGTTTCCATCAGAAAGTCTTTGGTGGTTCACAGGAGTTCCTGACTGCTTTGGATAACTGTACAGGTGTGGCTTCTGTAGCGGTCCATCAAAAGTCCCCATGAAAGTCTGACAAATACCTTTTTGAGATGAAACTTTTCGTTTGGAAGCTATTCACTTCTGAGTTTCATACCAACCACAAGTCCAGAAACGTGGGCTGTGACAGGTGATCCATGAGCAGGCTGGCACCTGGCTGACTGGACGTGCCTGATTCCCCAGCACCCCTGATTCTCTGTCTTCTCTGTGTATGCACCTCTTCCACTTCCTGGTTCCTCTGCTTCCTGGTTCCTCTGATTCCTGGTTCCTCTGATTCCTGGTTCTTCTGCTTCCTGGTTCCTCTGATTCCTGGTTCTTCTGCTTCCTGGTTCCTCTGATTCCTGGTTCTTCTGCTTCCTGGTTCCTCTGATTCATGGTTCTTCTGCTTCATGGTTCCTCTGCTTCCTGGTTCCTCTGATTCCTGGTTCTTCTGCTTCCTGGTTCCTCTGATTCCTGGTTCTTCTGCTTCCTGGTTCCTCTGATTCCTGGTTCTTCTGCTTCCTGGTTCCTCTGATTCCTGGTTCTTCTGCTTCCTGGTTCCTCTGCTTCCTGGTTCCTCTGCTTCCTGGTTCCTCTGATTCCTGGTTCCTCTGCTTCCTGGTTCCTCTGATTCCTGGTTCTTCTGCTTCCTGGTTCCTCTGATTCCTGGTTCTTCTGCTTCTTGGTTCCTCTGCTTCATGGTTCCTCTGGTTCATGGTTCCTCTGGTTCCTCTGGTTCCTCTGCTTCCTGGTTCCTCAGCTTCCTGCTTCCTGGTTACTGCAGTTGAATGTGCTTTCTATGAAATGAAGTCTTCGGTAATCCCCAGCAAAAGAAAAGAAAAGAAGAAAAAACAACAATTTTTTTCTGAACCAATTGGGAATCGTCTGAGAGTGCGTGACCAGGAGTGAGTCTTTGGCACGACTTTCAAAAGCTTGATCGCTATTTCTGCTGCCACCCCCGAAGGTCTTTTACTACAGCTACGCATCCATTGCGTGTCCAAGTGTGTGTGTGTAACTGTGTGTGTGTGTGACTGTGTGTGTGTGTTTGAGCACATGGTGGGTGTGTTTGTGTTGTCAGGGAGTTTCTCTGCTAAATGTTTGCACATCGCTGAGCATGTGCTCGTGTGTGTTGGCGTGCACGCTTGCGCACGTCTGCGCGTGTTTTGCGCGGGTGTGTCATCTCTTTATTCTAAACTTAACGCTGGGAATCGGCATGAAGTGTCTTTCCATGTTTTTCAGAGAAGAAACTTTACATTACTTCCTAAGCTACATGACTTCCTGCAGGGTGGTCATTTCCATACGATTCTGTATGAAGCAATAGACTCCATTAGTCTAAAAAAAGATACCTAGACGATAGAGATGTGCTGTATCAGTCAGCCGTAACAAAGTCTGTGTGCTTTATTGTTTCAGTTGCAGAGGATCTAAGCATTTAGCACCATGGCAGTGTTCTCCAGCAGTCATCAATATTTAACATCGCTTGTTATTACGAAATCTTTACGGACTAATGTAGGCTATCTCGCTGCACGCGATAACTTGAGCGAGTGCCAACGGCAGACTAGAGATCCTGTGAGATCGACCGAGGCATCAGTTGTGTGACAGTTAAGCCTCAATACTCCAACCCTCTCTTCCTGCTCTCTCTTCCCACTCCCGGTCTCTCTTCTTCTCTCACCTCCCACTCTCTCTTCCTGCTCTCTCCTCCCACTCTCTCTTCCTGCTCTCACCTCCCACTCTCTCTTCTTCTCTCTCCTCCCACTCTCTCTTCCTGCTCTCACCTCCCACTCCCGGTCTCTCTTCCTCTCTCTCCTCCCACTCTCTCTTCCTGCTCTCACCTCCCACTCTCTCTTCCTGCTCTCTCCTCCCACTCCCGGTCTCTCTTCCTGCTCTCACCTCCCGCTCTCTCTTCCTGCTCTCTCCTCCCACTCCCGGTCTCTCTTCCTCTCTCTCCTCCCACTCTCTCTTCCTCTCTCTCCTCCCGCTCTCTCTTCCTGCTCTCTCTTCCCACTCTCTCTTCCTGCTCTCTCCTCCCACTCCCGGTCTCTCTTCCTCTCTCTCCTCCCGCTCCCTCTTCCGTGTATATCTCTCTCTCTCCCTTTCCTCCCACTCCCTCTCTTTCTTTGAGTTTCTTGACTTCCTGGGGGTGGGGTGGGGGGTGGAGCTAGGCTAATGAGGGGGATGGAGGTCAATTTCCTCCCCCCTCCTCGTGCCGCTGGTGAATATACCGTTGTGCTTCGAACACGCAAAGGCTGTCAGAGAGCAGAAGCTCTCACACACATGCCTGATCTGCCACTCGCTGTGAGGCGCTAGCAGCTAGCCGCTAGCAGCCACCAGCTAGCAGCTAGCAGCAGCAGCTAGCTCCCACTCAGCAGCCAGAATCAGAAACGGCCGCTGTCTCTCTGCTTTAGCTGGCTGGCTTCCCAAAAAGAAGACCCTCTCTGGTCACCTGGTCGCTAGCAGCTTGTTGAGGCGTACGGTACTGACGTCCCAGTCCGAAGGAATCATAGACGGAAGCTCATCCTTTAATATGGTCGCTGTGTGTGCGTGCGATCACGGTGTGTGAAATCGTTCTTTCTCTTCCCTCCCTGCAGCCATCCAGGAGAAGCCATGCAGGAAGGCTATGCTGGAGCCCCAGGCAGGGACTGCCCACCCTGACCCAGGGAAGGAGCACCAGATGCTGGCCGCGGGTGTGATGGAGAGCGACCTCCTGCTGGAGGTAGAGAGACAAACCAGAAAAAAGAGAGACAGAGAGAGAGAGAGCGAGAGCGATGACGAGCACTCCAAGATATCTCCAGAGCAGTTCTCCTCATCCTATGCCTGTTTAAGATCCGGGCCTCCTAGGACTATCGCTCTATTAATACACCGTAGCCATTAAGCAGAAGTAAAAGCATTTGTACATTGCGTGAGGCAGAGAGATAAACACACATGCACATGCAGAATCTCCAGGGCAGGAAGCACATTGATTGTGTTTAGGATCTAAGACGCCTTGATCGCGCTGTCATGCTCCAGTCCGACCATAGCAGGTTGATTAGAGGGGAGTCCCCCTCCCCCCACCCCCCTTCCTCATCTGTTCCTCACCTCCTCCCGTTCTCCCCTCTCCCCCCTCCTCACCGACTCCCTGTCACCTCCACTCTCGCTCATCCCCTCTCTTCCTCACCCCTCACTTCTCTCCCCCCCTCTTCCTCACCCCTGTCCTCCACCCCTGTCCTCCACCCCCCTCCTTCTCATTCCATCCCTCCCTAAGTCTCCTTCCATCTCCCTCCCTCCCTCCCTCCCTCGCCATTAGAACAGCCAGTGCTTATCCATGGGTAGCGTGACACCCTGAGCAGCGGGATGCGTTGGGGCTGAATAGAGATCGTGACACTGTTAGGTCACTATCACACCAGAGAGTGGGAACCAGGGGCCCCAGCTGACCTGAGCGCCCCCAGATCAGAGCTGAGGTGGCTGGGTCTGGCGAGGAGAGGGGAGGGGGAGGAGGAGAGCCCATGTCACGCCAACGTCACTGTCACTAAACTCAGCCTTACGGGACGATGATGATGATCACTGCTCTCTCTCTCTCTCTCCTTAAGTGTCTTTCTTTCTCCCTCTTTATCTCTCTTTCTCCTTCACTCATCCATCCTATTCTCACGTACCTTCTTTCTGTCTTTCTCTCTCTCTCCTTCTTTGGGGTGGAGGTGCAACATACATGTGTCTTGTCTCTCTCCAGTCTCTCACAGGTTTTGCCTTGGTGGTGAGCACAGATGGCTTGATCTTCTACGCCTCCTCCAGCATCGTGGATTACCTGGGGTTCCACCAGGTAACTGTCCCCACCAGCCCCCACTTCCTGTCCTGTGCTGTCCCCACTACCCCCCACTTCCTGTCCTGTGCTGTCCCCACCACCCCCCACTTCCTGTCCTGTGCTGTCCCCACTACCCCCCACTTCCTGTCCTGTGCTGTCCCCACTACCCCCCACTTCCTGTCCTGTGCTATCCCCACCACCCCCCTCCTCTTGTGCTGTGCAACACTGAAGCAATATAAAACTATTTTATTGCAGCCTAAAACACACACAACAGAGTAACCCAAACACATTTAGCCAGAGTTGACTTTCAATCTCTGTCCGTGTCTAAAGAAACCCGAACATAAGTCAAGAAGTGGTCATGTGTAAACCTTCCACTTGACGAGCAAGTCCACAGCCGGAAACCCCGTAGCGTCATGGAAAGAGCCGGCATCACAACCCCACCACAGTTCAGTTATAAAGCCAGCCTGATATGAGCTGGCTGTCTGACACCTAACATTCGGATCGATTCCTGAGGTAACTGGTGGGCTCCCTGTGTTCTGAGGGTGGAGGGCTCTCTCACCAGCTCTCCCCTCATTAAAGTACAAAATAAAAACGCTCCTCGTGAAACAAAAGAGCTGGCTGGGGGGGACCACGTCTCGGTGTGCCTGCAGGACGAGACGCCTCTCCAAGGCAAGCGCTCGAAGCGTCGCGTGCCTCTGATGTTAACGTTGCGGGGAGGTTGAATATTTTAGCGGGGAGGGTTTGAGGTTTGTGTTTTTATATGGATGGAGAGGATGACTGGAGGTGGTGGGGGCAGGTCGGGAGCGGGGGGGAAGGTCGGATGGCAGGGAAGGAGAGGCAGTGGGTGGGGGGGCAGGGCGAGCAAGCGAGCGGGGGGAGGGGTTGGCGGGTTGGGTGGGGCAGGCGGGGCGTGGCGGGGGGGGGGGGATTACAAGAGTGGGTTTGCCGTGGTGGCTGCGTTTTTTTTTCATCAGCGTAGCGTTGCAAATGTCTGTCCTCATGCGAGCCGATCTGGTGTCACGCAAGCCATGGAACGAGGCCTGGTGAAGAGAGGAGAGGAGGGAGCTCCCCTGTGACGCTGGTGTGTGTGTGTGTGTGTGTGTTTGGGTGTGTGTGTGGAAGACTCCAGGGATACGTGACCGATTCAACTGGTGGAGATTATTTAAAAAAAGAAATTCAACCATCTTAATCTTACTTGAGTTATTGATAAGTTTGTAGCCAACCTGTTTGTGGCAACCAAATCCTTCTATTTTAACTTGAATACTTTAACTTGATCAGATTCCATAGTAAAATTACCATTACCACCAGCTGTAGATTCAAGCAAAGTTGATTCAGTCATGCATTTGACTTTTACTATAGCAGTACTACACTTTTACTATAGCAGTACTACACTCTTTAACAAAGCACTACAGCTCTTTGTGACATCAGAAAACTATAATCGAGCGGGATGTCCCATCTGCAGAGATCTAACCTAGATGAGCCTAACCTGTCACAAAGGCCCACAAGCCTAGCTCTCCCCCCTCCCCTCTGGCCCCCCTGGCCCCCCCTCCCCCCGGCCCCCTGGCCCCCGTCTGGGGCCCACAGTGTTGCGTTCTCACCAGGGCCACTTCACAGCGACACTTGCAGTGTCTGTACGGATACCTCGTTGGAGTCTGACTATTGACCAGCTCAAGCCAACCGTGACGCGGGTTAAGTGGCAAGGTCGGTGAGCTCCCCAAACACAATACGCTTCCCTAATGAGGGGGTTAATTGGGTTGGAGACTAATCCCTGCTGACCCCAACTCACTGAACTCCACCGCAAAGATGTTGTTGTGTTGTGATTCCAAATGCGAGTGTTATCTTTCGGGTCCTTTGTTGACTGTACTCTTACGCACCGCGCTTAAATAGATGAGCTAAACCTTAGATGCACCTGCACAGGTGCGCGGTGTCCCGTTGCGTTTTGGTTTGGTCGTTTGTTTGTTAGCGCAGTTTTTCAGGGAGCGGGTGGGGGGGGGGGGGGGGGGGCGGGTGGGGGGATGGGTGCGTCTCGTTTGCGGAGTGTTTGACTGCAGATCAAGGGGGTCCCTGCTCACCTCCCCCCACGTCACCCCAACAGAAGCATCTGCCAAATGAAGACGCTCGAAAAACCGCGCTCCTGCCGTTGCGTCGGGGGTGGGGGGGGGGTGGGGGGTGGGGCGGGAGGTCTTAAGTACGTGTTGTTTTCCGTTTGGATTTGAATCTGATCAGCCCTCTCCCCCCCCCAGACTGACGTCATGCACCAGAACGTGTTCGACTACATCCATGTGGAGGAGCGGCAGGAATTCAGACGCCAGCTCCACTGGGCCATGTGCCCCTCCCCCCAGGGGGGCGGAGCTCACGACCAACCCCCGGCCGCCACCGGTAAGCACAGGATGAACCCCCCCCGCCCCGCCCCCCACACTGGGGGGGAGTTAAGAGGTTCGCGCACGTAGCGCCATGGATGTTTCTGAGGGGGGTGTCTGGCTCTGACCTGCAGGTGAGGACTTTGTGGTGGGCAGTCTCTTCAGCGCCCAGGAGCCGGATGGGGTTCCTCTGGAGCTCACAGCCTTCCTCACCCGCTGCTTCATCGCCCGCGTCCGCTGCCTGCTGGACAGCACCTCCGGCTTCCTGGTACGCCCTCCCCTGCCTCCCTCCCCTCCCACCCCTCCCAACATTCACCCTCGCCTGCGTGTTGAAATAAAAGCGTGATAATTGACTTACCAGTTAGGTACTGTGTGTCGTGTGTGCGTCAGAGCATGCAGTTCCAGGGCAGTCTGAAGTTCCTCCAGGGCCAGAAGAAGAAGACCGACTCGGGGGCTCTGCTGCCCCCCCAGCTGGCTCTGTTCTGCGTGGCGGTGCCCCTGGTGATGCCCTCCATCACCGAGCTCAAGCTGAAGGGCATGACAGTCAGGAGCAAGAGCAAGGGCCCAGTCTCCACCACTCTGGAACGCAGGTGAAGACACACACACACAGTCACGCAAAAGAGCTCCTATTGGATTTGGTCGTGGTAACATCCAACCGGTAAAGTTACCAAGTTGAGAGTATCTTTTACTAGTCAGCACGGATGTGTTGAATCACTTTACATTTAATCATTTTATCCACAACGCTTTTATCCAAAGCGACTTACAGCAAGTACTGGTAGGGTGAAGTGCCTTGCCTAAGGACACAAGGTCATGTAGCCACAGCCAGGAATCGAACTCACAACGGTCCAATCATGAGCCCAATGCCTTAACGCCTTAGCCTTAACCACTGAGCCAACTTTGTGAAGTGAATCTGACATTTAGAGATGATTATGGACTATATAGTATGAGGAAAGCAGAAAACGTATTGGCTTCATCATAACACTCATATCCAGTTAGGTGATATGGATATGGATATGACCATGGAAATGGTTTGTAAATCTTGCATAGCGATTAAACCTGATTCTGATTCTGGATGGTAAAAAAAAGAGTGTTATTTTCTGAATCATCCACTGCAATTTGTCTTCTTCTTTGGTTCAATCCTAGTGAGAAGAGACAGCGTTCACGAGGGTCATGTGACAGCAGTGACTTCCTACTCCTCAACTGGTCTAGCTCCGCCCCTCCCAGGGACCCCTGTCACTACACCCCCTGGACGCCCCTCTCCAAGGACGGCCTGCGCTACCGTAGCAACGAGGGCTACTACCCCCAGGATGAGCCCCTCAACTTCTGCCTGTCTTCCATGGGGGGGCCCAAGGCCCAGAGCCCTGTGATGGACCCCTCCTGGGAAAGCATCCGGCCCCCCTCTGCCTCCCGCAAAGCCCCCAGCGGGAGCTACGTCCCGGGCCGCCAGGGTAAGTACAACCCTCTGGGAAAGGCCGGAAGCTTCCGGATGTCTCCCGGGTATGGCGACCGTCAGGAGACGTCTCAGAGCAAGCTGTACGGAGACGTGGAGGGTTTCTGCGATGACGAAGGGCTGAAGGGGGATGTCAGGTACATGGGTCACCTGGACTGCTACAGCGGCATGGTCCTATCTGAGACGGCCATCAAGACGGAGCAGGACTCGGACTCGGAGAATGGCGGGAAGATGTACAGCCTCGCCCACAACGGCTCGTGGGGCGGTGGGCCGGCGGAGAAGCACCAGACTCAGCGCTACGGCCTGGCCTATCAGGAGCAGCCGCTGGTGAAGACGGAGGCGGGGTTTTACGAGCAGTACGCCAACTGCCACCGGGACAAGAGCCGCACCAGCCCCCCCCTCAACGGCCATCACAAGTACCTGTACGCTGCAGCAGGGGCTCTCCGGCTGCCCAAGTGTGGCCTGAACAAGGATGGGGCCCAGTTCAGCCCTCACAGGGTCCCCCACCCAGACCCTCTCTGCAGCAGCCAGGGGGTGAACTGCATGGACAGCCACGTCTACGGGAACGGGCCAGCGGAGCACAAGGGCTACCTGCAGCCAGAGGACAAACTGGGCTACGAGTTTCGTGGGAACGGTCTGATTCACTCCATAAAGAGAGAGCCCATGGACTCCCCACCCTGGTCCGAGGGCAGTTGCCATGACATCAGCCAGATCCCCTTGCAGAGGAGGGCGATCCCCAACTGTGCTATGAATGCTGTGGTGCACAAATCGAACCCGTACCTATACATGCAGTGAAAGGGCCACACCATCCCTTCTGTGGCCACAACCATGCCTCTTTTGCGTTGTATCAAAAGGTTGGTTGGGCTTACTTTTAACTCAGGTAAACTGCTGTGCAAACAGAATCACAGTATTACAGAATCAAAGAAAGTATATAAGAGATCGTTTTTTTTTGTATGCAACTATGTACATGACACACCACACCTTAGAAATATCACAATATTTTTCCGTTTTTTGTTGTGTGTTTTGTGAGGTATGTATTGTTTAGCTTGTGTCTTGGTTGTTTGAACCTAAATTGTACACAAAGGCTGTAAAATTGTGTTTGGATATATTTTATATGTACTTATTTATGTTTACTCTCACTGGGTGACATATTCAGTTTGTTGTTGTAGTCTAAAGCCGTGCTCCCAACCAATATGATTTTAGTTTAATTGCACACAAGTTCTCACACGGCCTTGCATTTTGTAAATAACTCAAATAGATATCATTGATTTTAAGTGATCCAACATGTTGGTCATTATACACTAAATACCTCTTTGAAACAGTATGATTTATCTATTAGCCTTTTTGACTGAATATTTGATACAACTTTTTATTAACTGAAATGTTTGATTAATTTATTGTTCAGATTTATGTTGTGTTTTTAAGATTCTATTTCGGTAGGCAACGTGTCTATGTTCAACGAAGATTAACCGCTACGTACACAATTTCTCCATATTTTTGAGCATTGTGTCACAAAATATTATTTGACACAAATGTTTTTGTAGTCTAATTATAATCATATTATTTAAGTAACGGTTGTTAAAGCGTAGGTTCTTCAATTGACTTGTAGTATCAAGTAGGCCTAGTGTTTCTTTAAAGTTTAAAAAAATAACAACTTTTCAACTGTCTTCTGGTCAACAACACAGCTGCATGCAGCATTCTTTACAACATTATTTTCAATAAATTGCCGTTTTAAAAATAACAATCTTTGTTTGTTTTATTGCAAAATGTTGAATTCTGTGGATTCTGATATGCAATAATGATGATTAAAACCAAATGGTAAGTGGGTATCACTATCGATTATATCATTATAAATGTGTTGTTATATGTGTGTATATATATTTATATATATTATGAAATCATATTGGCCTATATATATATTATGAATTAATATTGGCCTATATATACATATATGAATACATTTCAATAATTTCAACCCATAAAACGATAAATAAACATATAGAATATCCAATCCAATTCAACTCATAAAATCAGAACTCATAAAGTTTGAATGCAAGGCCAGAGCTCCGCTGTCCGGTCACGCTGCTCGCGCTGTGAGCCACGCAGCTCGCGCTGTGAGCCACGCCGCTCGCGCTGAGCACGCTGCTGTCAGCTGCTGCTGGGCGGAGCGGAGCGCGCGGGTGTTGTCAACCAGGAACAGGCAAAGAGGAAAACTGCGCTCTATGTGGTCGGGATTAATATGAGATTCATATAACGACATTTTACATTCACACTTATTGCTGGAGTTGGTAGGTAAATGTCATAGTCTACTGTTATGATAGACCCACTTCATTTCCATTGACTTTATTTCGATACGGGCCTGTTTGTGTCTTTTCTCGCCGTGTCAGTCTGCTGATGATTGTTGTGTTGTGAAGCTGGGGGCCAGCTAGCTAGCTAGCCATGTTCAGAATCGTGTTGTTAAACTGATTCTAGCTACATTCTGTCCAAATGTCGGCAGTAGTTCATCGTGAATTGGTATGGATTTGGGGTTCACTTGCTTCAATCGTACGTATCTCGCTTAACTACAGTGAATATGTGTGAAACTGACGTAGCCTAACGTCTTGCTAGCTTGCTAACACAAGCCAACGGTGTAAACAAAAAAGTCCTCTGTAGCTGGCTTGTCTGGTTAGGGACAACTCGTTTTTAAGGGCATTGCCTGCTTCTCCTTCGGTGACTGATCGATCCAGCTTGACGCTGGTATGGAGGAGACCAACCGGGAGGCAGAAGCCACGGCGGTGCAGCGGGTGGCGGGGATGCTGCAGCGCTCAGATCAGCTGGACAAGGTGGAGCAGTACCGCCGGAGGGAGGCGAGGAAGAAGGCGTCAGTAGAAGCTCGACTGAAGGTAACTTCAAAGCTTCATAGTAGCTGATATACCTACCAGACGAAGTATCACTGTCCTGCCAGCTAAAGACAAGGGAACACAATTGTCAGACAATAAAGTCAATCACTTCTGCCGTTTTGACAATCAATGTTTATGTGGGTCTGGATTCTTCAATGTCAATGCCTATCCCCAAAACGTAATGTTACAGAATTTCATAGATTATAAATGGCCTCAACGATTCACCTTCGCAGTGTTATTACCGAGACCCCCCCTTACCCCCCTCCCCTTACCCTCCCTCTACTGCAAATTAAAACCAACCGATCCCTCCCCACCCCCCCTTCAGGCTGCCATTCAGTCCCAGCTGGACGGTGTGCGTACGGGCCTGAGCCAGCTCCACAACGCCCTGGTGGACGTGAAGGACATCCAGAGCTCTCTGGTGGACGTCAGCAAGGACTGGAGGCAGAGCATCAACACCATCGAGAACCTGAAGGATGTTAAGGAGGCTGTGGTGCAGCACAGCCAGCTGGCCTCGGCCGTGGAGAACCTGAAGAACATCTTCTCAGGTAGAACCATGGAGAACAATCTTCTCGGTTAGAACACAGAGAACATTTTCTTGGGTAGAACATCTTCTCAGGTAGAATGGGGAGAACCTGTTCTCAGGGAGAAAGTGTAGAACATCTTCTCAGGGAGAACATCCTCTCTGGCAGAATGTGGGGAACAACATCTCAGGTAGAACAGGGGCAACGTCTTCTGAGGTAGCAGGAGAATAACGTTAATCAGACTTGCCAATTACAGGGAACTTAAAAGTGCCCTAGAGAAGTTCCACGTTTAAGATTTTTAGAACCACATAGGAATTAGGATTTTATTTTTGTACTTGTCACCAAGGGCTTTGAAGTAACTCAGAACAGTAAGTGATTGTTGTGTCTGTGAGTGGTTGTTGTGTCTGTGAGTGTTGTGTGTCTGTGAGTGATTGTTGTGTCTGTGAGTGGTTGTTGTGTCTGTGAGTGTTGTTGTGTCTGTAAGTGGTTGTTGTGTCTGTGAGTGTTGTGTGTCTGTGAGTGATTGTTGTGTCTGTGAGTGGTTGTTGTGTCTGTGAGTGTTGTTGTGTCTGTAAGTGGTTGTTGTGTCTGTGAGTGTTGTGTGTCTGTGAGTGATTGTTGTGTCTGTGAGTGGTTGTTGTGTCTGTGAGTGGTTGTTGTGTCTGTGAGTGGTTGTTGTGTCTGTGAGTGGTTGTTGTGTCTGTAAGCGGTTGTTGTGTCTGTAAGCGGTTGTTGTGTCTGTAAGCGGTTGTTGTGTCTGTGAGTGGTTATTGCGTCTGTGAGTGGTTGTTGCGTCTGTGAGTGTTGTGTGTCTGTGAGTGGTTGTTGTGTCTGTGAGTGGTTGTTGTGTCTGTGAGTGTTGTGTGTCTGTGAGTGGTTGTTGTGTCTGTGAGTGGTTGTTGTGTCTGTGAGTGTTGTGTGTCTGTGAGTGGTTGTTGTGTCTGTGAGTGATTGTTGTGTCTGTGAGTGGTTGTTGTGTCTGTAAGTGGTTGTTGTGTCTGTGAGTGTTGTTGTGTCTGTGAGTGGTTGTTGTGTCTGTGAGTGATTGTTGTGTCTGTGAGTGGTTGTTGTATCTGTGAGTGGTTGTTGTGTCTGTGAGTGGTTGTTGTGTCTGTGAGTGGTTGTTGTGTCTGTAAGCGGTTGTTGTGTCTGTAAGCGGTTGTTGTGTCTGTTAGTGGTTGTTGTGTCTGTAAGCGGTTGTTGTGTCTGTAAGCGGTTGTTGTGTCTGTGAGTGGTTGTTGCGTCTGAGTAAGCGGTTGTTTCGTCTCTCGGGGCAGTCCCAGAGATCGTGCAGGCCACGCAGAATCTGATAGAGGAGGGGGAGCTGCTGCAAGCCCACCGCAAGCTCATGGACCTGGAGTGTTCCCGTGACGACCTGATGTACGAGCAGTACCGCATGGACAGCAAGAACACTCACGACATGAACCTCATACGCAACTACTTTGGAGAGGTAGGCTGGGAGTCAAGAGTTCTCTGTTCCACTACAGATCATGCATCTTATACACTCCACCCTCACCTGCGCTGCCCCTTATCTCCTCTGCCTATTTACTGCTCTGCTTACATTTGACATTTACATGAATTGATTTAGCAGACGCTTAGTCCAGGCGACTTCCAAGAGAGAGCTTTACAGAAGAGCATCGGTCACTGATCATAACAACGAGATAGTCCCCAAACATTGCGGGTAGTCAAATCATGAAGCAAACATTGTGGTAAACCAAACAAGTGCCAAAGGGAAGCGTTCAGTTAAACAAGTTACGATTAAATAACATGAACCTCGAACGTACAATAGTGTACCTGTAGGGAAGCAAGTAATAATAATATTTCTCACAGCGTGTACAAGAATTTCAAATCGGTTAGAACTGGCCAACAAGAGCAAAATGTCCCTCAATAAGAGTAAATATGGTCCTGGGGGAAACTTCAGGTCTAGCAGTCATACCTAAGCACTGTTGTACTTCCGGAACAAGTGAGCCTTGGGGGTGCCTTTTCTTGAAGGTGGGGGGACAGGTGCTTAACCCCAGCTGATGTGCCCCCCCGGCCCCCCCAGGTGCAGGGTTTGTCTGAGGAGCTGGCCAAGCAGCTGTGGATGGTCCTGCAGCGCTCCATGGTGACGGTGAGGCGGGACCCCACCATGCTGGTGTCTGTGGTGCGCATCATCGAGCGCGAGGAGAAGATCGACCGGCGCATGCTGGACCGGCAGAAGCAGACGGGCTTCCTGCCGCCAGGACGGCCCAAGCGCTGGAAGGAGAAGATGTTACAGGTAAGGCAGGACTCTGTGGAGGGTCACCTGCTTTAAGAATGGTGACCCCTGCCTCACCCACTCCCCTGCCTCACCCACTCCCCTGCCATACCCACTCTCCTGTCTCACACCTGTTCCTGCCTCACCCATTCCCCTGTCTGACCACCTCCTCTGTCCCCCCCCCCCCCCCCCCCGTCTCACCCTGTCTCACCCCCACCCCTGCCTCACCTCCATCCCTGTCTCCTCCCCTCCCTCACCCCCTCCTCTATCTTCCCCTCCCATGTCTTACCCCACTCCCCTCCCCGGTCTCACCCCCTCCCCTGTCTCGCCCTCTTCCCTGTCTCACACCCCCCTCCCTTGCCCCACCCCTCCAGGTCATGGAAGGCACAGTGAGCAGGCGCATCGAGGGCACCCAGTCGGAGACGCGCGAGTCGGACAAGATGTGGCTGGTGCGCCTGCTGGAGATCACCAGGAAATACGTCCTGGACGACCTGCTGGTGGTGAAGAACCTCATGGTCCAGTGCTTCCCTCCGCACTACAAGACCTTCGAGACCTTCTTCAAGCTGTACCACGACGCCGTGTCCCTGCGGACCCAGGAGCTCACCTCCGAGGACCTGGAGGCCAACGAGATCGTGTCCCTCCTCACCTGGGTCCTGAACACCTACAAGAGGTCAGCCCGGCCCTCCTGGCTCACGTTTTCCCTCCGCCGTCCCAGTGTCGTTCCGAAGTGCAAATTGAACGGTCTCAAACTCAGCTTGACACGCCCGAAAATGTCAATCATTATAGACTAGGCTGTCTGCAGCAACATTTCAGTAATCCATACAGTCATGGGGCTCAGCCAGTGTCTGAATTATAATGTGAATCCAGTTAACAGTGATGTATTTCACCTGCCTTGGGGTTAAACACGTTGACCTGCTGGTTTGTGGATTTTATACAGTTATGATCCTCGTCGTCCCGGAGTCTGTGTCGAGCCTTGATATCTTAATCATCGTCTCCGAGTGCGACAGGATAGCGTTATTTTGGGGTTGTGCGACGCCCCCCCGGGGTGTCTGCTCCGAGCTCGTCCCCCCCCCCCCCCCCCCTCCCCTCCCCCCCCCTCCCCTCCCCTCCCCTCCCCCCCCGTCCCTAGTGAAGCTTGCGTGCCTCCACGCCGCGGATGGGAACCATCCATTCAATATTTACCACTAACCGGCTCTCAGACACGAGAGAGTGCTCATGGCATGTGAACTAAGCGGGGCTGCTGCAGATAATCCAATGAATGCACACGCACACACATGGCGTGCTCTGCCAGGATTGGAGAGAGCAGGGATTAATGGACAGCTCCTCTTATGCCATGTTCGAACAAAGACAACCGCAAGGTTCATATCCGATTCTCACACCAGCGTGGTTCCCCCCCCCCGGGGGGAGGGGAGGAGGGGGAGGAGCTGGCGGACCGGCCCCCAGGGAGGGGATGATGGGATTGGTCGGTCACGTGATTCGCAGCCACACGCTCGTTTCCTGTGTTTGTGTACGAGAGAGGCGTGTGTTGCTGTTCATTATTCATGGGGTTCGGTGTGGGCTTGTCTTCTGACAGCCTCGACAGGGCTATCATGTTCATGTCCCTGTCTGTGTGAGGCTCCTCATATGTCTAGACTGCCAGTACACTGATGTGTGTGTCTGTCTCTGTCTCTCTGTGTGTGTTTGTGTGTGTCTGTCTGTGTGTGTATGTGTGTGTTTGTGTGTCTCTGTGTGTGTGTCTCTGTGTGTGTGTGTCTGTGTGTGTCTCTGTGTGTGTGTGTCTGTGTGTGTGTGTGTGTGTGTGTGTGTGTGTGTGTGTGTGTGTGTGTGTGTGTGTGTGTGTGTGTGTGTGTGTGTGTGTGTGTGTGTGTGTGTGTGTGTGTGTGTGTGTGTGTGTGGCAGTGGGGAGATGATGGGGAACCCTGAGCTGATGTCTGAGTGTGACATCAACCAGCTGGAGCCTCTGTTACCTCAGGACGTGGTGGACAAACTGCTCAGCAAATATGTGCAGACCTTCACCGTGAGTACACACACACACACGTTTATCATCTTAATGTATCATTATTATTTTATTATATTAATAATATAACATGTTAACACAGATGCACAGCCGCACGCAAATATATAGTCACTCACACTGACACACAATCATGCGTTTGTAAATTGTCATCGCTGTGAACTGGTGAATACACACCTGTCCTGTCTTAACATGAGGCGTGTTGAAATGGTCAGCTGCATGCTGCTTGTATGGACAGACAGGCAGACAGGCAGACAGACAGACAGACAGACAGACAGGCAGACAGGCTAACAGTAGCCCTGCCTGTGCAGTCTAACATTACAGGCTGGCTGCGGAAGGCTCTGGAGACTGATAAGAAGGACTGGCAAAAGGAGACAGAGCCTGAGGCAGACCAGGATGGATACTACCAGACCACCCTGCCTGCCATCGTGTTCCAGGTAACTCTGCCCCCCTACGGACCGTCAAGGCTGGGCCCTCCCCCCTCCAGCCTGTCAGGCTGGGTCCTGCCCCCCTCCGGCCTGTCAGGCTGGGTCCTGCCCCCCTCCGGCCTGTCCGGCTGGGTCCTGCTAGATTACACCCTGACTGATGTTCTTACTTCCTCCTCCATCCTTTTCTTCAACCGCTCCTCTTTTTCTCCTCCTTTTCCTCTCTAACACCATCTCCTACCTTCTCCCTCCTTCCCTCTCTTTCTATCGCTCTCTGTCCCCCCCTCTCTCCCCCCTCTCTTTCTCTCCCCCCCTCCCCCTTTCTCTCTCCCACCTCTCCTTCTCTCCCCCCCTCCCTCTTTCTCTCTCTTCCTCCCTCTCTCCCCCCCTCCCTCTTTCTGTCTGTCCCTCCCTCTCTCCCTCCCTCTGTCCCTCTATTTTTCTCTCTGTCCCTCCCTACCTCTCTCTCTGCTCCCAGATGTTTGAGCAGAACCTGCAGGTGGCCGCCCAGATAGATGAGACCTTCAAGGAGAAAGTCCTCCAGCTGTGTCTCAAACAGATGAGCTCCTTCCTCATCAGGTACCGCCCACCTCCTGGACATAGCTCCGCCTCCACCACCTTGATCATGACGTCATAATAACTGGAGCTAAACTGTGCTAAGCTACGCTAAAATATGCTAAGCTACGCTAAACTATGCTAAGCTATGATAAACTATGCTAAGATACGCTAAACTATGCTAAGCTAAACTAAGCTACGCTATGCTACGCTATGCTATGCTACGCTAATCCTGCCCTGTGTGGTTTTGCTGCGCAGGTATAAGGAGGAAGCCATCGCCTATAAGGAGGAGCATCTGAAGGACAGGCAGCTGCCCCAGTGTTACGTCCAGTACATGATCGCCATCATCAACAACTGCCAGACGTTCAAGTACGTCCTCCTTCACGTCCAGCGTGTCGACCGCCTGCTCCGTCACGTTTGACGGTTTATTCGTTATTCGTCGATGCGTTTACCTGAAGTATATCCCATCCCAAACGGCCGCTAGTGCTTGTAGAAAGTACAGTAGAAGTGTCAGTAGTGACGTCATCGTTCTGACCGTGCTCCTGTGGGCGGAGTCAGGGCTGTGCTGGAACATTCCAGTCCATTCCAGTGATCAGGTTAGCCTGGTGTGGATGAGATGGCCATGGTGGCTCCGCCCCCTCTAGTAAACCTGCTGGTGTGTTGTGCTCCACAGAGAGTCTATCAACAGCCTGAAGAGGAAGTACTCCAGCTCCACGGAGCCCACGGCTAACGACGCCCCCATCGACAGAACCCTCAGCGAGGTGGCCAAGGAGGGCTGCCAGTTCCTATTGGACGAGGTCTTCCTAGATCTGGACGTAAGGGTTCCCCCCCGCCCTCCGATTGGTCAACCTTTAGAGCAGGTGTCTCCAATCCTGGTCCTCGAGGGCCGCCCTCCTGAAGGTTTTAGATGTTACCCTGCTCCAGCACACCTGATTCTAATGAAGGGTAGTTATCAAGCTGTGGAGGTGTGCTGGAGCAGGGAAACATCGAAAACCTTCAGGAGGGCGGCCCTCGAGGACCAGGATTGGAGACCCCTGCTTTAGAGCAGTGGTCTTCAACCCTGGTCCTCAGGACCCACTGTCCTGCATGTTTTAGATGTTTCCCTGCTCCAACACACCTGATTCTAATGAAGGGTAGTTATCAAGCTGTGGAGGTGTGCTGGAGCAGGGAAACATCGAAAACCTTCAGGAGGGCGGCCCTCGAGGACCAGGATTGGAGACCCCTGCTTTAGAGCAGTGGTCTTCAACCCTGGTCCTCAGGACCCACTGTCCTGCATGTTTTAGATGTTTCCCTGCTCCAACACACCTGATTCTAATGCATGGGTCGTTATCTAGCTCTGAAGAATCCTGGTAAACGATCATGCATTAGAATCAGGTGTGTGGGAAGGGGGAAACATCCAAAACATGCAGGACAGTGGGTCCTGAGGACCAGGGTTGAAGACCACTGCTTTAGAGCATGTGTCAGACGCATGTATACCTGTTCGAAACGTGATCTCTCTGAAGACGCTAGCATGTGTCGTGGCTGTGTGGCGACAGCTTCTGATTGGCCGCTCGCTCTTGCAGCATCACCTGGCCGAGCTGCTGACCAGGAAGTGGCTGACAGGCTCGCATGCTGTGGACACCATCTGCGTGACGGTGGAGGACTACTTCAACGACTTTGCCAAGATCAAGAAGCCCTTCAACCAGGTAGAGCAGGGCCTGCAGCCGGGCCTCTGGAGCACAGCTACCTGCTCCTCTGTCCTCAGCCTGGGGGGGGGCTGTCAGGGGACTGACAGGCTGGACTAGTCTCCACTCTGGTTCTGAAGATCTACGGTGGAGACCAGTGGTGTCAAACTGGTGCCATCGAGGGCCAAGAGGATGCAGGTTTTCATGCCAACCAAGCCACTACTCCAGCTGAGGTCACTAACGAGTTTCTCCACTTAGTGACATCAGCTGGGGTAGTGATTGGTTGAAGTGAAAACCCGCCCCCTCTTGACCCGCCCCCTCGAAGGCACCAGTTTGAGACCCTAACCCTGGTGTTCCTGAGAGATTGTACTGAGAATGTGTAACTTAGAAGACCGTATGATGATGATGATGACGACGATGATGATGATGACGACGATGATTGTGGGTGGAGCGATGCAGGAGGCGAAGCTCTTCTGTGTTGCGTGCGGTAGACGCGTTGCGTGCGGTAAGCGTGTTGCGTGCGGTAAGCGTGTTGCGTGCGCTTCAGGAGATGACGAGCGAGGCTCATCGGAGGGTGGTGGTGGAGTACATCAAGGCAGTGATGCAGAAGAGGATCAGCTTCAAGAACGCAGACGAGAGGAAGGAGGGGGCCGAGCGCATGATCAAGGAAGCAGAACAGTTCAAGTTCCTGTTTAGGAAGCTCACAGCGGTGAGGAGAGATTACCCGAAGATTGCACCTGTAGATTGTACCTGTAGATTACACCTGTAGATTACACTAAACTACACCTGTAGATTGTACCTGTAGATTACACCTGTAGATTACACTAAACTACACCTGTAGATTGTACCTGTAGATTACACCTGTAGATTACACTAAACTACACCTGTAGATTGTACCTGTAGATTACACCTGTAGATTACACTAAACTACACCTGTAGATTGTACCTGTAGATTACACCTGTAGATTACACTAAACTACACCTGTATATTGTACCTGTAGATTACACCTGTAGATTACACTAAACTACACCTGTATATTGTACCTGTAGATTACACCTGTAGATTACACTAAACTACACCTGTATATTGTAGCTGTAGATTACACCTGTAGACTACACCTGTAGATTTTACTTTTGTATTACCTCTGTAGATCACACCTGTAAATTATACCTGTGGATTATACCTGTAGATTACACTGGTAGACTACACCTGTAGATTACAGTTGTGGATTACACCTGCAGACTTTAGACAGATTTTAGAAATAGCTGCTGTGTTGTGGTGGAGGACCAGTACTAATGTGTGTGTGTGTGTGTGTGTGCCTGTGTGTTTGTGTGTGTGTGTGTGTGTGTGTGTGTGTGTGTGTGTGTGTGTGCAGGGCGAGGACACTGACAGGTTGTGCGACGCCATCGCAGCCATAGCAGAAGTCTTCAAACTGACGGATCCCAGCCTGCTTTACCTGGAGGTGTCCACACTGGTGTCCAAATACCCTGACATCAGGTACAGCATGCCCCCCACACACCCACCCACACACACACACACACCCCCAGGTGTGTGCTGCCCTGTAACCAGCCCGCCTGTCCCCCAGGGAGGAGCACATCATCGCCCTGCTGGCCGTGAGAGGCGACGCCAGCCGCGACATGCGCCAAACCATCATGGAGACCCTGAACCAGAACAAGCCGTCCTACGCCGGCGTGACCCAGCCCATCTTCAAGGACATCAGCGTGCCCTCCATGAGCATGTCCACCATGACCTCCATGGGGGTCCCCAAACTGCTCAAGTAGGACCCAGACCGCACCGGACTGGAACTGGTTCAAGGCTTGGGACTGAGCCTTTCGACCAGCTGACTGAACCCTGACCTGGACGCTCGCTGAACAGACCGGGGCCAAACCCTCTGTGTGTGGCAGAGCCTGGAGTCTAGACTGGGGCTCCTGTCCCCCCCCTCACCCCCCACCCCCCCGAGCCCCAGTTCCCAGCCCAGTCACTTGCTCATGCCTGAGGGACCACAGCGGGAGGTGTGTGCGTGTGTGTGTGTGTCGGAGGGAATTAATTGAGTTTCTGGGGTGAAAATAACAAGGTTACCCATACTGTGTGTGTGTACGTGCGCACACCCCATGCTGGCCAACCAGAACCACAGGCTACTGCATCCTGGAGTACTGAAACACCACAACCTCACTTTTAGTTGTTTTTGCACTTTGGATGAGCGTTCAGTGTTGTGGATGAGTGACGGAGGTGTAGCTAGGGTCCATGACACCAGCTTGGGTCAGCATCAACACCTTCATCCAGACGCTCTCGTTCCTCCAGTCCGGAATGTTCTGGAGGGACGTGGAGCGGACAGCCCCTGGACGCTTGACCACTCTGAAACTTGAGAACATTGAGGTCTGGTGGGGGGTCAAAGACAACATGGAATGTGGCCTGACACACACACACACGTGCTCTAACTCCTTGTTCCCCTAGCTTGCTCACACACACCGTGCATTGTACAGCGAAGCTCATCCTTCTCATGATGTGCCTGAGTGTGTTTGGTAAGCGATGTGTCAAATAAAGCCTTTTTCTCTGTCGCTCGATCTCTCTGTGCTGCTCAGGCGGGGGGGGGGGGGGGGGGGGGGGGTGCTGGCCGAACTCTGAGATGCTGTAGGCTGACAACATACTCCTGCAGAGTGGGGCACCTCCTAATATGATCAGCCCTTCCCTCCCTCCCTCCCTCCCTGAGTGTGCGTGCGTGCGTCTCACATTTCCTGATTGGGGGTCTGGGTACTCCCTGTCTCTAATTCCTTTAAATGTTTCATCCGGTTGCACGCTAGCTAGCCGAGCTGTTAGTAGCAGAGTGGCGGAAAACAGACACACACATGCTTTCTCACACACACACACACAGGGCTGGGGGGGACAGTTGTTGTCACCCTGATGTAACACAGGGTAGACTACTGATGCACTGTGACAGCTACAAGCCAAGAGCGTGGCCAGCGTTGCCACGGAGATGCTAATCCTCCTCCAGCACAGTTGCGTGACCGTTCATAATTGACAGAGCTCCTCTCCTATTGGCTCCCACAGAGCTTAGGAACACCCCTTTCGAGAGCTGCGATTGGCGGCAGGTTGTGTTTGAATGCGATTGTCATTTGTGAATCATGTTTCTGTCACACACACTGTGGCTTGTTTGCAGAGCCTGACATCAGGGAGTTTTTCATCTGGGTTCTGAGGTCTTATGGACTTGGCGTGGCCCTCGGGCACACTGCGAGCTGAAGAACTTGGCCAATGAGAGGGCTGGCTTTGGCGTGACGTGACTCAAAACAAGGCCATGCAGTTCTGCAGCTGACTGGAGCACGCGAGCCCATGCCTTCGCATGACAGACACACACGTCAGCCACCCAGAACACGGAATCACACACGCAAGGGGGGCGGGTTCTGACGGGACGACTTTCAAACGGACTTCCTGTGTCACCCTCTTGGCATCTGGCCTCTTCATCTCCTCTCAGCCCTCCACCTCCTCGTCCTGCTGAAGGCCGTTTAGTTCTCTATTTCCTGTTTCCAGACGGCCTTTTATTTCCTGCCCTCTTTTTCTTTTTCCTTTTCTTTTTCTCTCTTCCCTCCTGTTCTTTAGTCTACCTCTTTCACTCTGTCATGTCTATCTTACGGCTCTCTCTCTAATCCTTCTCTCCACAACCACACAGAGCCTAATATAGATTTATCTGGAAGACTCTTCTTCAGATTATAATTGTATTTTTATATGTTAAATATGGTTTTAATTATAGGGCAGGATTATTATCTACAGAATGAATTCCCATGTGATTTTTCATCCTCACGTGCTACCGCTTTCCAGGATGTCATCCTACTTACCGTTGTTAGGAGAACCACAAGCCTGAAGATGTTTAGACATGGCCTTCTCCTTCCAGCAGAGGGCAGCGTTCCATCGTTATTCAGTTAGCGCTGAGTGATGGATCGCTATGGCCGGGACCCACGTACTCATTTACACTGGGAGGTTCAAAGGTAAGATTCCCTAGATAATTATAGGTGACTAAACTGCGCAGATTGTCTCTGATTTAGCCTCCAGTTTCCTCCTGTTTTTCCAACGTGGTTGACTCTAGTGTAGAGTTCTTGAAAAGGTAGGAAATCAATGTTCTTAGGTTGAAACCACGTTGGAGAGTCCAGTATAACCCAGACTGAGCTCAGCTGATACCCAGCAACCTCTCCTGCCTGCCTGGGTTGTCAGAGAGCAGCAACACCAGGATCTCCAGGTGTCTCCAGGGAGAAACGGCTGTGAGTACCCCAGCCAAGCCCTTCCCTGTAATCCAGAAGGCCCAGCCCCAAAGCCACCACCATGGGCCCTCCCTCCCTCTCCCAAACCTCAGCCCCCTGCTGCACATTACTGCCTCCCTCCTGGTATATAACAGCTGCCAGACTCCCCCCCCCCACACACACACACTCTTCTGATGAACACACGTGTTAGGAAGGCTGGAAGAGAAGACAGGGAGTTCTGACTGTGACAGGGGAGTTAAACTGCAGGAGACCTGACTGTGACAGGGGAGTTAAACTGCAGGAGACCTGACTGTGACAGGGGAGTTAAACTGCAGGAGACCTGACTGCGACAGGGGAGTTAAACTGCAGGAGACCTGACTGCGACAGGGGAGTTAAACTGCAGGAGACCTGACTGTGACAGAGGAGTTAAACTGCAGGAGTCCTGACTGCGACAGAGGAGTTAAACTGCAGGAGACCTGACTGCGACAGAGGAGTTAAACTGCAGGAGACCTGACTGCAACAGGGGAGTTAAACTGCAGGAGACCTGACTGCGATAGGGGAGTTAAACTGCAGGAGACCTGACTGCGACAGGGGAGTTAAACTGCAGGAGTCCTGACTGCGACAGAGGAGTTAAACTGCAGGAGACCTGACTGCGACAGGGGAGTTAAACTGCAGGAGACCTGACTGCGACAGAGGAGTTAAACTGCAGGAGACCTGACTGCGAGCTGGAAGATCTTGGACTGATCAACAGCAGGTAAGTGGTGACAGGAAGTCCGAGAACTTTGACTCAGGGCTGCTATTGGTCTTCTCGTTGTTTGTGACTCAACTTTTGTATTTTCTGTTGGAAAAGGGGGAAAAAACGTTTAGGATGAATGATGTAATTATAGGTTATTATAAGGCAATTTAGTCGACTGACTAAAAATAGTAAATGTTTCCTGGAAAATTGGTTCTTGTAACTGCGGGGCGATGAGAGCGAAACGTCGACTCTTTGTTGCGAACATAAATCCTGTAAAACAACCATGTTCAGTACAAACAGAAGCTCCACCATCTTCATCCTCCATCCAGTCGATGTGCAACGGCTGCACGGTCCAGGAAGCTAACTGTGAGCGCAGCAGGACTGAGGAGTCATGGAGACCTGGATGTTAGGAGCCGCGTTGACCTGCCTCTTCCTGCCTCTGCTGCGGGGAGAGAACCACGTGAACGTCCAAGCAGGTGAACCAGAGCGCACCTGTACTGCAGCTCCGCACACACTAGGCTCTCTTCTGGGTTCACTCAGTGGTTTTTGGGCTCGGAGGGTTTGACTGTACACAGATCAAGTGCTGGTACTCTCTACATCTCCCTGGATGCAAGCTTCTGCTGAATGAATACAGGGGTTTTCATTAATCCGTGCATTATCGATATTCATCTTACAAACACGGCTGGGATCTCACTTCGTATAACGATTCAGGGAGTTTGCACTCAGCAACCAGGTGATAGGGGTGTACTGGCATCACTACGAAGTAATTCACCTTCAGTAGAATCTATAATGCATCTTTCCCATTTTCACCGTCAAGTCAGAGAACGTTCCAGTCCCTAGTGAGCGTGGAACTCCTACCGTTAAAATCCCGAGGCTCAAATCATTGAAATCAGAGTCCCTGTTCTTGTCTCCTGCTCAGGCTGCAGTACCACGGCTAACGACCTGGTCTACATCATCGACGGTTCCTCTAGTTTGGGGATCCCTGATTTCGAGTTCGCCAAGCGCTGGATCGTCAACATCACCAGCGGCTTCGACGTCAGCTCGAGCCACACCCAGGTGGGCGTGGTCCAGTACAGCGACACGCCCCGTCTGGAGATCCCACTGGGGAAACACCTGACCAATCAGGACCTGGTCGCAGCCATCAACGCGATTGGCTTCCTGGGAGGGAACACGCAGACAGGCCGGGCCATCAAGTTCGCCACCCAGCACGTCTTCCCTTCGTCCAATCGCACGCAGGCAGCCCGGAACCGCATCGCCGTGGTGCTGACGGACGGGCGTTCCCAGGACGACGTGGTCGACGCAGCTATGGAGGCCAAGGTCGGTCACAGTTCAAAGGTCAGACCTCAGAGGTCAAGTATTGACATTTTCGCTCACGCTCCATTCTTTCCTCTCCAGGCCCAGAACATCATCCTGTTCGCGGTGGGGGTGGGCAACGAGATCACCAACTCCGAGCTGGTGTCCATGGCGACCAAGCCTCCGTCCACCTACGTCCTGTATGCGCAGGACTACCCCCACATCGGCAGCATCAGAGACACCATGGAGCAGAAGCTCTGTCAGGGTGAGACATGTCAATCACTACAGTCGCTCTTAAAGAGACAGCGTCCCGCTCTTAAAGAGACAGCTTCTACTCTTAAAGAGACAGCGTCACGCTCCTAAAGAGACAGTGGCCCACTCTTAAAGAGACAGCGTCCCGCTCTTAAAGAGACAGCGTCCCGCTCTTAAAGAGACAGCGTTCCGCTCTTAAAGAGACAGCGTCCCGCTCTTAAAGAGACAGCGTTCCGCTCTTAAAGAGACAGCGTCCTGCTCTTAAAGAGACAGTGGCCCACTCTTAAAGGGACAGCGTCCCGCTCTTAAAGAGACAGCGTCCCCCTCTTATAGAGACAGCGTCCCGCTCTTAAAGAAACAGCTTCTACTCTTAAAGAGACAGCGTCATGCTCCTAAAGAGACAGTGGCCCACTCTTAAAGGGACAGCGTCCCGCTCTTAAAGAGACAGCGACCCGCTCTTAAATAGACAGCGACCCGCTCTTAAAGAGACAGCGTCCCGCTCTTAAAGAGACAGCGTCACACTCCTAAAGAGACAGCGACCCGTTCTTAAAGAGACAGCGTCCCGCTCTTAAAGAGACAGCGTCACACTCTTAAAGAGACAGCGTCACACTCTTCAAAAGACAGCGTCCCGCTCTTAAAAAGACAGCGTCCCGCTCTTGAAAAGACAACGGTACACTCTTTAAAAGACAGCGTCACGCTCTTAAAGAGACAGCGTCACTATTGGGATGATGCACACTTGAGCCCCGATATTCAGCTCTACTTTCTCTGTGAACTCTTGGATTGTCTGTGGATCCTGATGCTTTAAGGTTAGGATCCTGATCATCTAATCTGATCCAGCCACGTCTCTCCCCTCCCCCCCTCCCCCCCTCCCCCCCTCCCTCCCTCCCTCCCTCCCTCCCTCCCGCCCTCAGAGTCAGTGTGTCCTGCTCAAATCCCAGGAACCAATCACAACTCGAAGGGCTTTGAGCTGCTGTCCTCTCTCCAGGTGGACCAGAAGGCTAAGAAAGTGCAAGGTTCCCTCTTATCTGAAGCTGCTTACCTGGTTAGCCCTCGGATGGACTTCACAGAGAGCACCAGGCGAGGCCACACACACACACACACTGCGCATGTATTTGTACTTCCATGTTAGTTGTATCATTTGTATTATTTGTTATTTGTATCATATTTGTAGAGTATTTTACAGTGTATTCATTTTTTTATTAGTATGCTACATACACTACCGTTCAAAAGTTTGGGGTCACCCAAACAATTTTGTGTTTTCCATGAAAAGTCACACTTATTCACTACCACATGTTGTGAAATTAATAGAAAATAGAGTCAAGACATTGACAAGGTTAGAAATAATGATTTGTATTTGAAATTAGAGTTTTTTTACATCAAACTTTGCTTTCGTCAAAGAATCCTCCATTTACAGCAATTACAGCATTGCAGACCTTTGGCATTCTAGCTGTTAATTTGTTGAGGTAATCTGGAGAAATTGCACCCCACGCTTCCAGAAGCAGCTCCCACAAGTTGGATTGGTTGGATGGGCACTTCTTGCGTACCATACGGTCAAGCTGCTCCCACAACAGCTCAATGGGGTTCAGATCTGGTGACTGCGCTGGCCACTCCATTACCGATAGAATACCAGCTGCCTGCTTCTGCTCTAAATAGTTCTTGCACAATTTGGAGGTGTGTTTAGGGTCATTGTCCTGTTGTAGGATGAAATTGGCTCCAATCATGCGCTGTCCACTGGGTATGGCATGCCGTTGCAAAATGGAGTGATAGCCTTCCTTATTCAGAATCCCTTTTACCCTGTACAAATCTCCCACCTTACCAGCACCAAAGCAACCCCAGACCATCACATTACCTCCGCCATGCTTAACAGATGGCGTCAGGCATTCTTCCAGCATCTTTTCATTTGTTCTGCGTCTCACAAACGTTCTTCTTTGTGATCCAAACACCTCAAACTTGGATTCATCTGTCCACAACACTTTTTTCCAGTCTTCCTCTGTCCAATGTCTGTGTTCTTTTGCCCATCTTAATATTTTTCTTTTATTGGCCAGTCTCAGATATGGCTTTTTCTTTGCCACTCTGCCCTGAAGCCCAGAATCCCGCAGCCGCCTCTTCACTGTAGATGTTGACACTGGTGTTTTGCGGGTACTATTTAATGAAGATGCCAGTTGGGGACCTGTCTGTTTCTCAAACTAGAGACTCTAATGTACTTATCTTCTTGTTTAGTTGTGCAACGCGGCCTCCCACTTCTTTTTCTACTCTGGTTAGAGCCTGTTTGTGCTGTCCTCTGAAGGGAGTAGTACACACCGTTGTAGGAAATCTTCAATTTCTTAGCAATTTCTCGCATGGAATAGCCTTAATTTCTAAGAACAAGAATAGACTGTCGAGTTTCAGATGAAAGTTCTCTTTTTCTGGCCATTTTGAGCGTTTAATTGACCCCACAAATGTGATGCTCCAGAAACTCAATCTGCTCAAAGGAAGGTCAGTTTTGTAGCTTCTGTAAGGAGCTAAACTGTTTTCAGATGTGTGAACATGATTGCACAAGGGTTTTCTAATCATCAATTAGCCTTCTGAGCCAATGAGCAAACACATTGTACCATTAGAACACTGGAGTGATAGTTGCAGGAAATGGGCCTCTATACACCTATGTAGATATTGCACCAAAAACCAGACATTTGCAGCTAGAATAGTCATTTATCACATTAGCAATGTATAGAGTGTATTTCTTTAAAGTTAAGACTAGTTTAAAGTTATCTTCATTGAAAAGTACAGTGCTTTTCCTTAAAAAATAAGGACATTTCAATGTGACCCTAAACTTTTGAACGGTAGTGTATATGTTCTATCTTTGCTCATTTCTGCCACAGTGAATTCTATGTTTGTTAATCTTGCATAGCGAATAAACCCCATTCTGATTCTGATGTCCGACACTCACTCACACACACCTCTAACGGATGTGCGATGTGTTGCTCCAGAACTGTGTTTCCTGAAGGTCTTCCTCACTCCTACGTGTTGGTGGCCACGCTGCGGATGAAGACTCCGACCAATCGGGTGAAGTTCGACCTGCTCAGGGTCCTGTCCCAGGACGCGGTCAAGCAGCTCGCCGTGACCATGAACGGCCCGGACAAGTCCGTCACCTTGACAACCACCAGCGCCACCAACAGGGAGCAGAGCGTCATCTTCAACGACCGCGGGATCAAGGTGTGTGGGCACGCTCAGATCAGGTCAAGCCTGAATGGATGGAGACGTCCGAAACCAAAGTGGGGAAATTGTCTTGTGTCATCTTGTCTTTTGTGAATCTTCACCTTCTATCATGTCGTAGTTTGTTGAGAATTTAATCATTGTGTCCGGGTCTCTTATGCATGTTTGCCCAGTAAGGAATCCCCTCCCTTCTCCTCTAAAGTACTCTCCTCCCCTCCCCTCCCCTCCCCTCCCCTCCCCTCCCCTCCCCTCCCCTCCCCTCCCCTCCCCTCCCCTCCCCTCCCCTCCCCTTCCTTCCCCTTCCTTTCCCTTCCCTCTTCTCCCCTCCTCTACCCCTCCTTTGCCTCCCCTTCTCCTTTTCCTCTCCCCCCCCCTCCCCCCCCGCTCCTCCTCAGAGGTTGTTTGATGGGGAGTGGCACCAGGTCAAGCTGCTGGTCAAGCCCAGGCGTGTGACCCTCTACCTGGACGACATGAAGATCGAGGAGCAGCTGCTGGAGCCGGCGGCTCCCATCTACATCAACGGCAAAACGCAGGTGGCCAAGAAGGTCAAGCTGGACGCCACCGTCTCTGTGAGTGAGCAGGAAACCCCATCAGATCTGTTCTGAGAGCAGCTCTGGTGCCTGCCACTTCAGTCGTGTGCTGGGAATCACGTGGCTCAGTGGTTAAGGCGTTGGGCTGACGATCGGAAGGTTTTGAGTTCGATTCCCGGTTGTGGCTACATGACGTTGTGTCCTTGGGCAAGGCACTTCACCCTACTTGCCTCAGGGGGAAATGTCCCTGTACTTGCTGTAAGTCGCTCTGAATAAGAGCGTCTGGCTAAATGACTCAGTGTAAATGTGAATCAGCTGTGGATGAATCTTTTTTTGATGTTCTATTCATCCATGTTGTGTCATACTCCCCCCCCCCTTCAGATTGAGCTGCAGAAACTGCGAGTGTACTGCGACCCTGAGCAGGGCGAGAAGGAGACGGCCTGTGAGATCTACTCTGTGGTGAGCTCACCTTGACTGTGGATACACATGGTACATCGAAGCACCGCTGCCTCCTTCTTCCCTGTTTCCTCATGGACTTTTCTCTCTCTGTGATTCTGCTTTCCAAACAGGATGATAGCAGGGTGAGTGTGGACAACAGCTTTTTTCTGTGTTTCCATCACTGTCATGTGAAGATTTCCATCATGATTTAAGACTAAGCTAAGTGAATTGAACTGATGTATTCATCTGTTTCCATGGATACATGGTTGTTGTTGTCCGGTTGACCTGTTTCCATGGATACGTGGTGGATGTGGGCCTGTTTCCATGGATACATGGTTGATGTTGTCCTGTTTCCATGGATACACGGTTGATGTTGTCCTGTTGACCTGTTTCCATGGATCCATGGTTGTTGTTGTCCTGTTGACCTGTTTCCATGGATACATGGTTGATGTGGACCTGTTTCCATGGATCCATGGTTGATGTTGTCCTGTTGACCTGTTTCCATGGATACATGGTTGATGTGGACTTGTTTCCATGGATCCATGGTTGATGTTGTCCTGTTGACCTGTTTCCATGGATACATGGTTGATGTGGACATGTTTCCATGGATACATGGTTGATGTTGTCCCGTTGACCTGTTTCCATGGATACATGGTTGATGTTGTCCGGTTGTGTCTCAGTGCCCTCCGGACCGCCAGGCAGCAGCACTGGAGAGCTGTGACTGTCCCATGGGGAAGCCTGGGACCCCTGGTCTGCCTGGACCCATGGTGAGCCCCTCAACACTGTCCTCCATACATTAGGTGATCTGAAGGAACACACCCATACTCCAGTCAGTCACATTCTCTCTCCCCTCCTCATCTCCTCTCCCTGTACAGCAATAACTCCAAATTGAACATAGTGTGATGCTGTTGGAATTGCTTCTGTTAAAAATGTCTTGACACATGCCAGTCATCATGATGTATACCAGGGATGTCAAACTCCAGTCCTCGAGGGCCGCTGTCCTGAAGGTTTTAGATGTTTCCCTGCTCCAGCACACCTGAGTCTAATAAAGGGTTGTTATCCAGCTCTGTGGAGGTGTGCTGGAGCAGGGAAACATCTAAAACCTTCAGGACAGCGGCCCTCGAGGACTGGAGTTTGACACCTGTGATGTATACTGTACGTCTGGACTAACTGTAGCTACAGTCTGCTGAGATGGCTGTCTGTCTTCTGTCTTCAGGGTTTCAGGGGAGAGAAGGGCCGGGAGGGGCCACCTGGGCCAGACGGCAAGCCTGTGAGTACCCCGACCCCAGGGGCCCCAACCGGGGCTCCCATACTGAACACTCAGGCTCCTACTGATACTGAACACTCACACACTGTTTCTGATCATAAATGATAGTCTAATATGCTCACTAACAGGGTAAGCCAGGGCCACCTGGTCTACCAGGGAAACCAGGGAAGGATGGAGTGAATGTGAGTAAAGAGCCAGCATCACACACACGACACCCTCTGACATCCTGTTACTGTGGAGGAGAACCACAGCCTCTAAACTCTGCTGTGTTTCTGACCCAGGGAGAGGCAGGGGCTCCGGGGCCCCCAGGAGGGCCAGGTCTCAATGGTGCTAAAGTAAGCAGCATGTCTATGTACTTCTGGATCCACATGTGCTGGCCCTAGCTGGCAGGACTTGGGTCGTGTTCTTGCATGTGATTGGTTCGTTCTGCCCCACAGGGTGAGATGGGATCGCCTGGTCTTCCTGGACTTCCTGGACCCATGGTGAGTTACCATGACGACTGACATCTGCTCAGATATGTATGCTTAGACGATGATAAAGAACATGCAGAACGTTGCTATCACAGGGGCCGGGATTCGACCTGCTGAAGTCGAACACTTTGGAAACCGCTGGAACTCAGGTGGGAGAATAACAAACAGCAGCTGATCTGCAGCAGATATTCAGGAAGTGTGCTGTAGAGAAGCCTGTTGGCTCACTGCCTTCCCTTCCTGTGTGCAGGGGCCCCCAGGAGAACCAGGGCCACAGGGGCCCTCAGGAGAAGCTGGACCCGCGGTAAGGACACACCACACAGCTCCAACATACACACACACACCACTGTACTATACCCACAGAGTGGATGGCAAATGCATTTGTAACTGTACGATAAGTGGCTGTAGCATCACTCAAATAGGTTTCTTAGCAATCATTGTAATGGTACAAGCTATTATACTTATAAGCATTATACTTATAAGCAGCATACATGGTTGTGGTTTGAACCCATTACCTTTTGATCTGCAGTCCAGTGCTCCTCTACTGAGGTTCCAAAGTTCTTTACTGAACATTAACTGCACAGGTTCTCTATGGGCTAGTTCTAAACGATGGTTTAATGGTTCTCTCGTGTTGCTGGTGTGTGTAGGGAGAGGTTGGCCCACCAGGGACTACTGGTTCTCCAGGACCTCCCGGACCCAAGGTGAGCAGGTCTCATTACCACTGAGCTCTGGTCCTGGAGAGATGGTCAGTGTGGATGCGAATGGGGACGGACTGCTGGACTGCAGGACGTTAGCCGGGCAGATCAGGCTAGTGGACCTGCCTGGTGTCCTGCTACAGAACACAGGCCAGCTCCTTCACTTCTGTCAGCTGAATAATCGGTTCTCATCTCACTACAGTGGATTTGATGTTGAGGAAAAAGCTCTCGTTGCTCTGTACTGTGGAGATTAGCGGAGACTTTAATACGAGGGCTAGGTCTCTGTAGCTAGACAGAAGATGTTCTCACAGATATATGGAAATATATCTCTGGGGTTTTTTTGAGGGGGGGGGGGGGGGGGGGGGGGCTTGAAGAGGCTATATTTGTGGTTTGACTTTCATCTTGCGTTCTGGAGCCAGAGTTTCAATAAGAAGCCAGAAGTTCTCGCTTCCTTTGCTCTATATTGAGAAACTTCAACAAGGTCTAAACTAGAGGCGGAATGGCAGCCTACAGGAGGATCTATTTGTGGACGTTGAGGTGTTGTCGGCGGGGGAAATGGTCAGTTCCCATGTAAACATTTACAAACGTTTGGTCTTTTAAGTTTGTTTTTTCTTTGGAGAGGTGGTGACAGCAACCCAACCCATGCTTACTTAGAAACCTACTTTCTACACATAATATTCAACAATTTTATTTAAACGGAGGGTGAGAATTAGATTTACCTTTCCTGGACGTTATTTTGGTGACACAGCAGCCTTGTCCTGCCTGACCTTACAGTAAGTTTGTTTAATCCTCTCCAAAGACAAGTCACAGCGAAGTCTGGATGAGTCCAGACCAAATACACCGGCCCTGGACCGCATTCTCCAACATCACAATGGATCTATTCAGACTCCTTGTCAGGTGGAACAAGTGTGTGAACGAGGCTTTGTCTAGAACAGTCACTGTTCTCCTGTTCATCTGTCTCTGCGGCTTTTTGCTCCCCTCTCTCTCTCTTTCTCACTCCCTGCCTCTCTCTACCTTTGTCTCTCCCTCTTTCTCTTTCTCTCTTGCTCTCACTCTCTGTCTCCCTTTCTCTCTTGTTCTCTCACTCTCTCTCTCTCTCTCTCTTTCTCTCTTTCTCTCTCTCTCTCACACTTTCTTTTCTCTCTCGCTCTCTGTCTCCTTCTCTTTCTCATCTTTACTCTCTTACACTCGCTCACTCTTTCTTTCTTTCTTTCTTTCTTTCTCTCTCTCTCTCTTTCGCTGAGGTTGGCAGAAGTTAGTGACAGGCAACCCTTCCATTAACCGGCCTATTAAAGCGAGCATGGCTTCCCTGTTTAAGAGCTTGATGAAGGTCTTGGCCCGGGTAGCACCTTTGATCCAGCCTGATAATTGGTTGAAAGGATGTCTAGAGAACGCTGTGACTTTTCACCATCCTAACCAGGATGTCTGCAGATGAAACCTCAGAACGTGCGATGGCGTCAGAGGAGGCGTCGTTTGATGTGCCAGTCCAGGTGCTGCCAACTGTTCAGCCATGCTGACGTGATGCAGAACCATCTTAAAGGGTTTCATCGACGGCATCAGTTGAAGTATTGACAGCCATTCGTGCATTCTTCCTGTCCTGTAGGCTGCTTCAGCCATCGGTCTCTGCCCCTCGTCAGCGAGACAGGATTTTAACACTGTCATCGCCGTGGCTACGCTTTCTAAAAGCATGGATCTTCTGCTCCCTGATGTTTTGTTTTTTTCTTCCTCCCCCCCGTTTTCCAAAGCTCCCCTCTCATTTTGGATTAGTAGCCAGGAAGAACACCAGGCCTCAAAAAGCCCCCCCCCTCCCCAGCCAGGCTCCTCTACCCCCTGCACACACACACCCTGCACACACACACCCTGCACACACACACCCTGCACACACACACACCCTGCACACACACACATTAATATTCTTCCCAGTCTATAGGCTTTGGCTGCTGGAGGATGGTTAAGTCTCCCAGAGGTGGGGGATTGATGTGGTACAGCAAATGAAAGCTGCCTCGTTAGGGTGGGTTTGGTTCAGTGTTCAGGTTCAGGGCTGCACCAGGGCTTGGCTGCTACTCTCTCTAATCACCGACTTCAGCGCAAGACACCGCTGGGCTGTAAAAACAACCACACCACAGCATCGTGCTCAAGCTTAGATGTAGCAGCAGAGCGGGTGGAACCTGTCAGCCAGCTGGCCTGCATGCCTGTTTGTCTGCCTGCCTGCCTGTTTGCCTGTTTGCTCTGCCTGCCTGCCTGCCTGTTTGTCGGTTTGTCTGCCTGTTTGTCTGTTTGTCTGCCTGTCTGCTTGCCTGCCTGTTTGCTCTGCCTGCCTGCCTGTTTATCTGTTTGTCTGCCTGTCTGCCTGCCTGTTTGCCTGTTTGCTCTGCCTGCCTGCCTGTTTGTCTGTTTGTCTGCCTGTTTGTCTGCCTGTCTGCTTGCCTGCCTGTTTGCTCTGCCTGCCTGCCTGTTTGTCTGCCTGTTTGTCTGCCTGCCTGCCTGCCTGTTTGCCTGTTTGCCTGTTTGCTCTGCCTGCCTGCCTGCCTGCCTGTTTGTCTGTTTGTCTGCCTGTTTGTCTGTTTGTCTGCCTGTCTGCTTGCCTGCCTGTTTGCTCTGCCTGCCTGTTTGTCTGTTTGTCTGCCTGCCTGTTTGTCTGTTTGCCTGCCTGCGTGTCTGTCTGCCTGTCTGCTTGTCTGCCTGCCTGTAAGCCTGCCTATTTGGCAGCTCGACAGACTTGACTCGAAATCCAAATGTTCTGGAATGTTAACAGGCATTCTTTATACTCCCCCATAAAAAAATCAAAAAACATGAATGAAAACTTGCGGAACAGTGAAATCCCCTGTAAAGTTTGCCTGGTAATTGCTATCCTCTGTAAACGGGGAGAAGTTTTCTGGAGGAAATCATCTCCGGCTTCCTACTGTACCACAGCGCGGGAGGTGTAACCATCATGGTTCACGAAACGTCCCTGTGTGAGGTCGTACTCTCCCGGCTGTGCTGTGTCATGATCAGGGCAGGATCTCCATGACCTTCATGTTGTAACAAGTTAACAGTAACACATCGCAGGGGGTCACTGAGCTGTGATGCATTCTAATAACATTGCCATGTATTCATTTAGCAGACGCTTTTATCCAAAGCGACTTACAGTAAGTACAGGGACATTCTCCCTGAGGCAAGTAGGGTGAAGTGCCTTGCCCAAGGACACAACATCATATAGCCACAGCCGGGGATCGATCTCACAACCTTCCGATCATGAGGCCAACGCCTTAACCGTTGAGCCATCTCACCCCCCTGACGTCTAATATGACCTTATCTAACTTAGGTTTGAGCACCAGGTTGGGTGCTGTATGTGACCGTAGATGCAGTTCCCCTGGACAGCGAATGGCAATGGCAAACAATCGCGACGTCGCGGCAACGAGCCGTTGAGTAGCGTTACGCAAACGTTCCAATTAAACTGCGTCTGATTACACGTAGTGCTCCTGCCTGTGTGAGCCCAGCCCAGTGTCTGCTTCAGAATGCACGACAGAAAAACTACCCTGCAAACCCTAATGATGGTCCTCCAGAATAAGACTCCGCTCGCTTCACAATCTCTCTAATGTCTTGTAATTTGGCAAATCACACAAGTCACTTTTTGGGGGGGTAGTGGAGGAGTGATGTTGCCGATGCATAGTATTCATTATGTCTTTCTGCGGTACGGTCATTTTGATACTTTGATTATAGGTTGGCTGCGATCACTATAGGTTATATGCTTAGAATCCTTGCATGGGTAGCGTATCATCTGCAGTACAGATGACATGCTGTGCATTGATTGACTGAGCTTTTGGAATGCAAAGCTCTGGGTTCGTCCCCCTACTGTTAACCGTTCAGCGCGTAGAGATGGGATGGAAATCGAAGTCCAGGATGTGTGTCGTTAACGTAGCTTGGGAGGGCTTCAAGTTTGGAGTAGAGATGAGAAGCAGTGCTTCTGCAGGCCTGGGTAGAGCTCAGGGACTGAGGTGCTGATCGCAGACCTGGAAGGTTGCAGGTTCCGGTCCACTTCTGCACGTTGCTTTGCAGACTGGCGACCCATAAGTAAAAACATGACTGCTTGTTCTGGAGCCAGTTGGCACAGCAGTTAAGGCGTTGGCCTGGTGATCAGAAGGTGGTGAGTTCGGTTCCCGGCTAAAGCTATGTGATCCTGGGCAAGGCACTTCACCCTACTTGCCTAAGGGGGAACGTCCCTGTATTTAGGTCGCTTTGGATAAAAGTGTTAAATGAGTAATGAGTGCTAAATGAGTATTTATTTGTTTTTATTTATTAATGGACGTCGGAAGCCGTGACTGATCAACAATCTTGTCTCCTTCACGTGCCCCCCACCTTCTCCCTCTCTGCCCCACCCACCCTCCCTCTCCCCCACCACCACCTCCTCCTCCCCATTATTCACATCATCACCTCCCTCCCTCGCAAGTTTCAGATAAACCAACCCCGGTCCGACAGAGCAGAGAGCTTTCAATCACCTGGGTCATCAGTAACATACTGTAGCTCCCAGTCACTTTTACCCACAATATGGTTACCGCTTCACCTAAGCGCCGACTGTTTCGCGTTTCGGCGGTATCTGCAGCCATTATCCTTGCATGGTGTCTGCGACCAAGCCTCGCATTCAGATAATGAAAGGGCGGTTTGAGTTCCATTACAAGTTCAGAGAGACAGAGCACTTCAAAAGCACATGTGGCAGGCAGGACCTGTGCGGCGCAGCTAGGCTAAGCTAGTTCCCGTGTGGTCTCTCTCTGTGCGGCAGGAGATCATAGCTACATGCATGTTGGAGGTGATCCAATGACTGATCATGTCCGTGCATGTTTTGTTTTTAGTTTGAGGGGGGGGGGGGGTTGATCATGGCAAATCTGGCAACCCCCCACCTTGAGGGGACTTCGGCAGTCCCTCTCATGGTGCAGGATGCTCCAGAATCACACACCGTATCAGCCCCATTACACTGCAGAGCTTGCCGGAAGATGTTCAAAGCTGCAACATGTACTTATGACTTGATGATGTAGGACACACAAACACACACACGCATGTCCATTTTCATCCGTGTTTTTTGGTCGTTCGATTGATTTTCTGTTCTATTCCAGGGTGAGAAGGGAGGAAGTGGGATGCCTGGATCAGATGGACGAACCGGAATCCCTGTGAGTTGCATGGTTCAAATTCAGCTATTTTTAAGATATAGGTATTCAAGCAAAACAAATAGAACTGGGCCATGTTGATCTCGTTCCTCAGCCAAGCCTTCCTCCTTCCCCTCTGCATCATCATCATCATCATCATCTTCCTTCCCTCCAGTAGAACTCCAGCTGTTCTGGAAGGAAGCTGGCTTATTTTCCATTGAGGCACGTCCACTAAAAACCCAGCACTGGTTTCTGAAGCCACCTAAAAGACATTAGGGAACTTTTAACTCAAAATAGAGCTGATGTTTGACTTGACGTCGCTCCAAATGTGGTCATCAATCTGCCTCTGTGTTTGCTAACTCCCGGACGTGCTCGCTAGCCACACGGGGAAACCTTAACGCCTTCGTGCGTACGGAAACGAACGCTGAGACGCTGCGTACTTGAGACTTTTCTGGGTCTTTGCGATCAGAATAAGCAGCTTTCCAAACACACAAAACGTAAACTATCACCGGTGGATGTTGCAACACAAAGCTACAGGGGTGTATCTAGCTGAGGTCGGTAGAATTCTTTCGGAGTTGACGAGCCCAAATATTGCCGCAGTCTAAAATAGCAAGCTTGGGGTACTGGAGGGTTCTTAAGGTAAACAGAACTCTAGTGTGGTTCTTGGGCTGTGGGCCAGAACTAGAACCATCTGTCTTAAATGTTCTTGAGCAGAGACCACCGATAACCAACCCATGTGCACATCAGCCATCCCTGGTTAGAAACCTCACTCTAAAAATACTGATAGAGCCAAAGGGCCCCATGCTAGGGTGGGAGTGTCATTCCTGCGTTCCAGAGAGGCTCTGCTGAAGGTCTGAACCCACCCTGTAGGCCTGGGATGTTCCTCTTTGGTCTGCTGGTAGATGTTTGCCTTCTCTTTGGGGTGGTTGGTGGTTTGAAGCCCACCTGCCACAGCCTACACTTGCTGGATTTTTCCGATTCATCATCGTATTTGTCCGGATTTCGGAATAATAAACCTCAGATGACATTAGTTTCTGTGGTGGCCTAGTGGAAATGGGAATACGATCCAGGATGTCTTAGTGTAGGCCAGGGGTGGGGAGTTCCGGTCCTCGAGGGCCGCTGTCCTGAAGGTTTTAGATGTTTCCCTGGTCTAGCACACCTGATTCAAATGATCGGGTTGTTATCAAGCTCTGTGGAAGCCTGGTAATGACCCTTCATTAGAATCAGGTGTGCTAGAGCAGGGAAACATGTCCAACCTTCAGGACAGCGGTCCTCGAGGACCGGAATTGCCCACCCCTGATGTAGACTGTACTTGGGTGTCATGTCCAGGAAGCCAAAGGCTTTTGATGTTAAAAGTAATATTGATGCAGTTCACACTGTTAAAACACACACAATGTAGACACAGACACCGTCCGTCTCGCAGGATCTCGTCTCCGTGGCTACCTCTCACCTCCATCAGGTTGAGGTCACTCGGATGTTCTGCCAGACCACAAAACTGACCAGCAGATGGAGACAGACAACACACACACAGTCGAGACGCCTCAATATATACACCTTCATGTCTTTCCCTCTGTGGAAATACAAGCAGCGGTTGGCTGGCTGCTTACTTTGCTCGGAGTCTTGGAATGATACGACGCAGGTTTTCTTGAACTCAGGAGGCAGGGGGTAGGTCGTCCGCGGCAACAGGACCTCTGAACCAGAGGAAGCAGCTTCTCTAAGGGGTTTTCCAAACTGGACCAGCTCTCCATCTCTGTGTGGATGATGTGTGGAAAGCTGCCACACCTAACAGCAGCGATGCACATCCCTTTCATAAACTCCCTCCTCTCACTCCGCCCGGGACATTACGGCGCTCGTTTCAAACCTCGTTTCCTGCTAAACAGGAAGTTGTCGCAGGGAGCCGGGGGGCCCTGGGGGCCGTGGGAGTACGCTGAGCCAGCCGTGGGGAGGGTGGGGGGGGGGGTTCTGCTCCGTTCATCCCACACTTTGCTACGTACATTTTTTCATGTTTTATTTACGTCCTCGCCCTGCTGAGCAGAATGTTTCCTGTGTGTGTTGATCTTCAGGGCATCCGGGGCTTTCCTGGTGAACCTGGGGCTATGGGACCTCCGGTACAGTATTATTATAACAACACATACAGCAGATATATACACCATATGTGAAACAATGCTCTAATCACATAGCTACCACCTGGATGTTTCCAGGAAGGTGCTAAAGACATCTGTGCATCAGTATACTCTAAGTCAGTGGTTCTCAACCCTGGTCCTCAGGGCCCACTGTCCTGCATGTTTTCGATGTTTCCCTGCTCCAACACACCTGATTCAAATGAATGAGTCATTATGAAGCTCAACACAATCCTGATAATGACAATTGTGTTGGAAGGGGGGGGGGGGAACCCAGGGTTGGGAACCACTGCTCTAAACCAAGCCTGAGACAGGGGTTTCAATATTTTCTTTAATCTGAAATCTTGAACTGACAGAATCTAATTGGTGTGGCAGGCTATCCACCCACAGCTTCTCCTTCTGCTTGTTCATAATCCAGCTGCGTGTTTATAGACTGTGTTCTGGCTTCTGTGGCAGGGGGAGAAAGGCTCGTCTGGACTGGAGGGGTTGACAGGACCTGCTGGACCGGAGGTGAGTGCACTGGCTCAGTGTTGATCAGCTCCTTCCACTGCCAAAACAGACAATTGGGCTTCTGATGACCTTATTCTTGACAGTTGACTGCCCTCTTTTGGGTGATCACGGTACTGCAGTGATGTTGCTATTAGAAACTGGATCAACTTTCAAGAAAAACATGCCAACAGAAAACCACAATGGAAATTTTACCATGACCAACAGAGGAAATGAAACAAATACCAAAATTAAATCCAACAGTTTAAATTGGTTTTTAGTTTTCTGTTTGAGCATAATATTTCAGAGAACATCTTTTCTATTATATTTGAACATTTCCAATTTCCAACAGGTTATCATACTTGTAGTATAATAAAATATTGTTACCAGAATACACACACTTCAGCGTCACCATAGCGACCGTGATGACATGGTGTTTCTTTGTTCAGGGATCTCCTGGTCCTGTTGGCCCACCTGGAGCTGATGGACAGGCGGGGGCAAAGGTAAGGTGTGTGTGTGTGTGTGTGTGTGAGTGCATGTGAGTGTAAGGTGTGTGTGCATGTGAGTGTAAGGTGTGTGTGCGTGTGCATGTAAGTGTAAGGTGTGTGTGTGCATGTGAGTGTGTGTGTGCATGTAAATGTAAGGTGTGTGTGTGTGAGTGTGTGTGGTGTGCATGTAAGTTTAAGGTGTGTGTGCATGTGAGTGTAAGTGTGTGTGTGTGTGTGTGTGCATGTGAGTGTAAGTGTGTGTGTGTGTGTGTGTGCATGTAAGTGTAAGTGTGTGTGTGTGCATGTGAGTGTAAGTGTGTGTGTGTGTGTGCATGTGAGTATAAGTGTGTGTGTGTGTGTGTGTCTGTGTCTGTGAGTGTGTGCGTGAATATGTGTGTGGGCGTATGTTTCCATCCTTGATTTACGTCTTGAGGTGTGTGTGTGTGTGTGTGTGTGTGTGTCTGTGCGTGTCCATGTTCACATGTATGTTCCTGTGTGTGTGTTCCCTTGCAGGGAAGCCCAGGGCCACAAGGATTAAACGGCCTTCCTGGAACACCTGGACCCAAAGTATGTCTTTGTCAGTTGATCAGAAGATTCCTACCTAGAAATGTGTGCATGTGCTTCTTTAGTACTAGACTGAACCATGTTCTTTAAACTTCTTATGTATACCTCAGGCAAAAAGACACAAGTCTTTGATATGAAATCACACAGTAAGACCATACATATCATGATGTTCACTGCACAGTTCCTGTGGTTTACCATGAGGGGGTGAGACCTGCTGAAGGTTTCGCACCCAAACAGAAAGACAAATTGCAGGACTTCCTGTAGGTAACAGGAAATGATTTACATTGTGAAATGTTCCTGTTCCCTCGTCTGGCTGAAGTGTTCTTAAACTAATGGAAACGCATGAATTCACATTCAAATCATGGACAGGAATAGCACCGTTTCATTTTTTTATTAAAGTGGTTAGTGCCCTCGTCCAGTCTGTATTCCACAAGACAATGTAAACCAACCACACCATCTCAATGACAACATACCATAATAATCTGACTACCGGTAAATACTTTCCCTGCTGTCATTCAACAGGGAGAACAGGGAGATCCTGGTATCCAAGGGTTACAGGGGGAAAAGGGACATCCTGGGTTCAAAGGGCATCAGGTAACTTCATGGAAAGCTCAGTCAAAATTATTTGAGCATTTTTCAATGTTTTTCCACTCATGACTGCAGATAAGATAAGCATGACTGTTTTCAGGGGGAGGCTGGGGTACCTGGACTCAAAGGAAGCAATGTAAGACCACAAACACAACCCAATAATAATCTAATTTAATGTTGTAACAGGCTACTGGTTATTAGCGAATACCTGAAGTAAAGTAACGCAACAATAATGGCTTTTAGTCAGAAATAATGCGCGTCCATCCCGATGACCTTTAACCTCCTGTTGTTCCAGGGTGAACGAGGCAGCGACGGACCGCCGGGAGCTCCTGGACCGCCTGTACGTGACCTCTGACCTTTCCACTTTGAACCCCAGCCCTGTTTGAATGGTCACATGGCCTTTTAATTAGTAATTCTGTTTGTTTATTGGTGGAGGTTTTTAACAAATGTCTTCCTGTCAGGGAGGCCTGGGCCCAAAAGGAAGCAGGGGAGAGGTGAGCTCGCACGTCATTGGTCACTTCATTGGTCACTTAACACAGTTAACGAGTGATGTTAGTTTGTTAGTTTGTTAGTAAGGGGAGTCAGGTGGCTCAGCAGTTAAGGTGTTGGGCTCATGATCAATAGGTTGTGAGATCGATCCCCGGCTGTGGCTACATGACGTTGTGTCCTTGGGCAAGGCACTTCACCCTACTTACCTCAGGGGGGAATGTCCCTGTACTTGCTGTAAGTCGCTCTGGATAAGAGCGTCTGCTAAATGACTCAATGTAAATGTAGTTTGGAGAAGGTGTGTAGTAACAGAATTGGTCTATTTCAACATCAATACAGCGTCTCTGTGTTAATGGCAGGGTGCTCTAAGTCAGTGGTTCTCAACCCTGGTCCTCAGGGCCCCACTGTCCTGCATGTTTTCGATGTTTCCCTGCTCCAACACACCTGATTCTAATGAATGAGTCATTATAAAGCTCAGCAGAATCCTGATAATGACAATTCATTTGAATCAGGTGTGTTGGAAGGGGGAAACATCTAAAACATGCAGGATAGTGGGCCCTGAGGACCAGGGTTGAGGATCACTGCTCTAAGTTAACCTAGCTCATTGTAATAACATAGAACTGTGGCAGTTTGTCAGAACAAGCTGGGCACAGATGGTTTAGGCTCTCTCGGGTAGAAAGACGTGCAGCGTGAGTGTGTGTGTGTGCACGTGGGGAAGTGTGAATATGTGTGGGTGCGGTTTGAGCAAGCTGACTTGACACTTAGAAACCGTCAAAACATTTTTGCTTCCTCCTTATCCGTGTTCCAAGCGAGCCTAACCATGACCTCAGGTTTGTTGTGGCGTGTTTGCCTGACCATGTTACACATTTCTACACAGAAATAATCCCCTCAAATAAAGGGTAAAGTTAAAGGTCGATGGCTCAATATGAGAACAAAAAAAACTAGGAGAATTAACTTCACAACTGGCCTGAATTAAACCAAATAATCCCATGAAGCGCTTTTGTACCTGAGAACATTGTTTTAGCAGATGAAAAGTGTTGATTTGAAGGGTGTCTGCTGACGTCTGATTGGTCCTCCAGAAAGGCCATGCGGGCGATCCGGGTAGCAGAGGGGCTGATGGGAAGAAAGGAGAAAATGGCCAATCGGGAGCGTCCGGCTCTCGCGGTTTCCCTGGACAAGACGGCCTACCTGGACATCCAGGTGTGCCTGGTTACCCTGGGAAACCGGTAAGTGGAGAGGGACACTGCTGTTTTTAAAGACAACTGCATCCGTCCAGGTTTTATTTTCTGTACAGGACATCTGATTGGTCATTTCTCTTCATAAGATAATTGGCTAGTTCCCTCACGCCTGTGTCGTCCTCTAGTCTAGTTATCCCACCAAACAGGAGGGGGCATGTCTGTAAGAGCTGTTGCAGAGGTCTGGTTGTGACGATTCTGTGTAAAACTGCGTTTCAGGGCCAGACTCCTTCTGAAGAACAGCTAATGAAGATTTGTGCCAACATGCTTCGAAGTACGTTCCATACCCTGAAGCCATTTTTCCACTGTCATTACAGTGCATGTTGACATGGACTTTTAAACTCTTCAGCAGTGACAGTTTAATGGAGCAAAGTTCTGTAGAGCAACAGTATTACAGGCTCGTACCATGTTGGATGCTTTAGTGTAAAATACTCAACTTCATTCATTATTTACCGCTTATTAGCGGTGCCGCTTATTCCCGTTAGGTGTCATGGGTGACAAGAGCCTATCCCAGTTACTTTCAGGCCTTAGGCGGGGTACACCCTGGACTGGGGCCAGCTAGTCGCAGGACTATCACACAGACAGTGACAGACAACATAGAGACAACCATTCACTCTCACAGTCATTCACTAGGGGCAATTTCCAGAGTGTCCAATGAAGCTACCACATGCATGTCTTTGGACTCTGGGAGGAAGCTGGTGTGCCTGAAGAGAACCCACAGTAACACGGGGAGAACATGCTGACTCCACCCAGAGAGAATCATGGTCAGGTCCAAACTCTTAATCTCCTTGCTAGGAGGCGAGGGCGCTAACCGCACTGCCACCGTGGCCACCGTACTAAATTCTTTATCGTTGCACAATCTCAATATATAGGATTGTGAAAGAGCAGAACGCTAGTAACCGCATGTGTGTGTGATGCAAACTGTCCATATGCAGTTTTGACAACCACACACACACACACGCACACACACACACACCCAAACATAGTCAGATCCTGGAAACATCTGGAGCATCGCCCCAGCTTTCAGTTCCGCATTTCAGACATGCAGCAGCTAGTCTGAGTTCTGAGCAATCGACACAACGGTTACCAAATCTGTGTGTGTGTGTGTGTGTGTGGGGGCGGGGGGGTTGTGGGTGTGTGTGTGTGCGTGTGCTGGAGATGGTACAAGATATTCACGGTGTCCTGGAGATTTCATTACTCTCTTAAACTAAGACACACACTATGCTGACACGCACGATGTCATAGCAGCAGTAGCTGACGATCGCAGTTCAATATTCACCATCAGCAGCAAACAAGAGCTGATGTGATTATTTATAAACCTGTATTCTATAGTTCTCCTGATAAATCATTCATTAGCACTTTTTCAATTATAATAGTCTGTTTTAAATCGTTTTGAAACTTTGATATCTGACATATTTGAGTCACAGCACAGTTATCTCTAAACCACACAGAGTCTCTGATCTTAACCACCACACTGACTGTTCCTGTCCAATCTAAACCTCAGTCACCATCAAGCTGTTTCCCTTCTGTCCAGGTGAGTTTCCCCAGCTCCTCCACATGGTGTCATCACAGGGCTGCACTCGCTGCGAGAGCGTGGTAGGACCCCCAGGAGAGCCGGGGGCCCCGGGCTTGAAAGGCCCAAGCGGGACCCCAGGGTACCCTGGAACACCTGGGTCTCAGGGCTACGCGGGGCAGCCTGGACGAAGAGGACCTCCAGGAGCCAAAGGTGCTGTCAGATCATCTTCAGACTTTGAATGTGTGAATTACACAGGTTGACACAGTGGACATGGCAGGGGCTGTGTGGCTGGAACACACCTTTATGATAAGCTAATGTACTGTACATGCATGTGTGCATCAATCTGTCCAGGAGACATCGGCCCAGCAGGACTGAAAGGTGCCAAAGGAGAGGGAGACATTGGGTTGCCAGGTCCTCTTGGACCAACAGGTGAAACCCCCCTTTTATGCTATTACAATAATGCCTGAACTGAAGTCTGAACACAACCAAAGATCCTACTGCTACAGTACTACCGACAATCTGACAACTGTAACCCACCGATCATCCTTCACAGTATGAGAGAGCTCATCTGTCATCCTCTCTCTTCTCTCCCTTCAGGTCTTCAGGGCCCCAGAGGCCGAGACGGAGAGGGTCTCCCTGGACCTCCAGGAGAGCCAGGGAAGCCAGGAAGCCACGGCATCCCAGGAAAGAGAGGCCCAGCTGGGGCCACGGGCACGTGCGACCCCTCCTCCTGCTACCAGGCCTTTCACACGCAACGGGAGGAACACTACAGCAAAGGACCCAGATTCTAGAACTTTTGGAACCGCTGCAGGCGTTGGCTGGAAACACATCTGAAGCTCTTGTCTGTGTAAGCGATGTCTGTAAGTACTCTCAAACGAACGACTGCTGACTGTGTGAGTCCAGCGTCTCGCCCATAAAATGTACCTTCTTTTATGAAATGTCCTAAATTCCTGATATCAATGGAATATCTTGTTGAGATGGAGGAGGATACACATCTGTATTTGTGTCCTGTCAAGCAGAAATGTCGAAACATTCGGTTGTGATTCTTCCATCGACGGTAGAAAGGAGTGAAGTGTCGACCCCCATGATAGGTACGATTTTTCGAGTCCCACCTGAACGGTTTTTCTTTGTACTGTGTCGCATTGTTCAAGAGCTGTCGCTTTACATGGTCACGTGAAAAATCCAATGCATTGCACTTCTCTTGTAAAGCTACCTCTAAACTCTAAACATGTTTTCTACAATCCTAAGATGATTCGGTATAACCTTCAACTGTAGTGATAAGTATTTTATTTAGGACTGAAGAACTCAGGATATTGTGAAATGTATGACACTAGCAGTGTTTTTTTGTTTGTTTTTAATGGATTTGATTCACTCTTTTGATTCACAATAGACACTCTTTAACTTTAAAACTTTTGTAACCTGTAACTGTCTTTAATAGTGACATGTATCTCTTGGTTTGATATTAGTTTTTGAACTAATGTTTTTTTTGCACCAGTAGCATAGCCATGTTTAGTTCCAGAATTTACAACAATAATCTTTTTCCATTTAATTTCTTCACAAATATGGTCATACAGTTTATATTTGTTATGTTATTTATGTGTATTGGAAATGTATTACTTTCCAACAGATTCAAAGCACTGCTGATTAAGCACTGTCCAAATATGTCCTTATTTCAATAAAGTTATTTTCTGTACTCTATATTTGGTATTTCAGTAAAAAAAAAAAGCAATGGCACTGTCCATTCAGTTGACTACATTGGAGTGGCTTTATATATTGACTTCAGAGTGATAAAGATCTGGTAATTTAGTGATGTTTGGTTCCCCACCCAGCCCCCTTCCCAGAAAGCCAGTTTCAGTTCAGACGTCTGCCCCCTCCCCCTCCCCCCCCTCCCCCTTTAAGTGTGATAGTCACGCTTAAACACTGACAGCAAGCAGATGCCTCTCAGTCAGTCTGACTGGAGCTTCGGACTATCATCGAACAGGTGAGTCCTCTAGGCTCCTGATGGAGGCTGTTTCATGTATTGATCGCATTTCCTAACACGTCCTTGATCATGTCCTGCACTATTACACTAGTTCTGTTGCTTCAATTAAAAGCCTCTGTTCTGTGACAACCTGTAAAAGTAGGCAGAGTTTGGGGAACGGGCAATACGTTGTGAATTCTGAGACACCTTTGTTTTTTCCACACCATTTTCCACACCATTTGAGCCTGTAACATCTCTTCCGGCAGGTTGAGGGGAATTAAAAAATGGAAACGGACGAGGATTACAAACTGTTCCTCGAACTCTACAACGAGTCCTCCAACGACTCCACGTATGTCACTGACGAGCTCGTCACCCTCTGCGTCAAGACCGACGTGAACAAGTTCGGTGCCTCGTTCATCCCCTTCTTCTACCACATGAACTTCCTGCTGAGCCTCCTGGGAAACGGCCTGGTGCTGTGCATCATGTACAAGTACGAAAAACTCAAAACCGTCACCAACATTTTCCTCCTCAACCTGGTGTTCTCCGACATCCTGTTTGCCAGCAGCCTGCCTTTCTGGGCCGTCTACCACTCCTCCGAGTGGATATTCGGACGGGCGCTGTGCAAGATCGTGGGGAGCATGTACTGCCTCGGGTTCTACAGCTCCATTCTGTTCCTGACCCTCATGACCTTTGACCGCTACCTGGCGGTGGTGCACGCAATCACGGCGGCCAAGAGCCGCAGGAAGCTGTACGCCTGCAGCCTGTCTGCCGCCGTGTGGTTCGTCAGCATCCTGGCGGGCATGAAGGAGCTGGTGCTGTACGATGTGTGGGAGCACCATGAGATGGGGTTCATGTGCGAAGAAACGGGGTACTCCAACGCCGTCATGACCAAATGGAAGCTGGTGGGTTATTACCAACAGTTCCTGGTCTTCTTTCTTCTCCCCTTGCTCATGGTGCTGTATTGCTACGTTAGAATCACCGTCCGGATCATGTCCACGCGCATGAGGGAGAAGTGTCGCGCCGTCAAACTCATCTTCGTGATCATCTTCACGTTTTTCATTTGCTGGACTCCCTACAACGTCGTCATCCTCCTGCGCGCTCTCCATATTTCCCGCGCCGGCAAGGCGGACGATTGTTCCGAGGCTCTGGACTACGCGCTGTACGTGACGCGGAACGTGGCCTACCTGTACTGCTGCGTGAGCCCCGTGTTCTACACCTTCGTCGGGAAGAAGTTTCAGAGTCATTTCAGAAAACTGGTGTCCAAGCGTATCCCGTGCCTGAAGTCCACCCTCCTGACCAGCCAGAGCTCCCGGACCACGTCACAGAGAAGTCCACACACCAACTGTGACTACTAACTTGCCCGAGAAAACAATATATCGGTCTGTAGGCAGATTGCTTTCCCCGTTACTCAGAGTTTACATTTTGAAGATTGTACCAAGTTAATGTTGGCAGAGTATGTGTGTAAGTAGTAAGTTCTCGTAAAATTTCAGTAGGCTTCAAATTAAACCGTATTTGTATAGCTCTTTTTACTAGCAATGTCACAGATGGCTTCACATACGCCTACATACTGCCCCTCAGCCAACCTAAACCCTCAAGGAAGACCAAGAAAAACTCCCAGCACTAGAGGAGAATTTTTTTGTAAAAGTTTAGTAGTTTTAGGCAGTATACTGCAATGATGTGAGTTTGCAACAGTGTATAAAGTGTAGCCCATGCAGGTGAATGTGTGTGGCATTCATTGTTCATAAGAATATAGACTGGGCCAGCTGACTTTTACAGCCGGTCGACTCTTTTGACCATTTTATCGTTGCATGATTTGTTCAGTTCAATGTCCAAAGACATGCATGTGGTAGGTAAATTGGACATTGGAAATTGTCCCTAGTGTATGACTGTGTGAGTGAATGGTTGTCTGTATGTTGTCTGTCAATGTTTGTGTGATAGCCCTGCGATTAGCTGGGCCCAGTCCAGGGTGTACCCTGCCTACGGCCAGGAAGTGGAACTGGGATAGGCTCCAGTCACCCGTGACCCCTAACGGGAATAAGCGGAAGAAAATGAATGAATGAATGAATGATTTGTTCAATTGATGATGTTTTTAACAGGGCTCGCCTTGCTTTGTTAAATATATTTAGGCTATACGCATTAAAACTAAGTAGGCCCTATAGGCATGCAATAAAACATGGCATTTCGTGTTTATTTCTTTGTGTATATATTGTGTTCTAACCACGAATAAAAACAGAAGCAAAATACAATAACTGCTACATTTTTGGCAAACTGACAAAACAGTTCCATTTAGGGAGTCAGATGGCGGGAATGTCCCTGTACTTACTGTAAGTCCCTTTGGATAAAAGCGTCTGCTAAATGAATTATTGTCATTTGAAATAACTGCATGATTTAGATGAGCCTTCCGCATTTGACAGCAGCAGTGCTGAGTCTGTAAGTTTCGGTCAGAGAGCACTATGCCAGAGGTGTTAAAACACACACACTTTTCACGATGAAACCGTTTCCACACCATTGCTCTTGGTGTTTTCCCCGAAACACAGCAATTCTAAGAAGCACACGTCTCGCTTCCAAGAACTTCGATCGATCTTATCTATTTACGATCTGGATTATGAACCAGACAGGACGTTCAGAATCTGAATCTGAATTTTATATATCTATAAAAAAGTTTATTAAAACCATTGGGTCATTTCCATACACCGAAAAATTCCCCCATGTTTTAGCCAATGCTGTAATTTTAGTAAGTATTGCCTAATTGTTTACAGCAGTTTTTCTCAATTGGACCAACATAATAATAGTGTGGCACGGGGACGTTTCTAGGATTGAAAGAAAGAGAGGGGCTTAGCCCCTATGGATGTGTAATGCAAAAAAAAATTGGACACCACTGCGTGGTGCTGATGAGGAGGGTGCGTGGTGCTGATGAGGAGGGTGCGTGGTGCGTGCACGGGCGGGGGGGGGGGCAGTGCGACTGGAAGCTGTAGACCTCCTGAACGGCCTGTGATTGGCTGAAGCATCCTGGTACCCAGGAGAAAGAATTTCTCTTCTCAGCGTCGCGTACGAACCATCCGGAAAACGACCCACAAACGGCATCATGGCCCGGCGGATATGTCATTTCCAACATTTGGCAACCCTTAAAAGGAGAAATACCGATATGATCATTTGACTCGTCAGAGTATGATTCATACACAGGTGATCATAACTCAGGTAAAAGGCATTTGTTGTATTCATCCTTCTGTGCATGGCATCAGTCGGTAACTTGGTTGGTCCTTGGACGGATTCATGCTAAATAGATCTAGAATCAACTCGGAACGAAACAAATGCAAGATGCATTGCAATGTGCGACGCAGATATCGTTACGGTCTTAATGTCCTAGAGACGACATACAAAGCGATTTGTTGTTGTTGTTTTTGACGGCTATACCATCTCCTCCCATACTGTTCTGCCACAGTATCGCGTTGATTTACGGCCTTTTGGATATACGTTAACTACGATACGATTATACAGGCTCGCACAATGTTTTGAGTCTGATATTAGGATGCTACCGGGACGTATTGAAGGAAAGCACTGCCGTGTACTACACTCAGTCCAGTCCAGTGGACGTGTGTGTTTTCAAGACAGGAGAGAGAGGCGGGTAGAGTATTGGAGCAGCCATCTTGCTTATGCCCATCCTTCCTATTCAGATACAGTCCACTTCTGTGCCTTGCATGTAGTAAGGTCATCATAGACAGTTGCTCATTCCTTCTATCAACCCCTACCAAGGCTGGTCTGAAACTATCTGATTGGCCAAAGCACCTTTAAGCGGAGAACCTTGCACCAATCATGTCATTCTTAACAATGATGATCTTAATGGAGAAGTGGAGAAGACATTTCTGTTGTAACAGATCAGCCTTCCTCCATTGCTCCATATTGATGTCCCTCCATCCCTCCATCATTATATCCCTCCATCCCTTCATCCCTCCATCGCTTTATCCCTCTCAATCATAATCATCCATCCCTCTATGCCTTTATCCTTCCAGCCACTGATTCTGTGTTCAAGCAGCTGATCGAGAGCATGTGATTGGTCAGATTACTATAGGCTGACCTGCGACCCTTAGAGCCAGCCTGTTAGAGCGCAGGTGTGGATAGATGGAACCTGCAGGGATCTACAGTACTTCATAGCCAACTTTAAAGAGAAGTTCTCTGCATAAGTCTCTGTCACACTCTCCTCTTTCGCTCGCTCCTTTTCTCTATCGCTTCAAGGCTCTTTATATTTCTCCTTAAACATACGGTATCATGTTAATAAGTAGCAACTTGGCATTTGTTTTCAAATTTATGTCTGCAAACAGCGTGTTTAAAGACCACAGCCTCAGGTCATTCATAACACACAGACGCTCACTTCATTAGTGGATTCATCAAATGCGTGGAGAAACACGTTAACATGTACGATGTTAAGTTGTTGAAGCAGAAACATCAGATATAATTCAGTCTGTTGATATATTTTAAAACCAATTTCCCTGGAATCAGTGAAGCAAAGCAGCGTAAATACAGCCATTAAGCCCAGGGCTAAACAATAGAGAGATGCTGCATGACCAACCAGAGAGACGTCCGACTAGAGCCGTTGACCTATATCCACAAAGAGTAGGAAGACAGGAAGATATCAGCACAGGAACTGTAGCTGTGTTGTTTTTCCTGGGAGTATCGTGAGTCTCTCTGGGGAGTTGTGTGTACATCATTCAGAGCAGAGAAGCAGCACAGCATCCAGTAGACACGTCAGTGTTGTGTTGTTGTCACCTGCTGGTGGAGCTCTGGATGACAGTCTGAACCCAGGCCCAGCTTGGCTGCTGTTCCTCTGGATCCCCGCTCTGTCAAGCTCTGGTGTGGCTGGGATGTGGTGCTTTAACTTGTAGGGGCAGAAAGAGAGGAAGAGGAGTGAGAGGGGTAAGAAAAGAGGGGGGTGGGGTAGTTAAAAGGAGGTTGCGGCGGTGGGGGTGGGGGGGGGGTGCGGAAGATAACAGGGTGAAAGGATGAAGAGGAGGCAGGGAGTGGTAAGGATGAAGAGGAGGCAGGGAGATGCACTGTAACACTGAGACACCACCTCTCTCGGTTGGTTGTTTAAAAAATTCATTGAGTTCGGTGACTCAACCCACAGCAGAGAAGACGCGTCTAAGAAAGGCGTGCACACACACACACACACACACACACTCCACTCATCCAGTCAGCAGCACAGCTCCAGGAAGCATGACCCATGTGTCCCAGGCGGTTGTCATGGTTTCGCTCACAATCGTACACGCAGTATATCTTCGTGGCGTCTGAGACAGGCCCCTTTTCCCGATGCACTATGGGATCTTCGAATCCCACACCGCATCCTGTTCTCCCCTAATCCCTTGATTAGTCCCCGTTGATAAATCCAGTGGGAATCAAATCCGGTTACCCTGCCATCATATTACGGTAGTGTATGTAGAGTTACCGTGTGGCGTATAATCCAATCGTCTCTCTGGCCCTGGTCCAGCCTGAGAGAGGCAGATCTTGCATCCTGGTGTCCTGTTGCTACCCAGGAGAAGAACATCACTTTAACATTTTTGATTAATCTAGCGGACACTTTTACGCTGAGTGACATGAAAACGCCTTTTAGAAAGCACGACAGAAAATCCAGACTTGTCAAAGTGCACGGTTCTGACACTTCTTGGGTCAGAGTCCAGGGTGGGTCTATGCCGCAGTCCAGAACATCTGAGAACGCAACTCGCTGCTATCTTGTACAAGTTGAAATCTCTGAAACTGGGGGGTGTTCTCCAACAGATTTGGTTTGAGATTTTCCTCTCACGCAGCGATGCTTGGCTTGGTACGGAGATGAGCTTGAGTAGGCAGGCCCATTGTATTACGGTGTTATGCAAGCGTTCTCTAAGATAGCCGGAATAGTGGCACCGTGCGGATAAAGAGCTGGGAAATGCTGTTGTAGACTCTCGCTTCTCCTCAAAAGAGCTTTGCTTCTGGTGGCAGTTGTGTGTTTTCTGTTTGATGAGGTACGGTGTCTTCAAGTCGAACATGTGAGTAAACCGTTGTCTAGCTGTTCAAATGCGAACGAAATGTGTAGACTCAAAAGAAAAGCGTCGGTCAACCAAATATGCCTGTGTCTTTTTCATTTGCATGGTCTGAAGACTTTGGGTCTGTTTCTCCCTCAGCCTCCCTGTGTGATAGTGAATCTCTCTCTGAGATCTGCTGCTACTGCCTGGCATCGTTGATAAAAGGAAAGACCTCCCTCGGCATGGGATCGGTTTGTACAAACCACGTCAAGAAATATCTATCCTGATGAAATCAACCGTAAAACTTATCGTGGTGTGCTTTTTTGAAGGTTTGTAGAACTTTTACAGAGTAAAACATTAGCCTTTTTGGTTTCAGAGAGAGAGATACGCTGTTGGAGGTGTAGCAGAGATAGTGACTGAGCTGACAGACAGGACTGGACAGCTGAATAGACTTCCACACTAGTGGGGTACTGAAGAGCTCTAACAAGGCTGAGCATTGAGGCTGATCTTTGGGAGGGGGAGGCAGAGGGCGGGGGCAGGAGGAGTGCTCGCGCTCTCTATTGTGTTGACCAGCTGCTACTAAGATAGAGGGAGTGTTTATGTGTGTGAATGATGTGCCTTGTAACGTTTTTTTCTTTAGAATCCCCTCATTCAAGGCTTTAGAATCCCCTCTTTCAATAACATGCTCTAGAACCTTGTCTCCCCCGCTCTGTTCCGGAACAGGCTCTCTAGAACCTTCTGTCTCGACTCTTTGTTCCAGAACATTCTCTAGAACCTTGTGTTTCTCCTGTCTGTTCCAGAACTTGTACCAGAGCAGGTTTCTCAGCCTGGCAGCCATGGCCTCCCCATCTCGTGTCTCTCAGAACCGCAGACGCTGCAAGGACCCCATCCGACACAGCTACAACCCAGAACAGTTCCAGAACCTCAACTTCCAGAACGGCGTTCCAGAAGACCTGGTGGCCACGCCGCGCTCCACTAGCGACACGGACTTGGTCACCTCCCACTGCCGCTCCACACTCACTGCCAGCTCCTCCCACTACGTCATTGGCCAATCCCAGGACATCACCATCTGCTGGGACATCAAGGAGGAAGTGGATGCAGGGGATTGGATTGGCATGTACCTGATAGGTGAGAGGAAAACTAGCGCACATTTCTGATTGGCCTGGAAGATGTTGATTCATTGTTTATTGTTAAATTATTGGTAATAGAGAAACAATACTGGTGTAATGTAATTATGATAAAAATGTGTTAAGTAATAATAAATGACTGAATGTAAACAGTATTGTGGACTATTGAGGGCCTAGTTCAAGTAATTCCCAACTATTCATTTGAATTTTTATATCTGTCTTTAACCTCAAACCATATGATCCCTATAGATGAGGTTTTATCAGAGAATTTTCTGGATTACAAGAACCGAGGCGTCAACGGTTCTCACAAAGGGCAGATCGTGTGGAAGATCGAAGCCAACTCGTACTTTGTTGAACGTAAGTGGTGTTTTTCCGGAAACATTAGCCGCTAACCAGAGTCCAGTCCTGGCCACCCCTGCACACACACACACACACACACACACACACACACACACACACACACACACACACACACACACATTGCACTGGCCAGAAGAGCTTTTGAAAGGGAGACGCTGATACCGTATGGAGTATTCAGCTGCAAGGCAGCAGAGAACAGAGACGTTAGTCCATAATGCAGCCTGCAGACGTCTTCACGCCACTCAGACACAGACGAGATTCTCCTCTGCTCTCCTCCATTTTAAACCATGTCACAAACCACTTTACACCAGATCCACCATCTTCCTGCCATCCCTGAATCTGAATCTGTGAACACGTGTGCGCACAGAACACAGGGCAGATTTCAGTATGCGTGTCTCTGGATGGAAACACACACACACACACACACACACACACTCTCCCCTGTGCCCAGATCTGCCGATTGTAAGGTCGTATGTGTGGGCTGGCATCCTAGATAGATTTGGTGCTGCCAAATGAACCTGTTAAACCCACATGACTGGAGACTGGCATGGATACGCAGGCACTGTGGATGATGATGGACTGATGGAGGGCAATGACTGTAACCATGACAGCAATGACGTGACGGATGGAAACGATGATCGTTGCGATGATGAAGACGGCGATTCTATTAATGTCGATGTAGGAACATGTGATCGATCACGATGAAGATCGTATGGGTGATATCGATGATCGTATTGTGTGTGTGTGTGTGCGTCCTTCCTCAGCTGAGACCAAGGTGTGTTTCAAGTACTACCATGGAGTGAGCGGAGCTTTGAGGGCCACCACCCCCAGTGTCACTGTCAAGAACCCCTCTGCACCGGTAACTGTGTGTGTGTGTGTGTGTGTTTATGTGCGTCCTTGTGTGTGGGTGCCTGTGTGTATAAAGAATCATAATTGGTACTGGAGTGACGTAAAGAAGCATAAAGTCTTGCATTCCTTTAGGTTAACAACTCTGTTGGTTTAAGAACCGTGTGTGTGTGTGTGTGTGTGTGTGTTCAGGTGTTTAAGCCTGCCAGTAGCGAGGAAGTACCGCAGCCTCAAGGCCGCAGACGCCTAATCAGCTTCTCTATATCAGGTGAGTAGACCATCACCGTCATCATTATCATCACCATCACCGTCATCATTATCATCACGTCATCATTATCATCACCATCACCGTCATCATTATCATCACCATCACCGTCATCATTATCATCACGTCATCATTATCATCACCATCACCGTCATCATTATCATCACCGTCATCATTATCATCACCATCACCGTCATCATTATCATCACGTCATCATTATCATCACCATTACCATCATCATTATCATCACCGTCATCATTATCATCACCATCACCGTCATCCTTATCATCACCGTCATCATTATCATCACCATCACCGTCATCATTATCATCACTGTCATCATCATCATCACCATCACCATCATCATTATTCTCACCATCATCATCACCATCACCGTCATCATTATCATCACCATCACCGTCATCATTATCCTTATTGGCATCGTCATCACAGCATGTCGTTGCTGTTGAAAATGTCAGCGCGCAGTTAGCAGCTGGGTTGTCGTGACAACCCGTGCATCAGGGTTCCTACAGATACTGGAGATAAGCATGTGATCGATACACACGCACACACAAACTGGTACTGCTTTTCTTGTGGGGACCCCAGCTCCACACCATACTCTACATATTGTACTGTACCCTACTAAGTAGTTAAGTGGTAAGTGAGGTTGGCCTGTACTGTGGGGTACTGATGAGTGCTCTGTGTGTGGGTCTCTGTCAGATTTCCAGGCTGTAGGACTAAAGAAGGGAATGTTTTTCAACCCTGACCCCTACCTGAAGATCTCCATCAGGCCAGGCAAACACAGCATCTTCCCTGCCCTGCCCCACCACGGCCAGGAGAAACGCTCCGGCATCATCTGCAACACCGTCAACCCTGTCTGGCAGAGAGAGGTGGGAACACCACTGCTCTCTCTCTCTCTCTCTCTCTCTCTCTCTCTCTCTCTCTCTCTCTCTATGTCTCTACCTCTCTATGTCTGTATTTTACTCTCTCTACCTCTCTCTGTCTCTCTCTCTCTCTCTATGTCTCTGTATCTTTCTCCCTCCCTCTCTATGTCTCTGTATCTTTTTATCTCTCTTTCTCCCTCCCTCTCTATGTCTCTGTATCTTTTTATCTCTCTTTCTCCCTCCCTCTCTATGTCTCTGTATCTTTTTATCTCTCTTTCTCTCTCCCTCTCTATGTCTCTGTATCTTTTTATCTCTCTTTCTCCCTCCCTCTCTATGTCTCTGTATCTTTCTCTCTCTCTCTCTATGTCTCTGTATCTTTCTCTCTCCCTCTCTATGTCTCTGTATCTTTTTATCTCTCTTTCTCCCTCCCTCTCTATGTCTCTGTATCTTTCTCTCTCTCTCCTTCCCTCTCTATGTCTCTGTATCTTTCTCTCTCTCTCCTTCCCTCTCTATGTCTCTGTATCTTTCTCTCTCCCTCTCTATGTCTCTGTATCTTTCTCTCTCCCTCTCTATGTCTCTGTATCTTTCTCTCTCCCTCTCTATGTCTCTGTATCTTGCTGTCTCTCCCTCTCTCTGTTTGATATTCATGTCATGTGACTCCTTCCCTCTGGCGGGAGGTTCCTTGCCAGAGAGGCTCATGGGAACGCCTTAGCTGCACCACAGGGAAACTCTGCAGTGGAGAAAACACACACACGTACGCATGCTGACACACACACATGCATGCGTATATAGACGCTCATACACACGCACGCGCACACAGGCATGCTTACATACACAATTTAGCATTGCCCTTGGCTAGTTCCTCTAATGGGCTATAAAATCTGATATGTGAAATGCACAATCATGCTGACACTAAGATCAGAGTACACACTAACCTTGCAAGCCATCAAATCTATCTGTGTGTGTGTGTGTGTGCACATATTGGCCCCAGAGACAGCTTCTCACTGTTCTGTTATCAGCATCTTGCTTGTGTCTATAATGGTTTCCTATTGGTCCTCTGGCTTGATTCAAGTCAACACACCAGCCAGTCCATGTATCGTTGCTCTCTGTCCTCATCTCTCCCTGTCTCTCCCTCCTCTTGTCTCTCCCTGTCTCTCCCTCTCCTCGTCTCTCCCTGTCTCTCCCTCCCCCTGTCTCTCCCCATCTCTCCCTGTCTCTCCCTCGCCCCATCTCTCCCTGTCTCTCCCTCTCCCTGTCTCTCCCTCCCCCTGTCTCTCCCCCTGTCTCTCCCCATCTCTCCCTGTCTCTCCCTCTCCCTGTCTCTCCCTGTCTCTCTCTCTCCCCGTCTCTCCTGTCTCTCCCCATCTCTCCCTGTCTATCCCTCTCTCTCCCTCTCTCTCTCCCTGTCTCTCTCTGTCTCTCCCTCAGCGCTTCAACTTCGTGTCCTTGCCCACTGATGTGCTGGAGATTGAGGTGAAGGACAAGTTCGCCAAGAGCCGACCAATCATCAAACGCTTCCTGGGGAAGCTGTCCATGCCGGTGCAGAGACTGCTGGAGAAGCACGCTATCGGGTGGGTGCGGCACCTGACCAGGCCCTAGGCCACGCCCCTGGCGACCTCACCGCGGAGACAGCCGGACGGCGCAGAGGACACCAGATACGACAAACCATGGTGGACATGTCTCTCTCCTCCGTCTTCTCATCTTTCTCTCTACATATCTCCCCCCCTTCCCCCCCACAGCGATCGGGTGGTCAGCTATTCTCTGGGCCGCCGCTTGCCGACGGAGTACGTGAGCGGACAGCTGCAGTTCAGATTTGAGATCACGTCTTCCATCCATCCAGGTGGTTCTTCTTGAACGTGCTTCCTGTTGCTCCTTACTGCTGGCTTATTTCTGCATGTGTGTCTGTGTAACCCTAACCCGGGACCAGGGCAGGCTCGCTTAAGATGCTTCCTGTAGCAGTTCTTGCTAAGAATGTTTCCTGTACTGGTGCAGTTTAGAGGAAAATAGAACCGCTGGTGAAAATAAATACCTGTTTCCGGTTGTAGGCTTAGCAGACAATCTGTGTGTGTGTGTGTGTGTGTGTGTGAGTGTGTGTGTATCTAACTGTGTACTAACAAGCTTTCACTTCCTCTAGATGATGAAGACCTCTCCCTCAGCACAGAGTGTGCTGCCGTCACAACAGTCCAGGAGAACCAGGCGGAGGCCCAGGGCTCACAGCCCGCCGAGGACACCCTCAGCCTGGGGCCCGGAGCTCCCGACCTCCCCTTGGACGAGGAGGATTGTGGAGCTTCGGGGCAGCCTATGGAAGGGGTCGTGGAGGGTTCAGTTGAGGATCCAGGGTCCTTGGGCCAGGCTGGAGTCCGAGCCCCGGGTGTGGGGTGCTGCATGGCGGAGGGTATGCAGGTGGAACCACAGCCTGGCCAGGTGGAGGTGAACGAAGCCCGGGGGGAGGAGAGGGCAGGCGGGGCAGCAGGAGGGATCGCTGGGGAGACACTACCCACTGTGGAGGAGATAAGTGAGGAAGGGGGGATTCAGACGCCCTCCACCCCGCAGCCGGGCCCGGAGGAGGGAAGGACAGTTGGTGAGGACGCAGAGGGCACAGGGCCTCAGGAGGGAGCGGAGAGGGCCCGGGCAGAAGGGCAGGTGGGGCCGTCGGCGCCCCCTAGGGCAACAGAGATTGATATGGAGGTGGGAGGCGAGTCTGGGGGCCAGGAGGGGCCGGGCGAGGAAGAGGAGGAGGGCGGGGACGAAGGCTGCTCTCTGCGCATCCGGACCACGCCCAGACGCAAGAACCGGCCGTGCTCGCTGCCCGTGTCCGAGCTGGAGACGGTGATCGCCTCGGCCTGCGGAGAACCGGAGACGCCGCGCTCGCACTACATCCGCATCCACCGGCTGCTCCACAGCCTCCCGTCGGCCCAGGCCCAGCCGGAGGGCACGGAAGACGGGGAAGGAGACGCAGGCGAGGCCCAGGATCCAGGAGCAGGGACCAACGGCCTACCTGATGACAATCACAGAGGTGAAACGCTCTCTGTCACACTTTCACACTCACCTTTCAGTTGTGACGCTCGGTGACAGACATGATAACAGATATTGGTAGTCAGGTGGCTGAGCGGTTAGGGAATCGGGCTAGTAACCTCGGCTGTGCCAACATGACATTGTGTCCTTAGGCAAGGCACTTCATCCTACTTGTAAGTCGCTCTGGATAAGAGCATCTGGTCAAAGACTAAATATAAATATGAATAAATAACTTATACAGGAAGTCAGCAGGAAGTGTTGTCTTTACATGCTTCCTCAAGCCAGTATATGAGTGTTTCTCCTTGGTTAAAGTAGTATGGTGTAATGTTCTGTCCTAGACCCAGATCCAGACCCAGACCCAGACCCAGACCTGAGCCCGCGGCAGGCAGATGGATCTGAGGAAGATGACAAGCTGTGCGAGCCCCTGAGTCCTGGACCCAGACGGACCCTCCCCCGCAGCCTCTCCATGGAGCGTCTGTCCGACCTGGCCTCGCTGCTGGACAGCGAGGGGCGTCACCCCCAGGGGCAGGTCAGAGGTCACAGGGGGATGGAGGACGAGGAGGACGAGGAGGAGGAGGAGGACGAGCCCTGCTGCAGTAACTCCTGCTACAACCGGAGCTACGTGAGGGAGCGAGGCTTGTCGCTGGGCTCTGCGAGGAGGTCGGAGGGGGGCAGCGTGTTCTCCTCTCAGGAGGAGGAGATGGACGTGGGCGGGGCCGAGGGGAGGGAGCCGGGCGACGGGTCGCCGCAGTGGCAGGAAGCCCCTCCCACACACGTCCAGAGCCCGCAAGGCTTCATGGGAAATGGAGATTCGCCAGTAGCAGGGGCCACCGGCGGGAAAGGACGTGAGTGGAGGAAGGGAGGGAGGGGGGGGAGGGAGGGAGGGGGGGGAGGGAGGAAGGGGGGGAGGGGGGAGGGGGGAGGGAGGGAGGGGGGGAGGGAGGGAGGGGGGGAGGGGGGGAGGGGTGTGTGTGTAGATTGCTTCGTTTCGATTGATTCATATCAATAAGGTCCATATTTCAGTTCAAGTTCAGTTGATGTTGATGTTTGTTGTTGTAGGAGATTGCCCCCTACCATCCAGCCACCCTGCTGTCGGCCATCTGCCCGCCCTGAGACCAGACTCTCACCACTACCCCACCATCGATGAACCCCTGCCTCCAAGTGAGACTCCGCACTGCATGCCCTGAGCTGCATACCCTGGATCTAGATGGAATGTGCTTCAAACACACACGACTGTGTGTGTAACTGTTGTGTGTGTGTCTGCTGTGCGCGTGTATCTGTCGTGTGTGTGTGTGCTTCCTGTGTGTGTGTGTAGACTGGGAGGCGCGCGTGGACAGCCATGGGCGTGTGTTCTACGTGGATCACATCAACAGGACGACCACCTGGCAGAGACCCACCGCTGCTGCCACCCCAGACGGGATGAGGAGGTCTGGCTCTGTCCAGCAGATGGAACAGCTGAACCGCAGGTGGGAGGAGAGGAGGAGGGGGAGAGGAGGAGAGGAGGAGGAGGAGAGGAGGAGGAGGAGAGGAGGAGGAGAAGAGGAGGAGGAGAGGAGGGGGAGAGGAGGAGAGGAGAGGAGGGGGAGGAGAGTAGGAGAGGAGGAGGAGGAGAGGAGGGGGAGGAGAGGAAGGGGAGAGGAGGAGAGGAGTAGGAGAGGAGGAGGAGGAGGAGAGGAGGAGGAGAGGAGGGGGAGGAGAGGAAGGGGAGAGGAGGAGAGGAGGAGGAGAGGAGGGGGAGAGGAGGAGGAGAGGAGGGGGAGAGGTGAAGAGGAGGGAGAGGAGAGGAAAGAAGAGGTGAAAAAAAAGTGGTGGCGGAAACAAGGAAAGTGAAAAGAGAAGTTGGTTTAAAAATGTCTTATCGGCATAACTCTTATCTGTAGAAAGAGAAAAGTGTCAGTGAAAATATATTTGAGTGTGTGTGTTTGTACGTGTGTGTGTTTCAGGTACCAGAGCATTCAGAGGACCATGGCCACAGACAGAGGGGTGGAGGGAGAGCAGGAAGAGGAGGAAGGTGAGGCAGGAAGTCAGAGGAATGAGAGAGCGGTCAACAGCAGCAGCAGCAGTGAGACAGACGCCCCTGTGGCCAGTAACGGTACTGCAGGTATGATGAGATCAGTGTGACAGGGTGTCACTTCAGTTCCAGCTTCGCCGTCTCTAACTTCCTGTTTCCTCTCCTGCTTTCCACTGTGGCATTCTGCTGTGTGTGCTTGTGTCTGTGTGTGTGTGTCTGTGTGTGTGTGTGTCTGTGTGGCTGTGTATGTGTGTCTGTGTGTATGTGTGTGTGTGTGTGTCTGTGTCTGTGTCTGTGTGTGTGTGTGTGTGTGTGTCTGTGTCTGTGTGTGTCTGTGTGGCTGTGTATGTGTGTCTGTGTGTATGTGTGTGTGTGTGTGTCTGTGTCTGTGTGTGTCTGTGTGGCTGTGTATGTGTGTCTGTGTGTATATGTGTGTGTGTATCTGTGTGTGTGTCTGTGTGTGGTTCTTTGTGTGTGTATGTATCTGTGTGTGTGTGTGTCTGTGTGTGTCTGTCGGGGTGTGTCTGTGTGTGTCTGTGTGTGTGTGTGTCTGTGTGTGTGTGTGTCTGCGTGGTTCTTTCTGTGTGTGTGTGTGTATGTGTGTGTGTCTGTGTGTGTCTGTGTGTGCCTGTCGGGGTGTGTTTGTGTGTGTGTGTGTGTGTGTATGCGTGTGTGTGTGTGTGTGTAGAGGGGAGGAGAGAGAGCTCCACCTCCCCAGTAGACAGTCAGAAGATCACTGCCCTGCTCCAGAGTCCTGCTGTCAAGTTCATCACACACCCAGAATTCTTCACTGTCTTACACGCTAACTATGTGAGTCACCGTTTAACGAACACACACGCACTCCCAGATAAACACACACAGACACACACACACATACTCCCAGATAAACACACACAGACACACACATACTCCCAGATAAACACACACAGACACACACACACATACTCCCAGATAAACACACACAGACACACACACACTCCCAGATAAAAACACACAGACACACACACACACACTCCCAGATAAACACACACAGACACACACACACACACACTCCCAGATAAACACACACATACACACACACACACACTCCCAGATAAACACACACACACACACACACACACTCCCAGATAAACACACACAGACACACATACATGTCGTGTTTAATATTTTAGTAATCGGAAGATCCCCGGTTCAAACCCCAGCTGTGCCAACATGACGTTGTGTCCTTGGGCGAGGCACTTCACCCTACTTGCCTCAGGGAGAATGTCCCTGTACTTGCTGTGAGTCACTCTGGATGAGAGCGTCTGCTGAATGGCTCACTGTAATGTCCATGTGTTTACCAGGGAGCCTACAGGATGTTCACCAACAGCACCTGTCTGAAGCACATGATCCTCAAGGTGCGACGGGACGCCAGGAACTTCGAACGCTACCAGCACAACCGCGACCTCGTCACCTTCCTCAACCGCTTCGCTGACAGCCAGCTGGAGCTGCCGCGAGGCTGGGAGATCAAGACCGACCCCCAGGGGAAGGTAGGGGGCGGCCCAACACACACACACCTGGAAACACACACCTGGAAACACACACACCTGGAAACACACACACCTGGAAACACACACCTGGAGACACACACACCTGGGAACACACACCTGGGAACACAGACACACCTGGAAACACACACACCTGGAAACACACACCTGGAATCACACACCTGGAAACACACACCTGGAAACACACACCTGGAAACACACACCTGGGAACACACACCTGGAGACACACACACCTGGAAACACACACCTGGAGACACACACACCTGGAAACACACACCTGGAAACACACACCTGGGAACACACACATCTGGTAACACACACCTGGAGACACACACACCTGGGAACACACACCTGGGAACACACACACACCTGGAAATACACACACCTGGAAACACACACACCTGGGAACACACACACCTGGAAACACACACACACACACACCTGGAAAACACACACACCTGGAAACACACACACCTGGAAACACACACACCTGGAAACACAGACACCTGGAAACACACACACACACCTGGAAAACACACACACACCTGGAAACACACACACACACCTGGAAAACACACACACCTGGAAACACACACACACACCTGGAAAACACACACACCTGGAAAACACACACACACACCTGGAAAACACACACACACCTGGAAACGCACACTCACACCTGGAAACACACACACACACCTGGAAAACACACACACACCTGGAAACACACACACACACACCTGGAAACACACACACACACCTGGAAAACACACACACCTGGAAACACACACACACCTGGACAAACCCAGTCACACAACGCAACAAGACAGATCAGCGTGATGTGGCCCGTGTTCTGTGACTTCAGAAGTAGACCGGAACGTTCCGTTTGTTCCAGAACTTCTTCGTGGACCATAACAGCCGTGCGACCACCTTCATCGACCCCCGGATCCCCCTGCAGAACGGCCGTCTGCCCAGCCACCTGACCCACAGACAGCACCTGCAGAGGCTCCGCAGCTACAGCGCTGGAGAGGTGCCCGCTGAGCAAGCACGCCTGCTGTACCTACACACTGTACAGACACTTCTGGACACACACAGAGGACCGGTCATGTTTTTAACTGTTGTGTGTGTGTATCTGTTGTGTGTGTGTATCTGTTGTGTGTGTGTATCTGCTGTGTGTGTATCTGTGCGTGTGTCTGGTGTGTGTGTGTACCCGGACTTGTCGTCGTGTCACCAGGCGTCGGAGGTGTCTCGTAGTCGGGGCGTGGCCTTGCTGTCTCGTCCAGGGAACAGTCTGGTAGCTGCCATACGCAGCCAGCACCAACAGGACGCCGTGCCTCAAGGTAGCTTCACACGCTCAGCACACGCTGGGTCCCTACTACACCCTAACCTGCGAGGGGGATCCTGATTCTCAAATCTGCCTCCATCTTTCCTCTCTCTCCCTCCCTTCCTCCCCCTCTCCCTCTCTCTCTCCATCTCTCTCCCTCAGCCTATAATGATAAGATCGTGGCCTTCCTCCGTCAGTCAGGCATCCTGGAGATCTTGACCGAGCGCCAGCCTGGCCTGTCCAGAAACCACTCCCTCAGGTAGGCTCCGCCCAGGGACCCGCCCCTGGGCCTGACATCAGTACTGTGGGTGCGTTTGATTCGGTTCACTAGATGGCCCTGGCAGTGGCTCTGCTTTTCAAGACAGCACATCAGTCCATCATGGATGTATATATAACCTGTATGTGTGTCAACACCAACTTGCAGCCTGTGTGTGCGTGTGTGTGCGTGCGTGCGTGTGCGTGTGCAGGGAAAAGATCCACTACATCCGGACTGAGGGAACCCAGCGCCTTGAGAAGCTGTCGTGTGACGCTGACCTGGTCATTCTGCTGAGGTGTGTCTCCACACACACACACACACACACACACACACGTCTCACAGTGGACAGACATGATGAGAGGATAAGGGGTATAGAAGGTGTATAGAAGGTGTATAGAAGGTGTATAGAAGGTGTATAGAAGGTGTATAGAAGAGGTATAGAAGGTGTATAGAAGGTGTATAGAAGTTGTATAGAAGAGGTATAGAAGGTGTATAGAAGGTGTATAGAAGGTGTATAGAAGGGGTATAGAAGGTGTATAGAAGGGGTATAGAAGGTGTATAGAAGGGGTATAGAAGGTGTATAGAAGAGGTATAGAAGGTGTTTAGAAGGTGTATAGAAGGTGTATAGAAGGGGTATAGAAGGTGTATAGAAGGGGTATAGAAGGTGTATAGAAGGGGTATAGAAGGTGTATAGAAGGTGTATAGAAGAGGTATAGAAGGTGTATAGAAGGTGTATAGAAGGTGTATAGAAGGTGTATAGAAGAGGTATAGAAGGTGTATAGAAGGTGTATAGAAGGTGTATAGAAGGGGTATAGAAGGTGTATAGAAGGTGTATAGAAGTTGTATAGAAGGTGTATAGAAGAGGTATAGAAGTTGTATAGAAGGTGTATAGAAGAGGTATATAGAAGGGGTATAGAAGGTGTATAGAAGGTGTATAGAAGAGGTATATAGAAGGGGTATAGAAGGTGTATAGAAGAGGTATAGAAGGGGTATAGAA